>VZTY01014783.1:188216-234310 GCA_013400935.1 Turnix velox
AACACTAAACTAAGCTCAGATCAGAGGTCGGACCACTGTGGAATTCTTATTTCATGTGAAAAGGTTCAAATATCTCAACATAGCTGAAATATAGCTATTTTTATTTTGTTGATCATTTTTTTAGTGCTCAATTAAAGGAAACAAGATTGAAAGCAAAATGCCTAGAAACAGAAGTACACTCTTCCATTTTATTGACTTTTTAGAGGAAAAGTTGAAAAAGTGCATATTCCTTAGCATTTCTAATTATCCTTAATAATATCTGTCACCCTATCATACTCTTCCCCCCCATCCCACATGTTATTAAAGTAAAAATTCATTAGCCCACATCAATTCCTAAAGTTTCTGCTGAAACAATCCCATTCATCCAGGTGTACCTTTATGTTTTTTCAGAATTTCCCTAGTTCATACATCTCTTTCTGTGTTTTATACCATCTACATCTAACTGTATGTCTTTCTGGCCATTTGTAGAACTCCTAGGCTTTACAGATATGTTTTTCACTCCCTGCCTTCAAAGATATTTAACCCTTGAGCTCAAAAATTTATCTGAAAGTCACTGTTCTTGCCCTCACTATTGCAGCACAATGAAACTGTCTAATGGATAAAAAGGCATAATCACATAAAACTATGAACTGGAATCTGAAAGAGATTTTACCTCTTAGCATGTATCAATATCTCCCCCAAACAGTATTATTTATTGTTATCAGTACTAAGAAAGGAAAAGCATATTGTTTATCAATTTTTCAAGAAAATTTTAATTGAGAGCATTTAGCAGAAATTGGGATGACTTAATATGGAAAACTGCAGGACGCTATGAACAATTACTACTCTAAATCACTGGGGAGTTATGAGCTTGAATTTATTAGATGTTCTGAGATCCTAAAACATAGCAATAATAATCTCATATATTTTATGTCTAAAAAGACGGACCCTAGGTCAGTTCTGAAATATTACATTCCTCTCCAACATGAGTAAGGAGGCTAGAAGGGAAGACTCAGTGTCTTATGCTAAAAGTCAGTACTGTAATCACTCTGGGACAAGTCTTAATAAGCAGGGTACAAAATTTGATTTGATCTTTTCCATTGGAATTTTCTGTATGTAATGAAAATAATCTAAATATTTCTGTGGAAATGAATTTATGAGAATGGCTAAATATGGTTAAAGGTTAAATGTGGAATCCTTAGGAAGCTATGAAACTGCTTTTGATTTATAACTGGAAGTTTAAGGAGAACAAAAAGAAGAAATGGAAAGAATAAAGTAAAAGAAGAGGAAAAAGAAAATAATTTTTAAAAGGGGTATGAAAATATTTTTGTCTATCCTTCTCTGTTTTATTTCAAAGGAGGAATATTGTCCTGTAATTTCAATACAATTGTTCATCAAAGTTTCCTGTCTGATAGTGACATTCTAGAATTTATTTTCCTCTTGTTAATGCAACAATCCTAAATTTTGGGGCAGCCTCTGGGTGCCACAGGGAAAAAAAAAAGAACAAAAAATAGTAAAAACAGTTTTTAGAAAGAGAAAGAAATAGGACTGGGGAACACCAAGAAAATCAGCTCTTGCTTGAGGGACTAGCTTTATGTAATTCTGTCAAGTCAAATGCATAAAACTTCAGCTGATAGTTTTTATTCCAAAGACACACATTTCTTTATTCCAAGCAGTCAGTTGCCAGGTCATACTGAACAGAAGGGTTTTTTTAAGTGACAACTCTTTAATTAATCAACTGTTTATCAGTCACTTTCAGAAATTGCATTATATGCCAAATGGATGAGCTAAAAAATAAGTATTGGGGGAAAATCCTCCACTGGCGTCATGAAGAAAATTATAAAATAACTCACTAATAGAGTACAGTCTATTTAAGGAACAGCTGTGGGGATTTTGTGGGCCAGCTGTGCCTGTTAAGCCCACTTGGTTATACACCCTCCTCTCCCACTCAGAGTGTAAGCATATAAACAATATCTGAATCCTCTCAATATACAAAAAAGTGCTTCCTTTATTAGAAGTGCCCAAGGACATTTTCTATTGGCCTTTATCAATAGCAGCAGTTTGCGTCTCACAAAAATTTATATATTGGATCATTCCCTACTTACTCTGCTGAATGAGAAGCTTCATTATATTAAAAATGCATTTGAAGAGAAGAAAGGAGCTGAACTGGATGCCTGATTACACTGATATTAACCAGTGCTGATCTCGGGCTGAGGGATTGGCATCACACATTATTTCTCAAAGCCTAGTCTTGAAGTGCAACCCAGATTATGGTATTGCTGATATCCAGGTGCTTTAGGCAGGGCACAGGGAGAAGAAGGTATACTGTAAGATTTTATCCTCTTCTGATAGGATCCATAATCACAGATGCTCTTATCTGTTGCTATGTAAGTCACTCTACTGGGAAGGAGTTTCAGCAGGTTACCTGAAAGAGGAAGTGCTGTTAACTCTGGGGTCTAGGGTATTTGGAAATCACCTGTTCTCACTTGGGATTTGCAACTCAAAAGCCTCAACTGGTATTTGGTTAGGATCTGCAATAACCTGCCTGTGACCATGTAGATTAAAACTCCAGGATACTCAGATGTTATCTCGCAAATGAGTTTGAGATTTCATTATATTGGGCAGAGATGTGTGAAACCCACCTGTGTCTCATATTCTGTTTCCTTATACAGTTTCTTTGCCACATGATTTAGTAACCTACAGCCCAAACATCTCCAGACACTGCAATAAACTTCCATGTGTTGTATAGTTCATTGAAGAATCTGGCCCTTAGTCATATCTGTGGAAGAAATTAATATCTGCCATTTTTAATGATTTACAGATGAGCAATAATTTCAGAAACCTCTCATTAAATAGCAAGAAAATATATTTTCCAATAAAAAAGTTACAAATGAGTCTTGGGATGGAACACAATGAACAGGAAATTTTGATTATAGAGTCAGTAACTTCTGGCTACTTAATGGTAATTTACCAAATGCTCTGACTGCCTGTGCAGACATGTCACTACTGTTCAGATCCTTTAAAATCAAAGGGGCTTCATGGCTGATACTGAGCTTCTGCAACCACATCTGCATTGTTTACTAAACCAGATTTACATTTGCTGGAAGGCAGTTGTAAGTAGCACATTGTCCGGAGAACTCAGAGAGAGAAAGGGGAAATATAGGCTTCTAGGAATGGAACAAAACCAAACTGTGGCCAACATAGCCTTCAAAAGAGTGCAGTGTGTGCTCCATTGAAGCACTAGTTGAGTGTAACCTAAGAGAACCTGGCCATAAGACATTCTGCCCTCTAATGTGCATCCTTCTGCTGTGATGTGATTTAGGACATGATCAGCACTGTGGTTAAGGGCATATGCCAGTAAACAAAGATTAATTTGGACAAGAGACAGTGTGACTGCCTTTCAGAGTCTGGCATCAAGCACATAAGTGGTGAATTTTCCAATTGTTTGCAATCAATATCATTAGGTTTCCTGATCTTCTATTGTCTTAAGCATGCGGAATCAGATGTCGAGACCACTGGTACCCTGGCAGAAGACTAGATGCAAGAGCAACAAGGGGAAGATCTTTCATTTCTCCTAGGAGAATTTTCATGTTCAGAGACATAGCTTTCTCTACAGCATAGACAGGAACATAGGGACACTTCATAACAGTGACTAAGGTGGGATAGCTCTGTTTTATCTGAAGAGTCCAGCCAGGGAGTGGATAAGTGAATTTTGTCTAAATGTCATATTATAAACTGCTTGTGGTTAAGAGGAGAAAGCACTTTAGCACAGGACTACTTAGGAAATTACTTTTATTGATATATTTAGCATCATTACTGTGCACCAAGAAATCTTTAGTATCTTTTATTCCTTTGAAAAGCAACTACTAGCCTTTGAGCAAATATATTTTTGATTCAATACTTAGGCACAAAATATGCCAATATATCTAGTAAACTCTATTAACAGATGGTAATAAAAGTGAAAATGTCTAATAAACCAACTACTTATTTCTGTCAGCAAATCTCTGTATATGTCAGATGATCTTGCCTCTTGGTCAATGAACAATATGACAGATTTTCCCCCACAATGACCCAAGAAGTTTCAAATTGGGATCCCAGTGTGGGCAGTACCCCAAGGCAGTCACACTCAGATAATATCTTTCTTGGGAACAACATATAAAGACAGAAATTTTATATAAAGGACTCCACAGGGGCATGTCCAGCCAAACAATTTTTTGTTTTGGAGCATATTTTAAGAACAACTAGTCCAAGCCTCATGCTGTGGGCAGAACAGCTTTCACTAGATCATGCTGCTCAAAGCCCCGTCCTTATTGACCTTGACCATTGGGGCATTCACAACTTCTGTACCAGAGTCTCAGCTCCCTCAACATAAAAATGTCTTTCTTATGTCAAATCTAAACCTACTCTCTTTCAGTTTAAAACTACTACACCCTGTCCTGTTGCATTAGGCCTTAGTAAGAGGTTTCTGTCACTCTCCTATTTATAGCAAAAAGCTACAATAAATTCTCCTAAGAACTTTCTCTTGTTCATGGTGAACATCACCAACACTCTCTTCATAGAAGAGATGATGCTGCTCTCTGATAGTTTCCATGTCCCTTCTCTCAACTCACTCTAAGAAGTCAACACTTCGGGTGATATTTCATGAGAGTGGAGTAGAAAAGGAGTATCACCTTGACCTGCTGGCCATACTCCTTTTGATGAGGCCAAGGATATGATTAGCTTTCTGGGCTGCAAGCTCACACTGCTAGCACATGTTCAATTTTTCATCAACCGGTATCCCCAGGTCCCTCTCAATCTATTTGTCCCTCAATTGTATAGGTATTGAGGATTTCTCTATTCCTGATGCAGAATGCATTCGGCCTTGATGAGCTTCATTAGGTTTGCAGGGACCCACCTCTCTAACATACCAGGGTCTCTCTGGATGACATCCCTTCCCTCTAGCAAATCAACCACACCACTCAGCTTGGTGTCATCTGCAGGTTTACTAAGGGTGTGCCTTGATGAAGATATTAAATAGTATTGCTGTCACTATGGAGGTTATTATAGGTTTTCACTAATTTCCAGTTGACCTTCCGGCTGTGCAAAATGCATCATTTCCAGGCCATCTCTCTTCAGTTTTTGGGTTGCCCTGGTTCCCTGAATATTGGTACATACTCTATGAAATGATGCTAAGAAATGCTTCTGCTGCCCAAAAGAGCTACTTTCTTTTAGTCATGCCATTTTACATATATATTGCTATAATAAAAGGGCAAAGGTGATTTAACAGAGATGTCTTAGACAAAGAACCCCTTCTTTGTTAAGTATGGTGCATGTTACATTGTGCTAATGTAAGTATTATGTACATTTTTCTCTTATTTTCTCTTATTTTGAAGGATTTTGTTTAAAAAATTAAGGGTTTTTAAAGTAATATTTCTGTCTCATCCACATAAAATCAAGCTATGCTCTGTTGTCACTGGGATCAAATCAGTGCCTGACTTACATCAAGATAGTTAACAGTCCTCTGACTCTGCTTTCCATCAAATATAATGGTGGAGTATAAATTATTCAGCTCCATAATAAACCTTTCCTGCAAGTTACAATCATTTTTCCAAATCAGGAAAATATCACTGATGTAGTACAACCATTACAAAAATTGCTTGAATTTCTTTAGGGTATATAACAATTCTTCTTCAAATACCCCCATTTCAATCATAAGTCTTTTTCACGTCATTGGGATTATTCTCTTATTACTTTTTGCACTAATTAGTACCATCAAAAGTAATTTGTCTTGTTTTGGGTAATCCTTATGTAAAATATAGCTACAATGGATATTCCATTACTTGAAGGTCACTAATGCTTTTTGTCAGGATAGGATATGGGAATAATAATGCTTCGTGCTCTGATGCAGCTAGACAAGATGGAGTTAAGTAGTCCAGATTCTACTGAAGTCTACAGGGGTTGCTTTCAGCCTGAACTGGAAAGATGTCCTGTAGCCTGTTTCTGTCTGAATGAATGTGCAACTATCAGAAGTGATTTTCACACAGTTGTAAACAGCAGTTAGACTGAAGTGGTGTAAGTATAGTTGAAGTATATGAAAATTTGGTGCAATATTCTGATTCTTTTCCATCTACAAGTTTTGTTCAAAACTGGGTTTCTGGATGAGTGAAAGAGATAAAGAACTGACCATTGTCATGCAGCTGTGCAACACCTAGATCTATAACACTACTCAGCATCTGGTCTTCTGTTCTTTGAGATGTTCAAGTTAAGTGTGACGTCTTCAGAAATCTGTCAAGATATTTACATTAAATGATGACAAGAAAATAATATTTTTTTGGACTTCTTTCTTTCATGACTTCCTTATTTTCCTTTAGCATTGTAAAGTTATGCATTGCCAGACTGCCAGTTCAGAGGTTCCTGAAACCAAGAATATTATAGCTTTAGATATATATATTCAGCGATAGTACAATTGAATACATATAGACATTTACATTTATATGTGTGCACCCTGCTAGTTGAATGGAGATAACTCAGACCACTTATCTCTGTCTGAAGTATGTGGAACATTTTTCCACTTACTCCTTGAGTGAATCATCAGACATCTCTTCTAATGCCATCTGTCTTTAGCTCTTTGTAGATCTGACCTTTCTCTATCTACATATTTTGACTTCCTTTACCATGGAGGTTTTCCCTTACTATACTTTCATTGTCTGACATTTCTTCCTTACTGCACCACTGCACCTATCTCAGCCTCAAGATCACTTTTTATGTTTTTTGCAATGTCATATGCAGCAAGTTCTCCCATAATCTTTTGTACATTCACATCATTTAGCCCCCATTGAAGCTTTTATAACCAAGGCATCTGTAAAATACTGTCTCCTAAATTGTCTCCAGATAATGACTGAGTGACATCCTCTTCATGATGAACACTATGACTTTGTCCACAACATGAAATTATGAGAGAGCTGGACATTAAACTGATATTAACATACGATGCCAGGGTTGCTCCTCATCACAGGAGATGATGTCAAAAAAAACCCCTCTGCTTCAAATTTCAATTGTTACTACAGGAATTGCCAGCTCTTCCTTAAATGATCAGGCATGATCCCATTAATTTTTGCCCTCTTACTGCAGTAATGGTATTTAGGCCTGGATTGCATCCTATCAAAATATACTTAGACCAAGTCCATTTGCAGCTGGTTTATGCTCCCTTGAAGTGTAGGAAACAAGATATTTTTCTTTCTTTTCTGACCAATACATAAATTCACATGAATTAAATTGACACCCCTCTCATCCAAATTCACAATGGACTCTCTGTTAGATTAGAAAAAAAAGGCTTGAATAAACCCAAAATGTGTCTTCATAAATATTAGAAATATCGCAAAGGGAAATTCTTTATCTTTTATCAGCATTATACAATAACTGCAGAGCCAGTACATTTTGTATCACAGGGACAAGGATCACAACAGTATGAATGACTTGAATTACCTTGGGTATTTTCCTAGCTATAAAGCAATTTATTCCTTATTGCTGGAAGGTAATACTTGTGCTGAAAAATGGGACACGATGCTTAATTGAAATTTTTTTTAATGTACATAAAGGCTGCTTACATTTCTTAGAACTGAATGGCATAAGAATGCTTCAATACTGAAGTACACAGAGGGCTGTCACTTAGTGTTACTATGGGGGAAAGTACTGAAATAATTTTGCACATGGTGAATGATCTTGGGGATGTTCAAAAACGCCGAGGGAAGCAGAGATTTCATTCAACATAACAGATGTACAGCTGTCATCCCATATAAGGCCAATTGCATGCCTATTCAATGTAATTTCTAAGACTGCTGATTATGAATCAGTAGGCACAGAACATGTGTGCTGCACTTTTATATATATCTCACTGTTTATCCCTAGAAATAGACTCCTTTCTGGAGACAGCAATTTGAACCTCTTCTGTGAAGGGGATATTCACAGATTTTTTGGTAAGAAACCCAAATGGGTAAGGAGATTCAAATGTAAAGATGCCTAATATTTTAAATATCAGACAGAATATACTCAGCCTAACTGTCATACTTTACATTTGTCTGATTTATATTCCTAGTCTTTGTTGGATGGCTTTTCCCTCTGGAGGCTTCAAAGCTCCGATCTAGAAAGTTTAGAAAGACTAAGCACTTGGTATTTAAATTTGCTTATTGTGGGCAGGTTTGATCTCATCCTTTATTACTGAAGCCATTGTGGATACTTCAAGTAACAGGCAAAATTTATACATCCCCTGTCTTCAGAAAGTAGAGTACTTTGAATGCCTATTTAACAGAAAGATTGTTCATTTAATTGTTGGGGTCACAAAACAGAAGAATGGATCCCATCAGATGCATAATTCTGCCAAAATGAATGAATAAGAGATACACATAGATCTTTGCCTTTTCATAGATCTCTTGATATCATTCCATATAAAATTATGATTCTGAACAGGGCAAGAGGAGTATTTTGAAGTTTATATCCTTAAAATCTGCTCAACTTTTCTATGACAGAACACTAATTAACAAGCCTAAACATAGGAATATGTGGTTCCATAGCTACATAGTCTAGTCTTAAATAGGTTGGAAATTAGAATAAAACAAGAAAACTGCTTTACAGTCTACTTATATCAAAATAGATGGAGATTTATACCCAGAGGTAAACATTTAACACTGCATTGTTAGTAAAGTATTAATGTTATCTGATTTCCCACTGGTAGAAAAGAAGAATGTTTCACCATCTGTCTGTAAGTTTATTAAGTTTTTTACTCTTGTAAAAATTAAAATGCACTGAGGTGCAAAATCACAGATTTTACATTCACTCCAGAATTTTTTTTTAGTTTTATTCATGAACACTGCTGGATAAGACACAGACAGCAACAGCAGTAGAAAAAAGAATCATAATTAATTCTAAGGAGTGGTTTCATTTGAGGCATACAATGAGCTACTCTTAGCACATTGCATTAAAATGAATAATCAGTGATATCACTCCTTTCATATATTTCCAATGATGATTGCATACAAACTGGTGAAGATAAGCATGAATATATTATAAATCGATACACAGAGTGAACAGGAAAGAAAAGCTCTGTGAAACACAGACCAGGTAGACAGGTACATTTGCTGAATGAATGATCCTCAAATGTTGTGATGTTCTTGGAAAGGTGAATGAGGAAAGTTCCACATTCACCCATCAAACTGTTTTTTAATTCTAATCAATCAATTCTTCATCTGAATGGAAAGGACTTTGCTTTCTGATATACCCACTTAGTGTTTGAATTGTAGAACTCAAACTTCATACGCCTTTTCAGCAACGTATTTGCTGCTTGATGAGATACTGCTACAGAAAGGATTTGGATTTAAAGGAGATTTATTCTATTTAACTGTCCTTTTTAATTAAGGATTGCAAAAGTAACATGAATATTTCTGAGGTAAGCCTGCATGTATTAACTTCAAAATATCTGTGATTACTGCTCACATGTGAAACTTAGAATGATGTAACTGAAACTAGAATTTGACCAATTTAAATTTTATCAGTTCCAGTATTACTGCTAGGACTACACTTTCACTTTGAAAATCAAACATGTTTCAAGAATGTAGAAGCAGTTTAGTAAAGTGCTCGGCCACAGATAATTTAATCAGATCACAGATTTAATTAAATTTTGTTCACCACTCTTTTAGTTGTTAACATTATTATCACTAATTATGTCAAATAGTGGACTGTAGAAACCTTCTGGCTGTTGCTGGAGACAAAATTAAAAAAAAAGGACAAATGCTATAACTTCATTTCCAGCAAGGTTAGATTGCAGCATCAATTTGAGCAAAGGAAATGGCAGTGTTCAGGGCACAGTAGGAACAAGACTGCAACCTGAAGAAGGTAGAAGTAGAATAATATGCCTAATCAATAAAGACAAAGGATAGGATTTATTTGTTTAAAAGTAGCATCCAATACTAGTGTTTGATGGCCTGCACAGGGCTGTCAAACAGTGGACACTGGTACGCTAAAAAGCAGCCAATGCAGGCTGCAGCACCTTAAATGCTATTACACATCTATGTTTGACAAAACATCACCATAGAAAGGAAAATAGCTAGATCCTAAATTCAATTTCCAGAGTGTAGACAGGTATCTAAGATAGATGCTTGTCATATATGTGAGCTACTTCACACATTTTGATGACCAGAATTAGATGTCTAGCCTAGATTTGGGTGAATAGCTACATAAACTCCCTTGATGAGGTTGGATGGACACAGAATTGACAGCCCATTACAATGTGAATTGATCTGTAGTATCCAAGACATCTCTATATGGGGCTGGCATGCATGACACTTGAAAAAGGACAGATGAAAAACCTCACACAATTCTGGAGCAGTAGCTGGTGTCTAGATGCAGATGTAGCAACACTACTTACCTATGCTGACAAAGCTGAAACCTGTGTAGATCTCCTCTAACTGCAGAGAACCTTGGACATCTATATTACATATCAGCACCTACCCTTTTAGGTGAGTTCTAAGATTAGACAGTTTCACCTGACTGGTTCATGTGGACACCAATATGCATCTTCGGAGACATGCTAGGACAACATGATTAACCTCCAAGCTGTCCAAGAGTTTCTATCATTATGTCTATCAACCCTTGGGAAGCCTAGGGAATTTGTACAGCAATAGTTATCTTTGAGTAAGTGCAGAAACTGTCTTATTTCTCTTATTTTCCACTCAGAAAATAGTCTGTAAGTCTATCTCTACTTAAACCAGCTGCATTATTTCCAATTATTTCTAAGATGCTTAAAGAAAGAAGGGCTATTTTTCTAAAGGGTATTTTAAGTGTTGATAAATGTAGAAGAGATTTTTGAGTAAGTATCCAACTTCCACTGACATCAAGGGAAATTACTACTGGTTTTGAAAATGCTGGTAGTCCCTATCTCCACCATTAGTAGTCTATAAAATTTCCCAGAATCTATTACTGAAAATTCATATCAAAAAGTCAATTGATAAAACTCCTCTTATGCTAATAGAATAGGATAGAATCTGATCCAAAATTTTGTAAATGCTACCAATTCCACCTTCTGTGTGGTAGGATACAGGAAAAAATTGTCTATAATGGATTAGATTAATTAATCATGCGAATCTTTAAGACTAAATCCTCAAAAATAACTTCACCTGCTATCCCCTATTCCTTCCTATGAAGCAATGTTTAATATAGTGCAATTGTTAAACACATCCCTGCCTGGCTGAAGTCCTGTATGCCCAGTTAAAGCTCCAGAGACAATTTTTGTCTCTGAATTGTATATGGATCCATAATGGAAGCCCCTGGCTCTATACAGCCCTAGATGAAACATCATGAACATGATGTCCTTCTAAGTCAGCGGTATTTCTAAACTTTTACAAAGGGCAAACATCACACTCAAATTACTGGAACTGTTTGTATTTTCTTGCTTGACTATAATGTTAGATGTATACATTATTTATTAATGGAGGATGGATTTTTCTTTTGATTAAATGCTACTGTTACTTTAACAAACAGATATGAGATCCCCAAGCTCTCAGTGTGTAGGGAATTTTGTCCATGCATGCCATGCCAATGGATTGTCAGTAATGGAAAGTGACGGAGTGTGGAGGGGAAAGGGTTTTACTGAAATACCCTTACTTTCATGTTAATCTACCAACTACAAACACTTATCTCAGAGGACCGCACCTTGCTATAATTGCTACATTTTGTCTGAAACTATAACACATTGTTCTCCCTGCCAAAGCCACTGAGAATAAGGTCCAGTGTTTTAATGTTAGAACCCAACCCTCCCTCAACAATATATTTCAATTTAGAATTCAGTAATAAAGAATTTTGGCTTTGAATAAATAATCTAATAGTGTTACAGTATTGACAGATCTTTGATATTCTCCCAATGGGTGAAATAACCACAGGACACTCTTGTAGCCAGATTGTTGTGAGATAACAGGCATAGGAAACCAAATAAACAAATGAAATCCTAAGAGAAATCTGTCCATGGTATTTCATTCTATTTCATAATGATATTACAGCAACTTATTTTTTTTACTTCTGAGCTATGCACCAGAATGATGCCAGCCTTGATGACTGCATTCCAGCTGCAGCTTCTCTGGAACACTTTGCAATACCTGAAAATTATTACCATAGATCCATCTTGGCACTAGGGCTGTGATTCATCTCTCTTGATTTCAGTCATCTCAACATCAGTTGTCTAAGTTTTCTCTACTGGATATGAACAGCTCCAGAAAATGAGTAAGCTGCTATATGCTTTTCTCTGTGATAATTAGCATCTGGAACTGCTGGCCTTTCTGCTTTGTACCAATTAGTGTTAACACATTTACAGAGAGTTAATATAACGTTCTTCTGCTCTGGATGTATTAAAAATCCTCCTGAACATGATCCTGTGCAACCTTTTATAAATGAACCTGCTTTAGCATGGGGATTGTACTAGATGAATTCCAGAGATTCCTTCCATACCTATCATTCTGCTACTCTGTGATAACTAGATTTCAAATGTTTGAAAGGTTAAATTTTACAGAATACTGATTGTACAGAAAGGTTTTGTGCTAACTTCATTAAAAAATTAACTTAAAACATCATCCCCAAAATTCCTTTTCTTTCCCATACACAGACGACTTTCTAATGTTTATTGATTAATATTTGAGATATTTTTAATAATTCAATAACATTTCATTTGGTTGCAACATTGAATCATGACCTTTTTGTTTTCACTTAAGAATTAAAGGCTTTACATCTTGTAACTGAGTAACCAATAAGCTAATTTTCTACAAAGGATTTATGTGATTACAAAAAGCTCTTTTTATGTGAGCCATAAGCACACCTCTTTTATATACTGAAAGTATTCCTCTTAATTGATCTGCACCAAAAAGTTCTATGTTTAATTTGCAATATACAGATTCAAAAGTGTGAAAGGCTACAACAAAGAAGATGGATGGCAACATTCTCACCGCTAGAGTAGGAAGTCTCATTATCATCACCAAGTTGTCACCCAGAGAATACAAATAACAGAGTATCACACAATGACTCTCATGATCGAAATTCTGAATATTCTGAAGTAGAATAAATGACATCTTTTGTTATGTAATGGTGATAGCAGTTGTTGCCCTCACAGCAAGACTATTATCATATAAAAAGTTACATGGAAACTAGGAGATAAAAGATTCAACAAAGGAGCACATTTATTATAAGCTGAAAGTCCAAGTTGGAGTATAGTAAAAATACCAGTGATAACAAAAGAAATTTAACTGTGTACTGTTGGGGGATGGGCACAGGCTAGGGAATTAACGACTGCCATCAAGTTCTTGGAGCAAGACAAAGACAGCGATCGAGGCCTGAAGCAGACCTCGACAGGTTGGAGCCATAGCCGCGTGATGCCCTTGGCGGCCTGGGGGAGGTGCCGAGGAACTAATGAACAAGGAACTCGTGGTCAACTGTACCGGAAGGAGGAAAGAGAGAAACCGCAAGGGGAGGGTTCTACATTGATGGTAACATGTGACCAATCCGAGTGAGTAGTGGGCATGGTTAATCATAGCTGTATAAAAGCTTGTCTGATGCTCTCAATAAACGGATTCTGGCTGATCACATTGATCATGAATGTCAGCCCCTTCTTGTGTTAGTGTACCTAGCCAAAATATTGATGGGCAACTCTGCAATAATTAACCTGATAGCAGAGCCAAAAATAGTCAAAGCTAAGCAAGAAGTTTTCAAATATCAGATGTCAAAAATCTATATTTTTCTTTACTGCATCAGCATTCAATAAACAAATTCATTCCAGTCACATTTTCTCTACGGTATTAACAGGAGAGAAAAAGACCTAAACAGATCAGACAATATACTGAAGTGGTTCCTATAAAATTTAATTATTGAATGTACAGAATTGATGTCCATGGAAGCACAATAAAAACATCCTTCATATTCCTTATCTGTTGATATAATTTTCTGATCTGTTCTGGATGTCTCCAGCTTTGTGTCTCCCAACAAATACGTCTGTAAGGATTTTGGAATAGGTTTTTTTTCCTTTCAAACAGCTCTGAAACAGAGCCACCCAGGACACAGCTGAGCCTATAATCCAAACTGGTACTGTCTCTGGGGAAATGTGTTTAAGAAAGGGTAAAATACTGTGAAAAAATTGTGAGAGACAGGATTGAAGAAAAGATAAAGTATGAAAAACAACCATGTAAACACCAAGGTCAGTAAAGAAGGAAGGGGAGGAAGCATCCCAGGTGCCTAAGCAGAGCTTCCTCTGCATCCCAGTGTAAAACCTCAGTGAAGCAGATTATCCATCTGCAGGCCGTGGACCATGTGAGAGCAGATATCCCCACTGCAGCCTGTAGATATCACTACAGTGAAGAGAAATGAGGAATTTAAGGAATCTACTAATTTAAACCTAGATATATATGTGCTAAAGGTGCATCTTCATCATGAAGAAGCCCTTATCTGCTACCTTTGTGACACTTCAAATGCCACTATGGTCCTCATATTTGTTGCTTCTTGACTGTGTGACCATGTAAGGAACATTTAGCAGCAAATTAGACATTACAAAGAAATTCTTTGCCAAGACACTCAAACAAGCTGCCCAGAGGTGTGGTGGAGACCTCATCCCTCGAAGCATTCTAGCCCAAGCTTGATGAGGCTTTGAGAAACCTGATCTAGAACAGGATATCCCTTCTCATTGCAGAGGTGTTGGATTAGATGACCTCTAAAGGTCCCTTCCAGTTCTATGATTCTATGATTCATATGCAAAGCATATCAAAGTCTTGATGGCACTGGGCTGTGTGGAGGTTTATGCCTGATTTGGGGTGGTTTATAAGTTGTCTCTGTTACTGTGGCCTGAAGGATGTGGCCAGACTCCTTTTCCCTGAGTCCAACCAGGGAGCCAAATTAAGTCTGGTGGTTTAAATTCCATCTTCATAATGTTGAGGTCATTGTCCTACTAGGCATAACTGTATGGTCTTTCTCTCTCTGTCCAGTCATCTCAGTTTCTCATTTTAAAGTACTGAGGTGTTTTAAATCTTCAGATCTAGAAGGACTTTAACAATGCATACTAAATAGGTGGAGAATTTTGCCCTCAGGCCTGATGTGAAACACTTCCTTATTAATTTCACTGTTTTCTGTGTTTCACTGACCTCTCAGTGTTGCATAGAGAACCTAGGCAAGAATTCAGAAGGTGCATAGTGTGATACCTTTGCCGTGAGGACATTAACCTTGCAGCCAGTTCTCTCCCATACTTCACAGTCTCTCACAGTCATCTAGCCATGTGGTAAACTACATTAAATGTTCAGCACAATTCTTCTTCCAGTCAAAGCAACTGCCAATTTATTTGTAAATCTGTGAAGAGCAAAGGAAATACTGCTTGAGACAGTGTGGACATCCATTAATAAGGAAGTACTTTTCTAGTTAAGACTAGACACTGAGAAGTTTTCTGACTTAAGGATTTAATATGAAGTCACAGCTCTTTGCTAAGTATCAATTCACAGCAAATGATTAACAATACACCTGAGTCATTATCTGAAAGAAGTAGCCTTTGAAAATCATCACCATCGATCAACACAGATGAAAACTAACAAGGTGGTTCCGCAGATTTTCTCTGGTGACATTGCTGACTTAGGAGATGCTGGTGCCACTCCTGCGTTTTAGCTAGGTCTTCTTCCCTCCTTTTCCTCCAGCTGGGAAGTCTGTCCCTCAGGCCTGTGTTAGCTCTAGTGCTCACAGAAATTATCTAAAAGAAATTTTCTCTTCATGGGGTTTTTTGAGGTGGTGAGGGAGAAGAGAAGACTAGGAAAACTGTCTTCTGACTTGAAGAGATAGATCAGTTTAACAAGGGGCCCAATAAAATATCAGAACAGACCCAAGAGAAAAATACCTGGCCATGTGTAGTAAAGGAATGAGTGTGAAAGAGGCATTAAGTGGGCTCAGCTGTATTTTCAAACTGTACTTCAGCTTCTATTTCACTTCTCAACTACAGGTATAAAGGTAGTGAGCTTTATGATTCCCCTAAGGACAACTAATGGTCTGAGAATGATAGAGTTTGGCTCTGCTTACTTGTGATAAATCTCTACAAGTTACAGGACTACATGTTTTTTATGCCAACGGCATTTGAAGCCAGCTTTCTTAGTCATTAAATCAGTTGTTTTGTTTGAGGAAATATATGGTTGAATCCACCTTGAGGCTAGTTTGGGGGCATTCCCATCTGTAGTAATCTGTGAAGAGTCCCTTTTCTCTGTCATATTATTTTGTGCTATATATGCCTAAATTGTGCCTGGTTTCCATCCCGTATGAGACCTGTCACTCCTAACTGAAGAATTATGTGTCTACAGCTGGCCTAATCATCCTACTTGGTAATTTACATCAGAGAAAAAGTAATTTTAAATGCAATTTCAGGCAATTAATCCAAACTGTACCAGGAAGGGTCCTCTACTTTACAACACCCACAATGGAAACATGGTGACTAGTTTAGATATGGCTTTTATAGGCATCTATCTGCCTTTCTTCTTCAAAGAGACAATAAGCATCCATGCAAATGGTGTGGTGAAATCACACACAAGCAAATCTTGTTGCACTACACAAGTTTCATGAGTTTTACATATATTTTTTCCCAGTTCAAACCCCTACACTAAGTAAGGGTCCGTTCCCTGGCACATCCTGCTCCCTGGCTGGGATGATGAGATGGGACCTGGTTGTGAGGCCTGGCCTTGTCACTCCCTGGGGAGCCTCCATGGATTCTAGCTCCAGGGAGTTGCACCTCATCAATGAATGTCCCGCAGTGATGGCTCTGCATTGGTTGAATCACATATTCCATATTAGTTTTGTCAAAGCAAAATCCATTTGGGACACTGAGACCACTTAGTGATAAGAACCAGAGCTGAGCTGACTTTTGACCCAAAACAAAAGGCAAACACATGTGAGAACACTGTATGTGCTTTCAGATATGCTTAGGTAATGGAAGTGATCAATTAATTTTAAAATACGGATCATTAAATATGATCTGGTGATTGTATCCTGGTTTATTTTGCTAACATGTGCTTGCTATTTTAGAGCATGATGTGAGGAACCATAAATGGGAGAAGACAGAAAATGATACAACAATCCAGATATCAGCTAACAAGATAATTTCATTTTTTGAGTAGCTTCTGATCTCTACAACTGTCCCAAAGTTTTTGGAAACACATTGACAGCACTATTCTTCTTCAATGTTTCTAACAACCCGTTTCCCTTAACCAATTGATTTTTTCATTGGTCTTCCGAGTGGCTGTTTATAATAGATTTTCATTGTATACAGTAAGTTTCTAATTATAGGCATTCTTTGTGTGAAGAAAATTGTCAGTAACACATGGCACCAAAAACCTCACAAAAAACAAGAAGTAAATCCAAGCTCAAAATACAAACTGGGCACTAGTTCAAAGTCATAAATAATAGGCCAAGATGCCATCAATTTGATGGCAAGGCTCATGCCATTCTGTGTGAAAGCTGGGGATATTTGAACAGCAGTAGAAGAGAGGATGCTCATGTAATACTAAGGCAACTCCTGTTTTTTTTCTGGTGATCTTAAGTGAAGATTTTTTGTCTTTATGCATTCTTATTAAAGCCTTTCATACTCAAGCACTTACATTTGTGTTCATTGTGATCATGTTCATTCTCTTTAAGAGACATTGGATACTATGAGTTTTTATTAAACTGAACTTGATTGTAGTTTCCTTTGGAAGGTTGGGCCATGGAGTTTCTCTGCATTCCTGGTGACACTTCAAGTATACACTAATGCACTAATCATACATCTTTTACCATCTCTAAAGCCTTGTGATAGGGTGTCTACTTTCCAGCAGCCACTTAAAGAGATTTCTGTCTCCTTCAATCCCTCTGTCCTTTCTGTCACCTGCACAAGTTGTCTTAATATGATTGAAATGCCTGCAAAAACAGAGAAGCTAGATCTCAAGAACAGTGCATCTTCAAGGACTACATCCAGTGGGATGAACTGGTTCCAGGTTGAAAAAATATTTCAGACAGCAGCATTTTTTCACTTATTACAGTGTTTTCAAGGAAAGCTCATAAGAAAATCAGCAGCACAGAAGTACTCACAGGAATAAAATCTGTTTCCACACCAGTAGGAGGGAGCACAATTTTCTATGAACATTGTTAGGTCACCACTGCCACAGATGACTGCAGTGGATTGATCTCAGCTGACTGCCAGATGTCTACCCATCTGCTCTCACACTCCTCCTCAAAAGGACAGAGAGAGAAAATAGCACACAAAACCTCATGGATCAAGATACAGACAGGGAGATACCTTACCAAGTATTGTTACGGACAAATCAGACTTGGGGAAATTAATTTAAGGGCAAGTCCTGCCTGACCAATCTAGTGGCTTTCTACAATGGAGTCACTACGTCAGTGGACATGGGAAGATCACTGGATAGTGTCTATCTAGACTTCTCCAAGGCCTTTGGCAGAGTCCCCCAAAACATCCTTCTTCCTAAGCTGGAGAGGTATGGATTTGATGGGTGAATAATATACTAGCTGGATGGTCACATCCAGAGGGTAGCTATCGATGGCTCGATGTCCAGATGGAGATTCCAGGATGCCACCCAGAGGAACCTGGACAGGCTANGGGTGCTGGAAAGTGTCTTCATAGATGACATAGAGTCGAGTGCACCCTCAACAGGTTTGTGGATGACACCAAGCTGAGTGGTGCAGTCAACAAGCCAGAGTGACAGGATGCTACCCAGAGGAACCTGGACAGGCTAGAGAGGTGAGACTGTGCACACCTTGTGAAGTTCAACAAGGAGACAAGTGCAGGGTGCTGCACCTGGGCTAAGCAAATCCTTATTACCAGTATGACTGGGAGATGATGTGATAGTGAGCAGCCCTGAGGAAAAGGACTTGGGGATACTGATGGACCTGTTGGGGAGGGTCCAGAGAAGGGCCATGAGGATGATCAGGGAGCAAGAACACCTTTCCTGTGAGGACAGGCTGAGAGAGTTGGAGCTGTTCAGCCTGGAAAAGAGAAGGCTCCAAGGAGACCTCTTAGTGGCCTATAAGTACCTAAAGGGCGTCTACAAGAAAACTGGGGTGAGACTGTTTGCCTGGGAATGCAGAGACAGAACAAGGGGCAATGGTTTTAAACTAGAGTGGGTGAGGTTTAGATTAGATGTTAGAAAGAAGTTCTTCACCATGAGGGTGATGAGACACTGGAGCAGGTTGCCCAGAGACATGGTGGAGACCCCATCCCTGGACACACTCAAGGCCAGGCTTGATGAGGCTCTGAGCAGCTAGATGTTGTACAGAGTGTCCCTGTTCACTGCAGGGATTTGGACTATATGACCTTTGAAGGTGCCTTCCAACTCTGTGGTTCCATGATTCTGATAACAAATTAGTAATAGATACGGATGATGAGAAACAAAGACAAAACCTGAAACATCTTCCACCCATACCCAAGAGTGTAGGGAGAAGGGGCATGAGAATTGAGATCAGCACACAACTACTCCTCTCTGCTGCTGCTTCCTCCTCACACTTTTTCTTTGCTCAAGCATTGACTATCCATTAGCTTTGCTCTGGCATTGGGTCCTTCACGGACTGCACTGGATATGCTCATAGCACTTCTACATTAGATATGAAAAATTATTGAAGACCTCAGGATAGGCTTTTGTGTGTACATGGTATGAAAGGGTAGGCCAGCACAAAAAATGCATACCTTCTTGGGTTGGAGATGGGCAAAGCTGGCTGACAGTAACCCAGGCAAAGCCAGCCTCATCCTATAACTTAGCATTTGTGCTACACCACTGACACATTGCAGCAGCAATGAGTCTGCACCCAGCAAGCTGTCCAGACTTCCACATGGGTTTGTGAGCAGACTCCAACAGCTTACTGGTCAGCTATTTCATTCTATTCAAGTTCACAGGATCACAGAATGGCTACAACTAGAAAAGACCCTGAAGATCATCTGGTTCCAACCTTCTTGCCATGACCAGGAACAGCTCCCACTAGACCATGGCCCCATCCAACCTGGCCTTGAAATTACTATTTTTCTCAATACAAACTGAAATGAACACTAACATTTCTTTCTCTCTGTCACCTCAAATTGCTGTTTAAGAGCACATTCAGGCTATCATTACGATCAAAGCTGATACTACAAGTAAAATTCCTTGCTATTGCAGTTAACAGGAACTGTAGGCTTTACAGGTGTCAAAATGACTGTATGTGTTTCTTAGAAGTATTTAAAGTTTTGCAGGACCTGCTTTCAGCTGCTTGAAAGCGGAGCAGGAGAGTTTGACTGCAAAATGCACTGAAAATAATGTAGGTTAGGCTGCCCATGGGAAGATCATTTTCAAAGGAACATATTGTAAGGTTGTGGAACATAAAGTACCTGTTAACATGCATAAAATATGTTTGTTCACTCTGCAACTACTAGTTTCAATATCTGAACTATAACTGATATCTCAGTTGAGAGTAGGCAACATTTGCTTGTGTGGGTTACAAAAAATACCTATTCTTCGATGACAGAAATAGCAGCTGGAAGACATCCATTGTTAAAAATCTTCAGATCCTGAGAGGAGCTGGTTTGCTAGAAGCTATTTTTCTGAAAGCTAGGGAATTTGGAATCAAAATAAATAGGGTGCATAGCATTGGTTTTTTGTGCAGCATGTTGCATAATGTAATGCTTATGAGACCTTGAAGCATGGAACAAAATACCAGGTAACAAAGAAATACCAATATAGAGGTAGAAGATTGAAAGTTTGGAAAGCTTTGATAACATGGAGTCCTGCATAGCTCCCATTTTTTCCAGCACCTTACTGGAAGGCTAAATTAGTTTGTATTATTTACTAACGTGATTTCTAGAGCAGCCTTAAGGCCAGTTGAGTTGGTACAAGAGAAATGAGCTGACATATGCTAGCAGGGGTTCCTGAAAGCACTGCTAGACCCATTGAGTAGGGTCATGTTCTTCACTGTGCACAAAAGCAAAGTATTGTGAAGCTCTGGACAAAATCATACCTCCAGCCCTGAGATAAAGTGACATCCTTTGGAGAGTGAATCCATGCATTCTGTAAGTCATATGGCCATAGTTCCTAACAGAGCTCTGAGAAAGTGCTCAACTGGAGTCAATAAAACTGCTACGACATGCCTGAAAACTTGTCCAAAGATTCATAATCATCTCAGCTTGTTTTTGCTTCATCATTTTGTCTTATCCTGATTGTTTGCCTCATTATTTTCAGTTACATTGATGTATTCTACAGATTACAAGCAATTTGGCTGATATCACCAAAATTTAGGAGAAGACAGTAAGAGAAAAGGATTCCACACAATTCTGTGGAAGGAGAAGAACAAGTGTTTTAAGACAGGCTAAAAGCTGGCGAACAAAAAAACCCCCAAGATTTGATTTTTCTGTGACAGAAAGAAAAATACATTCTGATATACACAAAGAGGATTTAGATATTCAGCATTAACTGGCTGAGGTTCACGCTATTCCTTCCTGCTGAAAAAAAAGAAAAAAAATCCCTGAAAGATTTTTAAATGTATATGTCACATCAGATTGCATAGAGCTATCTGGAGGTGAACCTCTCATCCTGTGACCTCACATTGCTTCCTGTGTGGCGAGATTCACAAAAGTCTAATAGCAAAAAATATACTTCTGTTCACAGTGCAAGGGGAAAGCAGGTCAACAAGGTGGAGGGGGAAAGGGTGTAAGTAACTCAAATTGCTCAATGGATTTAGACACTGATTGTCCAAACCTGTAACCTGGCTTGTTGGTGATTGCTTTTCAGTGATTTTTATACAGCTGTGTAAACTCCTTGGGGAGAGCACTGATACGACAGTGTCTGGTTTTGCTGCCTTTTATCAAGACCCTTTCCAATTTCAGAAAGTGGGTTGGAAAGCACAGACAAGATAAAGCACTAAAAGTAGAACAACCAGAATTTCTCACTGTGCCTCTATGTACTGAGGGTCGGGGGTTCCCTGTTGTCAAACACGCAGTTGAGTGCTGAAAAAGGCAGCTAATATTCCCAGTGTTTGAAAACACTCTTCTATTTAATGAAGACGGCACTTGTAAGAACTTTGAGAGACAAGATTGCACTTACCTTGTAGCTTTAGGCCATTTGTTTAAGTCCAAGTTGACATTCTCAGATCACTGAATCCCTAGTGGACAAACATCCACCACACAAAACCACTCCATGCAATCTTGTAAACTTGAGCCTCAGCAAATTAGAGGGGTCTAAAGCTGACGCTAACATAGAATAAATTACCTATAGGAGTAGGGAAATGTCTGAGAATGACATGTTGAAGGAGAAACAGGGACAGAAAATGCAGCATTCTTATTTGCTTGCTAGCTATCACATTTGCCCTAAATCAACTTCCTTTTTCAAACTTCTCAGTCACTCTTTCGAAATAGATGAAAGTTAAGAAATAAAAAGTTGCTATTTAACAATCTTAAAGGAAGAAACTTTAATAAGGTTTTGGATCAAAAAGAAGGAACCTGTGATTAGAGTGCATAGAAGTAT
Organism: Turnix velox; assembly: GCA_013400935.1. Classification (NCBI taxonomy): domain Eukaryota; kingdom Metazoa; phylum Chordata; class Aves; order Charadriiformes; family Turnicidae; genus Turnix; species Turnix velox. Next base: position 210,695 of record VZTY01014783.1, read on the forward strand.
TATCAGTGAAAAATTCTTCACATTTTTGATAAATTTGAAGGTGCATTTTGCTACAGAGACTCAAGTATGGTGAAGTATAAGAGAGCAGCACAGGGCAAAACAAATTCTTTGCTACTGCAGATAAAATGTAATGGCATTTATTCTTCTTTATAAAGTGAAAACACACAGAAGCAGAAGTAGGACTGCTATGCAGACTTTCATTTACAGAAACAGTCACCTAGACAGTGTATTTTTTTGTGTCCAAAATTTAGAACACATTCAAATATAGAAGAAACACACCCAACACTGCAGGATAAAGAGCATATGTTCACAAGCTTAGGAGAAGCTTGAAAAGCTTAAAAAGCAGAGAAGTGGTTTTCTGGAATAGATCACATTCAAATAGTTATATTCTGAATTTTCATGTAGCTGTTTTTCTCATGAGAGTACTTATACTTACGCCTATTATTTTATTACCATTCCACACTTAGATAAAGCTACTTGTGTGAATGAGAATATACAGTTTTCAGATAGGTTGATGAAAATGAGTCCTTAGGATCTTGGATCAGTCCATTTATCTGGAAAAAAGGACAAGACTCAGGAAGAATTATTAGAGTCCTCCATAGAGACACTAGTTATGCATGAGGCTAGTTGTAGTCTGTATTTACATGGGGAAGATATACTATTCATAAAAAGATAAAATAACTCAAAGCAGTTTAAAAAATGCCACACAATCTATGCTATATTTGCTAAGGCACAAAAATGTACACCTGACTTTGCATTTGGAGAGAATGTTTAGTTGAAAGAAGTTAGATTAACCAGAATTTTGAAACCAGGGGTAAAGAATTTTCTAAGAAAGAAGATATTTAAGACAGTAGCCAAAAAAACCCCTGCACAGTAGTCAAGAGAAGGAAACATTTTAGTTTTAAACTTCTATCAGAAACAAATTGGGATGTCTAATCTATAACAACCTGAAATTGAGGCAATCTTGATTTATGGGACAGATAGGTAGTAGTAGAGGTAATAAATGCAGGTATTTATACTTTTGAAATACATTTTTTTCATGATTTGTCTTCTTCACAATATGTTCAAATAGTGTTAGACCTTCCTTGATCTCAAGAATGCCTTTCAGTCTCCTGATAACAAGGGAATCAATTAAGGAGAATGGAAAAGGAAGAGTCCCCAACGGGTTTTTTCATTCCCTTCTTAGGTCATACTCAGATTTATGCCAGAGAAGAAATGATCTGAAAGAAGGAGGAGCAAATTCTCTCACTTTTTTTTTCATGAAATCCTTTAGATGGTGAATTTATAACCAATAAACTCAAATTACGTAAGACAGGTTTCTACAGACATCCCAAAAACCTCACACTTTGAATAAAATGAACAGTTGCTTGCACTCACCAAAGGATTATCTCATTTACATTTTCAAAAGGGATTACAGTGCCTTTAAAGGACAAGCATCTTTTGGGCTAATTAATTTTCCCAGACTAACTTGCAGTGTATGGTGAGCACTCGATTAAATATTAATACAGGGTACAGGGTCAGACTTTTTGCAATATTCTAAATCTGTTAGTGTATTGTCAGTGGGTTCAAAATGTAAGTGTATGCGTGAATGGGTTTTGTGCGTGTGTATATTTATGTGTTGTGGGAGAAGAGAGAAAACGAAGAGAACTAAGAGACATTTGCAATATCTGGCTCCTGCTGGGGAATACAGGGAAGCTTGTGATAAGTGAACAGAAAGCCATGCATTTAATCTCCATTGGTAGTGCGGTGTGGTTTTAGAATCCAGGAAGTTCTGAACATTATGCATATATATATGCATAGATATGGGATATTTAGTGTGAGCTTTTCATATAAACATTCAAAAAACTTCAGGTTGAAGAGTGTGGTACCTTAGATCAAGAAAAAGCCCCACACTACCCCCTAGTGATCAAAGTTTGGTGACCTCCAAATAACAGAAAACACAGTAAGTGGACTTTAGATCACAAGAACAAAAAAATGCCCAGGAGCAATGCAAGTCACTGCTGGTGTTCTTTACTTAGGATCCTTTTTATGATAGAAGAATAAAGCAATGGCTGTCGAAAGGCTGCAACTTTCAATTCCTTGGTCTGAAGCCCCAGTCTCAGTAACCAAACAAATATAAAAATGTATATATTCAGAAGGAAGAAAAAAAAAAACCCTCAGGGAAGATATCTCAAGTGCTAGGATTTGTAAAAATAAAATAAAAGAGAAGGTTTTATTGAAACCTTATATTTTCCAAAAAATGTTACTGAAGTTTTGTGAGATACTTTCTTTGTTTAGGTATTTATCTGATATCATATGTGCATGTATTACTTAGCTTAACACAATATTGAAACTATGCAAGCCAAATGCCAGGCCCCTATGTGCATATATGTAAAACTGAATGTAAGTAAGCACTGATGAGTGCAGCTGACACCCAAATGCAAATATAAAAGGAAAAAGAAATCATCACCAACAATTTCAGTACAACTTTGTTGAGATTTTGTCCATGACTCACTGAAGTAATTAAGAAAGTATAAGTAGAGGCAGGGCTTATTCTAAATGAAATCGACAGAGCAATTAATATGTTTAAAGTTGAAGAGTAACTAAATGAAGGCTTTCATATCTAATAAATACACTAGATGGCCTTTGAAGTTCCCTTCCAACCCTATGATTCTATAATTTTGACTTGCTATTTTTTCTCTGAGTGATAAAGCACCGAAATTTTTTGGATTCTCTAACAGTGTAAAATTGCAAACATATTTGCATAGGTTCTCTGAGATTGATTCTGCTTTTGCTGACATTGATTTTAGCCTATCCACATAACTGTCAGCTGTATGGGTTGTTCTGTCTTTCACATTACCTAAAATCAAAGCCCTGTAAAATGAAGATCCTTCAATACCTTAGGCAGAAGACAGATTATGTATCCTCACCATGCTTTTACACAGTTAATTGCAGGTGATCCATTCTATTCTAAATTTTGTGTTCAATTTATCAGTACAGTATCTCAAAATCTCTTAAGTAAATACATATAGTCCTGACTATAAGCTATATTCCTCACACCTTCCCAGAGGACAGCCCTTGAGGTCATCTTTTTTATTCTTTGTTTTCCTTTAGCAAGTTCTGCTGAGTGTGCATCCTCTTTCCTTTTGTTGTAGTTGTGGGAAAGCTGCATCCTCGCAGCTGAGATATTGAAAGAGTTGGCAGGTCCTAGATTAGAATCATCAGGGCCATGGGGCACTCTAAATCTGATATTCCACTTCATGATAGGACACCAGTGTAAGGCAGACCATGCAGACAACATTATGATAGCAAACATCCAGAGGAAAATAATGTTAGTAGGAGGGGGAAAAAAATGAAACACCAATCAGATATTCAGGATGTCTTAAAGGAGATGCACTTCTCATTGAGATGGAGAAATATTATGTTAACATGAGAGCAATAGCTGAGACAAATAGCAAAATCAAGATAATAAGAAAGACTGGAGGGACGAGAGCAAATATCCACAGTATTCAAAAGGACAAGAGACTAAAGAAAAGCAAAATGTAGGGTTGTACCATGCACTAAAACCTCCTTGAAGCAGTTTCAGACCCAGAAAAAAATCCAAAATAAAGTTCAAAAAAAAGTGAGTTAAATAGAAATGGAATCCAAGAAAAAATATCAAAATCAAAGATGTTTGAAAAAAAAAAAATCTATTATAGCCTCCAAAATCTGGCAGCCTTCTCAGAAGTGCATACTAACAAACATACTGGGTTTAAAATTTGATTATTTATTCCAAATTCCTATGAAAATTATAAAATTGTTGCTGGTCCTGTACCTATAATTCATGGTCCCATTTCTACCACTGATGTTGGGACAAAGAGTTAAGGACTGCTCTTTGGCCCCCAAGCACCCAAATGACTTAGGGCAACCACTCTCTAGAAAACAAATGTGGGAGAAAATTAGCTGAAGCAGTCCTAAAAAGAGCTAGGAAATAAATTGATAATTATGTATTATAGTGCTTGCATTTAGCTGCATAGACATGACTAGAAGCTGTACAATAAACTACAAAAGACAGAAATAATTTTACCTAAAACAAAGAAACAAATAATTTTTTCAAGGTACACACCACATATTTGTACAGACCATATAAAATGGAGATCTTGGAACTGTGTGTTTAAGTTTCATAATAAACACAAATAGTTGATAGGCTACTAGCTCTGAGGCTGATCTATTCAGTTGTTAAATTCTTTTTCAATCCCCCACAAAACTCTGATACAGCATTGTAAATTGTAAGAAATTCATACTTGTCACACTCACAGGTACAACTCTAAGAATAAACACGTAGTATATACATTTTAATTATTAATCTCTTTCCTTCTCACCTCCCTTGAGATTGATTTGTATCTGTTCCCGTCTTCTTATATCTATATTTATTTTGTTTCTTACACACATGTTTAAATTTAATCTGACTGTGTCCTTAGGCCTGTTGTTGATAATTAAACCCACGTATTTTATTCCCTACAGCATGCATTGCAAACTCTGTCTCTAAAAATGAGTCTGAAGCTTCCCCTTGATCTCAGTAAAATTAGAGTTCAGTTTCCCTTCTGATTCATTTTGTACTGGGCATGGTTTCAGATTTTTTCAGTTGGGGTAAATATGCATTCCTGTCTTTAAGTCTAAAGCAGTTTTTCTGATTGATGTCAAGTGAGTATCTGACCTGTAGTTCAAACCTGTTAGCAAAGATGGAAAGAGTAATCAAATGTCAAGTGTCTGGAGCTACAATTCCGAGGGTTTTTTTCCTTTTTTTTTTTTTTTTTTTTTTTTTTAAGTGATAAACTTATTACTCTCATATCTGGAATCCATCTTACTCGGAACAACAAGAGGTTTAACTTTTTCAGAAAGAGAGTGGGGTGGAAGGAGGGAAGCAAGCAGAAAATTTAGTCAAATTTCCATTGCAGCAATAATTTCATACACTGTTCAAAGTTTTACAAATTCCAGGCTCAGGGGTCCTTCTAATGACAATATATACACAGATCAATAGCCATTTATAAACCTTGCTTCCACATTTAAACTGGCACATTGAAAGCACAAGAACTGTTCAAATTAATGTTTCTGAAGCATATAGGACCTGATGGTACTGTGCCTCAATGTTTAAAACTAATTATCATTTCACTCTTCTCCAGTAATAACATATTTATCTATCACAAAGTAGATGATTTCCTGTTCAAACCATAGTCTTTAGGCCTGAACAGATTTCTACATGGCATTTGAATGCCCAGAGAATGATCTTTCTGGATAAACACAGAATTTATTTGACTTAAATACATCACTGAGCACCTCTACTTGGCAGAGACTTCAGAAAACGCATACATCCTCAGAAACACACATTTTTTTACTTCCAGCAGTTGTATCAAAAGAAAGATAAAAACTCTTTCTATGCACCTTACTTTTCTTGTATCATTAGATTTTCACAGCTAAACTAAAAGGGTAGAGTGTATGAAAACTTATGGGTCAGTGGACAATAATCTAGGTTTACAATACAGGAAATTAAACAACTTTACTTGATCTGGTCACTAACAGAAAACACTTTCATTCATTCATTCTTCTTTCTCCACTCAATTTCAGGTTGCATGGCTCATCAAAAAGCAGAGCCAACACATATTTCACACCTTTTGAGTGTGAGTCTATACCTTGCCTCTATGTGATTCTGTAAATTGGATCTGACAAATTCTGTAGGTTGCCATCTCATATATCATCCTTCATCTCCTTATACAATAAGATCCGAAAAGGAGTCCATGAAAAACTCTGAGGTAAGTAATTGCAATGGGCCACTACAGAAGGGCCACTGTAATGAGGGGACAGTAATTTCAAGTAGAATCTCAGCAGAGTTTAACTATACACCTTGGATGTATGACACACCTGTACGGTTTAATGAAAGTGACTGTTATATAACCTGAGCACATACATACCGTGGCATTCATACATGCTGCTTTTAACAATGCCACCTGCATGTATAGCTTTGAAAGGGCTCCTTCCTATGGATACGTGCAGAAGCATTAACACAGCTAGCAAACCTTGCTCTGCCATCTAGAAAGTTTGGTACAGTGCAGGTAGCACATTATTAGCTTTGCTTTCCCAAAAATAATACTGTAAATGTGAAAATAATGATGGTGTTGAACACCACCTTGGATGTTATTTGCACAGTGTGCCAAGATCAGTATGAAGGGGCTCATCAGATCCTGCATCACCTTGGGTTCCGAGAATTGTAAAGTATTTAGTTGCTGTTGGGTTTTCTGCTATACTTATTAAACCAGTTAACCAGCTTTGAGTAGAGCAGAGATCCCAAAAGATACCCAAAAAGATGGCACCTCTTTGGGGCAAACTGGTATTGAAGAACTAAAGGCAAGTGAGAACAATACTGCTGGAACATTATTCAGAAACATGTAGACCTTGTTTTGCTATAACCTCACTTGAATATCAGTGCCCCTGAAACTTCCACATTATTGTCATTATTTCCTTCCTTTTGTGTTGTTTTGTTGTGGCTTTTTCTTTTTTTTTTTTTCGTGTTTAAATACTCTAAATGCTATTGTACACTGGAAACCCCTTGGCTGATGATATTATTGTCCTGGTTGTCACCAGTGAGAAACAACTCTCCCATGGAGTCATGGCCCTACTACTCAATACCAGAAATTCTGGAGTTTCTTTGTGTTCAGTCACAGCTGTTATAATTCAGCACAATGCTGCTGGAGTAAAAGATGTTGCACTGATTTTCAAAATACATAGGCTTGGGTATGGCTTTTTTTCCAATAAAAAAGGACTGAAATTGAATAAGCTTAAAACATAGCTAAACCCGAATGCTTAAGGTCTTAGGCTTTCTAATCACTCTATGAGCAAGCAATTCCACAATCCCTTTCATGTGTATTAAGTCAGGATTTCTATATCCATAGGGGACTTATGACAACTAAAGTTCTGCAAGTGTTGTAGAGCTTAGGACACATGAAGAGCCAGGACTTTAAATTCAGAAGTGGCTGATAACTAAACAACCTTTTTTTTTTATGTTGAAAATTTGTGCAACTATTTATCATGCTACTTTGTCCAGTTTTGTGCCTGTGTCTGCAGAAGTGCTTGTGTCATAGAATTCCTTCAGTTCCCAACAAGCCATCACAATTCCACACTTGATTTTGCAGTCATTTTGAATATCGTGGATGCTTGCATTCATGCCACCTTGGCAACAAACACTATGATTGGTTTGAATTCACTTTTTGCCATCAGGACATAGAGATCCCATGTTTGTCCATCTGGAGAGAAGAAACAGAACTTTCCATTAAAGATATATTCATAAAAGGGTTTTGGCAGGTAACCCAGGGGTTAAATTCCTTCCCAGCACTCAGCTGCAACATGCCAGTGGTAACTTTCAGAATAAGAACACTGCTAGATAACTCATCAGTGTAGATGATGTGTTCAGGTTACTAATGTTGCAAAGGAATTGGAGAGGGAAAGAAAATGATTCTGAAAGAACTTTCTGCCTGCTGCCTTCTCTCTGCTCCCTGTCAATGCTGTATTGTGGAGCAGGTGTTCTGTGTCAGGGGAATGATGGTGAACGCAGCCAGCAGTGGCTCAGGAAGGCTTCAGTCCTCACACTCAGGGGAGTGCTAGCATGATGATTAGGATTTAGGGCAGAGCTGGCCCTGGAGAGAAACCCTAGGGACAGCCAAGTTTTGAGAAGTTTTAATACCATTGTTTCTGTTGTTTCCAATGAAGGCAAATCCCAAGAAAGCAGAAATTAGAGAACTGCTCAGGTCTTGATGTGGAGAGGTTATGGACTCAAGCAATGTGTTACCACCTGCACAGGGAGATATTATCAGTGTTGGGACAATATGGTTGTCCCGAGAGACACACTGTTGAATTTTAGTTGCGTAGTGTATGTCAGAGCTGGGGAAGGAGCAAAAGCCGGGTTTAGATAACTCAACAGTAGGGGCTCAGGTCATGTCTTTACCTGTGTTGCTTAAAGTAATTTGAGATTTTTATGCCTTATTTACCAAAACACTACTGAATGAGATGTGTATGAACACAACTTCATAAAGGTTCTCAGAAGGTTGACTTGCTTGTCAAAAACACTGAACATTCTCTACAATTCTCTTTTGTTTTCCTTCTTGTGAAGTGTTCAGAATTAAGATTTTGTTTGAGGTGTGCTGAGTGTTGCAACATTAAACTAAAAAGCATTTATTGTAAGCCAATTTTGCTCCGATAGCTGCCATATGAAACTACATTGTCTTCACAGCAATAGCATGAATTAAAACCTCTCAGCATCAGCTGCTATCTACCTTCAAAAAAATAAAACACTTTGTATGTGAACAATTTATGAATTCAGTGTATTTGAAGGCATCTCTTTAGCCTAGTGTTTCTGTTTGCAATAAATATTGTACTTGTGTTCAATTTGATAAACTAAGGTGACAGATAATACGTGTCTTTATGGTTCATTACTTTTACTTTCAAAATGCATAGAAAGACAAAAATATTTTTATTTCTGTAAGGCAGAGAAAAATACTGGTGTGTAGTGCTAATGCAGAAGTATGATCTGTGGTAAGCTTCATTTACTGATAACAAAGCTATTTCCTCTCTCTGACCATAGCTCTATACACCAGACACTGACAAAATATGCAGAAAGTACAGAGAAGAGGGCAAGCTCATAATCAACTATGGTTCTAGGAATATTTTGGTCTGGAATGGAGGTGATTGCGATTCAGCATAAAAGGCAACTGTAAGCTGTTCAATATTCTCACTGGAAAGGAAAAGAAATGATCATCCAGCCTTCTAAATTGCACACCACCTTTCTAGCTTCGATGAGATTCATTTCTACTTTCTCCTTCAGTCTTTGTTAAAAATGAAAAAAAAAAAGAAATTTAATGATACTGTTCTCATTATACAGCTATCAGTTACATAAAATATCTTTGTTTAGAGGCCTAATAAAATTGGTCATATAAAGAGAAAATGAGATTTTTAATGTAAAACGAAGCTGACAGTGCTCTTCTATTACTATGGTCTTATTAGGGAAAAATTCTCTGACATCTGTTTATCCCCTGCAGCCAACCTTGTATTCAGAATACAGTAATTGATTCACAGCATCCACTGGGGATCTAACTGGCTCACTTTTCCACACCGCACTACACAGGTATCTCTGCAGCTAATTCTGAATGTACATCTACATCGTTATCTCCTGGTGAACTGTGACCTGAAACACTTTGGAGGCCCAGATGAAAGTGCTTCCTCACCCCTCCAGTGCTGGGGGTGCAGGCGTTTCTGCAGCGCGGCAATTCACCCAGGACACCCAATCACAACCAGCCCCTTTGAAGCCCCGCTCAGCTGGGAGACCATGAATGATTCATGGCTTCTCTACACACACTAAAGGGGGAAGAGCAAAGCTAGTGTGTATTATTCAGGACTGCATCCTCAATAAGCCTCCGTGTTCAGCAAATTGCTACAACATTTTCTGCTTAGTCCTCACCTGTACACAACATCTCTTTTTTTGCACACAACCTTCTCATTTTAACAAAGATTGGCTGATTATTTAGGAAGTCACGTTAATTAACAAATTAAGTAGCCCAGTGCCAGTAAACAAAGCCAGTGATCAAGGATTAAAAGGAAATAAAGGAAGAACACAACATCATCATTTCACAGTGGCTGAACTATGAATCTTTTGTTTATTCACTTCCATTTAATACAGTAACTGTCATCTCACGGCCCAATCTAGAACAAACTTTAGTTTTGTATTTCAGACTCCACACACAACTTGCCTGTTAAATGAGACTATTAACTCCAATTCAAGGCCATAGCAACCAAGTGTGACAGCAGCTAATACTTGCAAAAGAACTTCTGAATTTGTGCACATAATAGAGCTGGACCCCAGTCCTAGAAGAATCTCCTGAAGACATATTACAAGGAAAGATGTTTCTTCAGTTGTATTTTGGTCCCCCCCATAGAAAAATGGAATGAAAGGTCCCTTCCAACATAGGCAATTCAATTCTAAGATTTCCATAGCAAAAGTTAGCAATGGTTCAAATAACAGACTTTCCTTTCAAAGGCCTCAATATAAACCTGGGCTTGTGGGATAACAAGACTGTAAACTTTTAGAATTTTCTACACATTTTGAATAATATTCACAGAGATTGCCAGGACCCTTCTGAGGCAAGAAGTTAAAATCCATGTTACTTATAAGCAAAAAACCAGAAAGCAACAAAGGCCAAAAATTAAGTCAGGTCTCATTGTCTGCTGTTCTTTATTACTGGCACACAGAGGAAGAAAACAACTTAAAGTAACTTGTGAGAGATTGACAGAAAGAGTTACAGATTTCAAAAACTGGTTTTAAAGCTCCAGTTGTAACTTTCAAGATGTTTATCTCTAGAGATGAAACTGCAAATCGTCAGTGTGCCTCATTTTTAAGGGTAATAATTAATGGAGTAATGAAATAAAGGGTGAATATCACTGATGCAGTGTGACATCTTGACTTAAGGCAGCATTGCATTTATGATGCATATGCTTATACCAATGAATATGATGCGAGATTAACAATTTTCTCACATTTGATCCCTTGCTAGTGTAACATTTTTTTGGACAAAGGCATGATTATATTGTCATGGATAACATGTCATCCATTAACTCTTAGGTGATCAACCCATGGAGAAAATTGAGATAATAGTCAAACAGCACCACAGTTTAACATTCAAGGTTATATTTTCTCAAATGTCAAGTTTCTGACATGGAACTGTTATCTTACTATGTATATAAGCAGCCATCCCTGTAGTTGCATTGGTGTGAAAAGATAACACCCTCAGGGAGCACAGCTAAGAAGGGAGATTACTTGGAATCCTTTGATTGAATTTGAGGATATACTGTACTAGTATATTAGCACAAGTACAAATGCTAATAAAACATCATTACAACAAAATCAGAGGAAAATGCTGCCATATGCAGCAACAAAGAAACAATATGATGTTGCTGCCCTTACTGCTCAACGTTTCCAGTTCAGTGTTTAGAAATCTGATTTCAACAAATGGACTGGGACCTTCTGCATATTCAGTATAGCCATTTCTTCCTATCTACTTTACTGCAACTAAGATTGACTTAAGAAGGAACTTAAAAAACAGGACCTACCAAGTACAACACATAGTAATAGGATTTGACTTCTTACAGAAAAGTGATTGCAGTTACTTTTCTGTTAAAACCTAGGAAAGGGAGGAATAAGATGCCTTTATATCTTCTCAGGGACAACAAGTTTCAGGGAAACTGAGTCTCCCCTGCATGAATTAATTTTGCTAAGTTACAGAGACTGTCTCCTTGCTTTTTCTCCTCCTAGCCTTGTGAACATTTTATCTTCTTTTACAGTGATCCAGTCAGTAGGAGACAAGAGCTCTTAGAAGACAGAAGATGTAGAAGGAAATTGAACTCACATTCAATTGAACATATGGAAGGAAACTGAACTCACAACTTTCACAGCCTGAAGAATTAACCATAGAAATAAAGCATGCCACCTCTGCACTTTGAAAAGAGGGAAACTCCTTAATCACCTCCAAGATACGCCCACCAATCCCTTCCCCCGCCTAACCGGGGGNTCCATGGAAGGGGCAAATGTTGGCTGCTGTCCTTCCCTATTGATGTTAAATAGGAGGGAGGGCAGAGGGGGCTGAGGAAGGGGAGGGGAAGATTCTCCAGTGGAGCCCAGGGGTGTGGGGAATATGGGGGAAATGGGCTGGAAAAGGGTTAATGTGGGGCAGAGGCAGGAGATGGGGGAAAAGAGGGTTATGTGGAACCTGCCTAGAGGGGGGAAAAATGGAAAGACTTGAGTGTTCACCATGAGGGTGGTGAGACACTGGAACAGGTTGTCCCATAGAGGTGGTGAAGGCCCCATCATTGGAGACATCCAAGGCTGAGGATAACTGAGGCTCTGAGCAACCTGATATAGTACAGGATTTCACTGCCCATGACGGGGGGGGTGGAACTAGCTGAACTTTAAGGTCCCTTGCAACCCAAACTATTCCATGATTCTATGAAGATGAGCGGGATTGGTGTTTGCAAGATGATTTTGCAGTGGGACACTTGCTTTACTGTCCTAGTACATTTTATGGGCAGGCTGCCAACAAGACCCCGTTCTTTTGCACGTTTTATCAGATAATGCTCTGTGAGTCAGTATGTGGGATTTTAGCATCACTTTTCTGAAATGCATAACTCTGCTTATCTAGAGTAGGCTGTGGTCTGCTTTTAATTGTGCAGCATTAAAACTTGGCTCTTATTTTGTGCACACAGTGTGTTAGATTCAAGTCAAGTTCTCTCTGTCTACAAATGGTCTTAAAGCCCATTGTGCACCCATTGTTCCTAAGCATTGTTTTGAGACACTGTGCCCAGTTAAGGTATTTGAATTGAATCTAAGGGCAAGACAGCTAAAAGCCAGGGCATGCAGCACTCAACTCTGAAGTGTTGCATCCCATATTTAGATATAGTTCCAAAACCTAAAGACTTGCATCTCTGCCAAACATGGCAAGCCTGACATACAAGAAACAGCTACGGGCCAAGACTGAGCTGGGATTTAAATGCATTAAGGCTGATCAAATGCCAGCCACTGAAATAGATATTCTAATGTGATTTAAAACCCATTAGTTGAATACTCCATTGTAAAAACTGTTTCTAAGCTTTATCAATTCAATACACAGTTAATTTCAGTGTATCCAGTTAGCTAAACATTAATTTTAAGAACTTCTTCAATTTAGATTTCTATCATCCTTAAGTAAGTAATGAATTTTACTCAAGAATTTTATTTTATGTTGGGTCTGTAACTTTAATGGCACAAACCGCTAAACCTGAAGTTTAAAGAATTGACTAAGATGCAGCTTTGTTCATCAGTTTAATAATACCTCTGAGAAAATATTTTACTTAAAATCACAATTAAACTTATTTCTGTCCAATGTAATTACTTCATTAATCAACCATTTCAGAAGTTCATACAAATTTGATAGAATTTTGAATGAGAAGAAGGCATACTTATCTTTCATTTCATTAAAAAATTTCAAGGCATTTGGCATGCATGGTAGTCTCCTACCTCTAAGTAATGGTGCAGCTTAACAAAACCACTGATCTCTGAAATACTCATGTCTAAGCAAGCACAGTGGGCGACTGTGAGTAAATAAACCAGTCTTTGTGACATTTGTGTCTTTTCATTATGAAAAATGGAGAAAGGACTAATGAAAATAAACTTAGAATAATGTAGGACAGGATAAACCTTATCTGGCTCAAAAAGGGAAATTATTTGTGTTTAAAGAGGACAGAGAAAGATGAAAGAGAAGCAGCAGCTTGTTACACAATCTTCTTGTTTCCCAAAATTTCTGAAAACAGCTGCCTAATTTCTGGCATACGTAGGACATCAATCAACAAACTATTACAAAAAGGCTCCTATGAGTGCCAACAATTACACAGACCTTTATGATATTTTTATGTGTCTTTTAATTATATAAGGATTCCTTCTCATGCTATCCTATATGCAGTTTGCCAAGGTGTGCAATTTTCTAAGGAATACTACTTTTAATTGTACTGGTAGTTATATGATGGAATATTTTGCAAACTATATGGTTACTCTTATCAAGTAATCTGCTTGACTGAAAAACAGTTTACAAATACACAAGGAAAAGGAATATTCACAGGATGCAAAAGACATAAAGAATGAAATCAGTAATTGTTCATTTCATTGCACATTTTTTCAAAATTAAATTTTATCATTGTTTCTAATTTTCTAAAAAGGATACATTGCATCTAGCAAACTAAATTGATAAACTTTTGAAAATGCATTTTTTTTCTTGTTCTGACAGAACAAAATTTTGTTAGAATGAGAGCAATAAAATTTTAATTATTAAAACCAGGGATAACAAAGGGATAGAACCCTTCAGTAAATACTTAATGGACAAAATGAATAATGTTGGTGCTCACAACTAAATTAAAGGCAAAGTCAGTAGTCTGATCAGGATGTCAAAGGAAGTTTAATTTGTGTATGTAAGTTACAATCATTCAGGGAAGTCAAGGGTGGAAAAAAACATTATGTAGATCTTGGTCACAGAACAAACATGAAAGTTAAAATCATTCTTTTCTTGATTATTTTGTTCCCCATAAAGCAATACAAAAATTGCAAGCTGCAGCAAAAACATATCTTGGAGATTCCACCAAACTCTGCATTGGACAATTCACAGGTGTGTATTATAGTTAAGATATTGCAGTGCTGTACAAATACAGAAAGGCCACACTAGTTACAAAAAAGTAAAATGCTGGCAAAACTCAAATCCATCCTTTCTCTTTAAATAAGCCTCACCTTTTCACTTACTTTTTCTCTATGCCTTTTCTTGGTGCACTTTCACATTTCAGTGGAATAAGGAATGATTTCACACAGAACTAGGTAAAAGTTCATCTTTGGGAAAGTATGTGAAGAAAACTTCAGAGCATTTTGAAGTGTGTGAATTAGTGCTCGTAACTCTGAACCAAGGTGCCAAAGCCAAAGGAGGAGAAAAAAACATTATATTGATTTTTTTTCTTCAGAGAAAAAGGAGTGGCTGAGTTTTGACTGATCCCTGTTCACTGAGCTCTCCCTTTCTGGGCCTATGCCTAGACTATGAGCTATATCAGGTTAAGCTAGTAGGAAGAATTATTTCACACAATGTTCAGGGATTTATTTTGTGCATCCTTGGTAGCAGTCCATCCTCCCATAGAGGACTTTCCTTGTTATTAATTAATTGCTGTAGGTAGCCTTGCAAAAACATCTCAGTGAAGATGATCTTACTGGATCTCCCTCAAATCACACACAAGTTTTTGTGCTTATGAACTGCAATAAGAAGATCCCTACACAGCTTAAAGTCAGTTGACCCCCAGAGCTAAGCACAGGTAAACTGTGTTAGTGCATTGTTACCTTCTTGAGAGGAGGTTTGGCTGTGAGGTTGCACTGGTAAATGTCCTGCCTTTGTGGTTCACCTTAGCCCCTCACAGAGGTGCTTTACTCTAAATGTACCAGCCTGTTGAGAATTAGCTGGAGCTTCAATGGAGCTACATCATTGGAAAACCCTTTTGGGAGCAGAATTTGGTTATTCAAGATCCTCTTAGGAGTGAGTGGAAGTTATGATAAGAGTCAGCTCACACACAGGGCAGCAGTAGAAGATCAGTGAGGCTTCAGCCTGGAAGAGGGAGCTTCTTCTAGGGCAGATTTGAAAAACTGTAGCATTCATAAGTATAAAACCTAATTTTCTCATATCTGTTCCCTATCAATTAAAACTAAGAGACAGAGAGGCAGTTATATCACTATGGAAATGTTTTGGTAATACAAACTCAAAATCAAGCTTCCACTTTATGACCAGTGAAGTCAAAGTAAATTATTCAAAAGGAAGTAACTTTGACCTGGATGCTAACACCTTCAGAAGCTGCATTACTGAAAATCTCTTAAATGTTTGAAAATCATTTAGATAAAGATTACATTTAAACCTTTTCCTGCATCTGAAAATATCTCTTTAAGAAATCTACACTTAATTTTATTAATTTGAAGACGAAAGAAAACAGGCAGATGCATAGCACTGACATCTTTATAAAATATTTAACAAAGGTATCTGTCGAGGTTTTCTTTATATTTTTCACACCTTAAGCTTCCATCTACTATTTGACACAAATAAACAAGCAGGATCTGAGCCTAATAGGAAAAGCATATTGGATCTCCAGAAATCACATCACTAGAGAGAAAAATTGCTTTCTGAATTTCAGACCTGTGAGATAAGAGTAATGTTAACTTCTCACCAGACAAATGGGCCAGTTTTTAACCATTCTTGTTTCCTTTCATGCTAGAATAAAATCTTATCTCTGAAATCAAGCAGGCCTTGTTAGAGATTTGTGTTAATAATGGTTTAGGCTCCACTCACATAAGGCAATTTAGAACAAGTAAGAATAATTTTAGGTATTCTTTGGGGAGAAAATATGAGTGAGCTGAGTTGATGTAAAGGGAGCGAACCAGGTTAATTAATGAATCTTCTCCAGCAACATGTTCAGTTGAAAGGAAAGAATGCATCATTTCAGAAGAAAAGTACTTTGAACTCACTAGACTTTTCATGTGGGAGAATTTGCTATACCAAAGATGGTCATGAGGAATTAAGTCCAGATTTAAAAAAAAATATATAAAATATATACTTACAGCTATACATGGCTGTGCAGATATGTGTATGTATAATTTCCTTTAGTCCGCATATAAGTTGATGGAATATCAGCTACCTATTTTTTTCACAAATTCTTATCACTGCACATTAAGTTTGAGAATTGGTAACACATAAGAAAATACAATCTGTGCAAAAAACTACACAAAAGAGTAGATCAGATATGCATTCAAGTCACCCTATCTCTGCTTTTTACTTGCATTAAACATTGGCAAGCAATGTCTCACATGATATAGAAACAAGTAAGTCTTTTTAATCTTTTGACTCAGTACATCATGAAGTGGTACTTAAATCTAGAATGTCCCATCAGAAGTCATGTTCCAAAAGTCATGGTACAATTAAACAGAGATCCTCATAATCTCAAGTCCAAAAGCAATAATGTGGTGAGGACTCTAGTAAAAAAATAATAATAATAACGTCTCACAGTCAATGCATCAATGCAAAGGGAAAACTGAAGTTAACACATTAATTTAAACGGAATGGAAGCTCATTTCCCCTAAACATGAGCAGTGAATGGTCACAGTGCCAGCCACTTTCCTAGGAGGCATGCTTCTACCACATATGAATTAAATTATATGCCTTGATAGATGGCATTTCAACAGCAGCAATAAGTGCAGACAACTTAGAGCAGAAGCTGCTCTTCTCTTCACAAAACATACAATATTATGGTGTGTTGAATTTCTTTGTTTTGCATTTTGCATTTGTTGCATGTGTTTTTTAATTGTTTTGTCATTTACTGGACCTGCACCAAGGCTTTTCATCCCAGCTGCCTTATGTCAACGTGAAGTCACTGGTCATAAGTCTCATTGCAGAAAGGATTTCAGGTAGGACCATACTGAAGCAAGTGGTTCTATTATAGGCTATCAAATTTTCCAGCTGATATATGGGGTTCATTATGAGTGCATTAGCTTTCTGTACATATCTGCAAGACACTTCACCAAAAATTTACTGACGATAGCACAATATTTCTGAATATGCATACTATAATAAGATTAAATATGCCTTTAATTCTACATATCATGTAAAACTTTTGTACAACTCCTTGATCAAATGCCACCAAATGAAATTCTTCACTACTACAAATAAAATGTGCACCAAGCTTATTTTTTATTTGTTTAGAAAACAGGGAAGACCTGGCTACCTTTTACATAACTTGTAAGGAGCAATTACACTAAATTGTATGTTATCTGCTCCAGTTGCCAAAGCACAATGTTCTTTCTCACACATCATGCTGAATTGTTTTTAATTCCCATTAAACTTAGCACTACTCCAAGATCTAAAAAAACCTCCCAATCAGTTTGCACTGTTGCTAACTACCAAGAAGTCCACACTCTGGGCCAGATTGTGTTTGAGTCTCATTAAAACTAAGTCATTTTTTATGTATAGCAAACAATTAACTTTATGCAAAATTCCTACTGCATGTACTCGCCTTGGGGCATTGTTTGTTATGAAAGACAAAATAAAAACTGGGGTCTTGATCTGTCGAAGTGCTGAGAAACTCAACTACTGTTGAATACAATGCATGTTCAGTACTTTCCCTTCTTGTTTAATTCATTGTCAGTTTAAAGTACTCAGCCTATTCACTAGGTTCTCAGAGACCTGGGGTTTGTGCTCTACTCTTCTCCAATGCTACAGTGACACCTCTTATACATCTCACATTGATAAAATTCCCCTTTAAAGATAAGCAAACTCTGCCAATGCCAGCCCCGTTGGACTAGGGACTTTTGGAGGTTTTCCTTTCCTCACAGCTAGTATGAATTTTGAAATACTAAGATCTTAGTCTAACAGTGATTCCTACCACATACTGTAGCCCTTTTTTACAGGGTTACTGAAACACATGAATCTTTCTCTTAAACATTGCTTAATAAAATATTAAATTGCGTATTAAAATTTTCAGAATGACATTCTCATGTCTTGGATTTATTTATAGGGGAAATAAAACTTTCGAACATGCAGTGATTTAAATCTGCTATATATTAATACAGAATAAGTTGAACAGAAGACAAACACATTTATGTTTATACAGTTCATATTTCCATTATCTATATATCTTTACATAATTTAGAAACATGAATCACAGTAATTTTCCAGGCAATAAAAATAACATTTCTGAATCTCTTTTATGTTTATTGCATCTACTTGCAATGTTACCTTGATTTTTCATACTAAAATACCTTCTGATGAGGGTTTTTTAAAACTATTTCTTTTTCATATTTTACTCTACTTCTTTTCTTTTTGCTTTTATGTTTACACAGCTTGAAAGCATAGCTCCAGAATCTCACTCTTTAAGCTGAGGTCGAGTTAGCAAGTTGCCATTAAATATGGCATGTTACAAAGAACTTGTCTCTTTACTAAAATATTAAATAACAGTTTATAAGCAACACAATGCTTCTCTATGTGTCCAGTACATAGTAGACATTAGAAAAAATGTGTTTAACTCTGCTGCAAGGGAAATGGGTCATCAAATACACTAGAAAGTAAATTAAAAAAATGGAAGGGAGAGTAGTTCTTCAAACAATGAAGAGGTAAACAGGAACATGATGTGTGTTTAAATTCTAATTCTGGTACATAAGCATCATCTTTACAGTTAAATGGACACACTGCCATATCGATCACTCAGTTTCAAACTCGTGCTGCTTTACAGATTAACCGAATCCCAGCTCAATTTTTCTTTTTTTTTTTTTTCACCCTCATGAAGTATCTCTTCCTTTAGTACTTTTTAATATGAAAAATTTAGGCTTTGAGTTACAGTGAATTTGTAGAAATCATTCTTTTTATATGTTATTCTTCCTGTATTTTTCACATACATAAAAATCAAAAATACATATCTACTGTCTAGTTTTCCTCTGTGCACTGGTTATTGTGTAGTTTAGTTTATTTTGAATAAGATTCTAAAGGACTGATTCCAAGATTCTTTTCTAAAGACACTTGTATTTCAGGTATCTTGATGGAAACACAATTACTAGCAAAAAAGTGAAGACACTTCTGCAAATGATATTCTGATCTGAATGAGGAAAGCACAATCTAGCCATCTGATTTTCTTATAGTTTACATTTGTAGGTGTTATCAAAGAACTTCTGAAATAACTCTGGTTCTAATCTGCTTCTTTGTTTTCATTTTATATCACACCTATTTTTTTTTTCTCTTTCTTAGGAAAGAACATGTTTTGATATTGCCATCTCTGGGCTATTTTTTTTCTTTCTTTCTCTCTCTTTATAAATGTGAGAGAACATGTTGTATGTCCATTTCTCGTGGTTTATTTTTCCTTAGAGAATTCCCAAGACTATGCACTGACAGATCTTGGTATCCAAGGGGGAGTCTACTCTCAGGATTAAAGGCGAGAACCTCAATTAGACTATCTCTGATTTCTTCAGATGTTTTTTCTAATCTTTTAATATGGGATTAAAGTCTCCTAGAACCTAGCTTGCTTTTTTTCTTAGCTGAGATCTTCTTTGTTGCAATGCAAACTAGATTTAGTTTTTGTTTCTCTTCTTTTTTTTTTTCAAAAAAAGGCAAAATGTAAAGAAAAAAAATAAGGGGGGATGGGGAAAAGCTTATATCTTTTTCCTTAATTTGGCATCATTCTAGTCCAGATGATGATAATGAACTTTTGTCAGCTCTTATGCGATACTGCGTACAAAATAGCTTGATAAGCAATGTGAAGCATACACACGCTTCTCAATGATCTGCAGGAAAACTCCCTCAGAGACTGATTAGCCCATGCTTGTCACAAGTAGGGGAGATAATTACAGGGGCTTAACAGTCTATATGGTAGACCTTTTGAGAGGAGAAGGGTAGATCTAAGACTGTCTCATGGATCAACCGTAATTTTTAATATTATAGATAACATGTGTGGTTTTTTTAGTATATCCCAGGAGCCTGAGTAGTGACTCTTCCCATAGAGTGACATCATATTACTTTTCGAGAGGATAAAAATTGTTCAAATTAGATTATCCCTAATTAGTATAATCTTATGAACCATTCTGAAAAGTTTATTGCACCCATGCTGGCATCTCTAATTCCATATTGAGAGCTTCTCATTGCAGTATGTGTGCTAATCCTTAAACCATATAAATGAATACACAGTCCATAAAAGTAATGTTGTTGTATTTCTTCATTTAATAAACTCCACATTGTACTCTCATTTCAAAGCTAGTAGCTATTTTATGGATTTCTGTATATCAGATAGCAAAATATTTCAACTTTTGTTAGGTAAAGAATGCATCATTCCAACAGTTATTTATATTTATTAGACTAATGTGTCTGCTAAGTGGTGCTGGCAATATTGGTGGAAGGGGACTTTAACAAATGCCAAAGAAAAAGGATTTCTCTTACCCTTATTTTTGAATGCAGACATTCTGTGAACACTTAGTTCTGTGTGTATATATATTAAGCAGAACGGTGTGTAACATAGCCACATTCCTGCTCTCTGGTCTGCTGGATGCTCAATTCTCAAAAATAAAGACATGATCTTCCCTTCAGACAACCACGCATATCTGCCAGAGTGGCTTCTCTTGTTAAAAGTGGGAAAGTTTTAAATGACTCGCTCACAAAACCTTTTTGCCCATCTGACAAAAGAGTCACAACCCAGTAATTCTGCAAGCCTTCCAATATAGCTTTCATCAAGGTGATATCCCACGCCATTTTTCCTCTTTATCTTCATCTTCTGTTTTCCTCACCGTTGCCCACCCCATTTTGCTGTATGAGTTTGCTGCATGATTACACGTCTGGAGTGAAGCAGCCACCTGCACCTTCACAGTGGGCAAAACAAGACTCATAGGACATGCATCTCTCAATGCCCTCTTGAAGTGGGGTAGTCTGATTGACACATCAGGCACAAGCTTTGCTCTGCACTCCTCCAGTCAAGTGCTCAGCTGCTTGAAGCCCCACAGTAGAAACCACATAGTAAATTACATTAATTATTTTCTTCCTCCTCATATGTTTCTGAAAGGTATTCAGGGCCTATGGCTATTGATAACAAAGCTGAAGTCACATAAGGATGTGCTTCTACAAACAGCCTCTCAGCAACATTGTGAGAAGATCCCAAGCAGCAGTAAACTGTGTTAAATTTAGTGAAGATTCACTGACTGGCACTGTCCAGAGGTCAGTCCCTCTATCTTGCGTGTGCTTTTCTGTTTCTGGTTAAGGTGACCCCACTCCTAAATTTGCAAATTTTCTTAAACATCTTCTTTGCAGATAGAACTAAAATGATGCTTTGTCTTCCTTCCTCAGAAGAGGATTTAAAGGTTAAAGCCTCATTTATTTACAGGGTGCTATTGCTCTTGTCCCTGAAGTTTCTTTACCGCATGAGGGAAATCGGAGAGTAAAAAGCATTTTAAAGGGGGGGAAAGATTCTCACTTATGATTATTTCTTGTAACAGAGTAAGGCCAGGATAATGCAGTGGGTGGTAGCCCGTGGATCAGTCAGATTTACCAAGACATTTCACATTGATTTCTGACTATGAGTTGCAATTGATCCTGCTACTCTTAGCTGTCCTCGCAGAGCTTGCCAGTGCCACTAATCCTCTTAAGTGGCAGTCAAGAGATGCAGATAAAAGCTGATGATTCACCTTGGCTTGAATAACAGTGCTCTTAAAAGAAAATAGAGGGTTCATGCCGTGGGTATAAAATGTATAATCTGCATGCTGGCTGCATGTTGTGTCACAGTGGAGTGTATTTCAAAGCTATTAATTAAGACAATAAAAGATTGAGAGCTCAGAAAGAAACTGCTACTAACAAAAGCAATAATTCTTCTATCTATATATATGAAAAGGGCTATAAAAACAAATATAAATGATTTCATATAGAGTTATTGTACTTAGATGAACCTGGGAGCATGGGAAGCAGCTGTTCTTGCAGATCTAGCATTTTTATTTCAAGACAAAGGAAAGCTATTTGCAGAGAACCAAAGTGCAACATTTTGGCATCAGTCACAGGAAGAGATAGTACAGTCAAGAAAGGATTGGAAAGAAAACCCCACACGATAGCATGAAGCCAACCTAGACAAATATGGGGAAAAAAAGTCAGATTAAACCTACAAATTTTCCCTAATGGTATTCACAGCTTTTTTCATTCTGTTTGCTCTGAGGAAAGGTAAGCAACATTAAGCTTTGCTGAAAAGTTGAAAGCCAGATGAAGTTCTCTGGTGAGCCTGTTCACATGAGGGCTTTATTGGAAGTGCTCACCAGACTATCAGCAATTCTCTTTCACCTCCTGAAAAAAAGTTTTCGGCATCTCATAAAAAAGTAAAAACAATACCATGAAAATTTGATGCTCAAAACACACACTACGAAAGGCAAATAGTGGTGTTACAAGCACAGCTGAAGCAGGGTTATTTATCCAATTTGTATGGTGAATTGTGTTTGTGTAGTCAAACAACATCAAATAGCAACCGTGCTCCATGTGTGGGGTTATTGATTACTAAAAGGGTCTTAACTCATCAATTATTTCCTGGAAATAGTTCACCCCATTCTCATCAAGAAGTCATACTGTGATTATTTTATATCTCTTCACAGCTCTAATTAAAAATGAATTCCCTTTTTTTCTGCAGCCCCATCAGGAAATGCAGATCTCTATCCCTCCTTATCTCCCCTGTGTCCCCTTTGTGATGGTAGAGAGCAGCATCATCATCTCCCCATGATGTAGGGCTGGCCTTTGCCCAAACTTGACACCAAAGGAAAAGCCATGTTATGTGCATCACAGTTAGTTTGCACTTCAGTATTGTGTGTCAGGATGGACATACAGGCCCTCATTTCTACAAATATGCCTTAGGAACTCAGAGGGGAAGTGGATTTCATCAGTCTTGGCAACCTGATGGTTACCGAGAAGAAGGCACCTCCTAATGGTGGTTCAGAAGTTCCCAACTCCAGCTTCTCACTAGTCTTCCTTGCTTCAGGTAGAGATTTTTCCCAAGGGTTCTCTGTGTCAGTGGCCAAAATCATAGAATATGTTGAGTCGGAGGGGACCTTCAAAGTTTATCCACTCCTAGCCCCATCAAGCCTGGCCTTGAATGTTTCCAGGGATTGGCCTCCTTCACCTCTCTAGGAAACATGTTCCAGTGCCTTACCGTGGTGAAGAACTTCTTCCTAAATATCCTAAAACATCTCTTTATCCAATTAAGAGACAAAGATGCCATCATTTCTGCCTATACAATGTTTGTTTTGTCAATAAAAAAGAGGATTTTTTTCCAAGTTGAGTAAACTGATCTAGAAGGAAACAGAAGTATTTGAGTTACATTGTCTGACAAATGAAGTTATATAGTCTAGAACTTCCCACAAATAGTACATTCTTTAATTCTTGGTTTAGCAATTCCATACTCAAATTTTCATCAGCCCTAAGCATTCCTGGATCCAAATTAACCCACTCCTAGCAATCACTGCCTCCAAGAACTGTGATTTCTCAAGTGGAATACGATTATTCTGGGCTCCCTGTAGGCTTT
>VZTY01014784.1:2626-51087 GCA_013400935.1 Turnix velox
TCTGTCTTATAATAACAGAATTTTTTTTTTTTTACACATAAGCATTCTCATTCTCTTCTTAATACATCTTGTGCAGGTTTTTGGGTGGTATTCTTATCAGTGCAGAGCTAGTTGAAAATGCTATTGAATCTGAATAGTAATGCGTTAGGCTTAGCTGAAGCAGGCAGCTACAAAAGACATTAGACTATGAAGACTCAAGTCTGACATACCAAATGAAGTGTGCTTCTTTAATCTTCCAAAAAAAAGCATGTTTTTAAAGTGCAGTTAAACGTTGAAACACAGGACAGACCATTTAGTTTAATAATTTCTAATTAGTAAGAAAATTGTGTTCACCTAGCAGTTTCAGCTTTTTAAAATTGAGTCAACAAAGTGAATACGTCACAGATAATTATTTTTTATTATGTCCCTTTTTCTATTGTTTTCATTCTGTGAAAACACATTTCAGACTGTGCCTGTGCCCTACTTCAGCACTCAGATGGTGGATTTTCTCTTTTTCTTCTACATCTTTGACTGTGTTACCAGAAAAAGGAAAGGAGCTTCATCAGTTTTTAGTTTTGGTCTGGGGACTTTTTCTAGGTCTCAAATCTGAATGAATATTTAAGCAACTCATAATGTACCAATTGTTATTCTGAGGGAAAAATAGAAAGCAATACACTACTGAACAACACAGCAGCCTGATGAAAAGGTAATGGCACCTCTGCAGAACAGAATAAAATCAAATCCGAATTGTTTTGGTCAATTTGACTTGCAAGAAAGTCATGCTTTAATCTCTGCATAAATTAGAAGCTTCTTCTCTGTTCAAATTCCTGTGGGGTTGCTGTCTGTGGCTTCTGTCTACTTAATTCAGCTCAGCTAGTGAATGCTTTTGGATAATGTCATGATATTTCCATTAAAGAATTCAAAGTTGGTGAGAAGAAAAGTGTCAAACTGCTTTTATTCAATCAAGATGAGTTTCAGTGATAAGCCTTTGGTTTGGCAGATTTCTCAAGAGCTGCAAAGGAGTTAGGGAATAAACTGAGGTGCATGATCCAAGGGCACTGTAATTCATGTGGCAGCAAGGGAAGTGCTGGTGCAGAAGAAGCACTGGCTTTTGAGGAAGTGTTGAGCAAGAAGGGAAAGAAGGAGGATTGATGATTTATTTCTGTAGGTAAGATAGGTCATGGAGTAATTGCTGACTCATGAAGTGGTCATAGAATGGTTAGAGTTGAACGGGACCTTGAAGACTAACAAGCTCCCATCCCCCCTGTCATAGGCAGGAATATCTCCCTCTAGATCAGGCTGCTCAAAGCCATTCAGCCTGACCCTGAACACTAGAAAAAATTCTCTATAGTAAGGCTGCTAAATATTGAGTTTACCCTCTACTTTACAGAGAGACTAATTATATCAGCATATCACTGCCATTTTATTTTTCTTCTTATGAAATGAAAGATATGTTAGCATGAGGAAGGTCACTATATTAACTAAATAAGAATTGATAATTTCTGTCTTTTCTGAAAAATGGAATGTCATTAAAATAAATAATTGGTAATCACTCAAATACTTGATAAGCTTTGCTATTGATTTTTTCTAAGTAGAAACCAGAAAAAATTATATACAGGTAATTGTGGTAGAGTTACATTAGACTGTTTTCTTCAGACTACTGTGTGCAAAGATGTTATTAAAAACTAATAGCGAACTTTAAACAAAAAGTATTTTTTACCACCTTTTCTAAAAAGATTTACTGAGAACATGTGCAGGCACCCTGGAGTTCACAGAAATCCTGCTATTTATCAGTTCATTTGGGTGACCTTGAGATGCTCTACCCTGACTCCAATCAGCTATATTATTGAGAAAAAGTCAGGGGGAGAGCTGTAGGGGATGCAGTGGAAAATGCGTAAGTAAGAAGGGAAAAAAAATAAGAAAAATTTTTTTTTGGAGAGCTTGACTTATAAGATTAGATTATAGCTAGCAGAATCAAGGGCACATAGGCATGGCACATGACAATTATGATTTATGGGAGCATTAAAAAAGAAGAAAACCAGTATATATTTGAAAAGTTCTGTTTTGCTCAGATTAATCTAACCCCCCTGATTGGTTTCATGACAGAGGAAGGCTGTGTTGATAAGAATTTTTTCCTTTTTCCCTCAGCAGTAGTTTCAATAACTGTTGATGTACAAATCCAGCTTGAATAAAATGAACTATACCTGGCTTTTCATTTTAAAAAATAAAAGCCAGTAGGTACAATTTAAGGTCAAATTTAAGGTCAAATGTGACATAAGATAGGTATCTGCTACTAATAAGCAAAGTGATAATGTAGGACATGAAGATTTTATTACCAGAATACAAACCTGAAAAATTAATCTCTCCATTAAAAAATATTTCCCCTTTCAGATTTCTCTGACAGTAATTTCCTTTGTTCTGATGCTTGTAGCGAAGATGTATCTGTAACTGAAAATCTATGTTGTTTTTACTTCTATAATTTAGTGCATCATAGGTCTAATCAGATATTTGAATCGAGTTCAAAACGTGTCGTAACTTTTTGTCTGATGAAGGCTGTGTGTTCATTTGATGGAGTTTCTCCTGAGGGAAATATTTCTGAGGAAACTTTGCTACTTTTTAATGTATACACAACTATTTTTCCTTGCAATATTAAAATGAATGTTTTTAGGTGTTTTACATGGACTCAGGCAAATGCCTGCTTTCATCTCCTTCATCCAGTCCATATTCCGGACTGGGACAGGAAAAGACACAGTAGAGCCTCTTCTATTGCATAAGGACTGTAATTATTTTTGATTTCAATTGTAAAATGCACTGTATAGGTTTTCTATAGCATACATGCAGTCCTTGATGGTACTTGAATTTAGTTTGAGTTTTGTCCAGTGTTATATTAGGGTTTTTGTTTTTTTTTTTAAAGCAGCTTCCTTTATAAAGAAAACAGAATAACCAGCAGTATATGAAAAAAAAAAAAGTTTGAGTTAATGACTGGTTTCACAGAAATATTTTTGTTACTGGAGCACTAACTTCTAGATAATTAGAGATTGCAAAGGGTTTCTATCAGAGTATCTACTTAAAGCAAACAGCAATTAATGGGAATATCTGAAGGGAACATCTTGGAATGGCTGTAGTTATAACTTCAGAATAAAGATCTCTTGTTGCTGCACTCCAGAATATTAATGAAAATATCCTTATTAACTTATTCTTGCCACCAAACCAAAATCAGTATTTTTGTATTTATTAATAGTATACAGAATACAGACATTTAAAGGTACCTATGAATGGCACTAAAACTTGTAGTAGAAATAAATAATGAATAAAATTCTATGAACTAAGATACTGGATAATTATCATTCTAATGATCAAAATGCTTTGTAAGTACCAATCAGTGAAGGTTAACAATACTTCTGCAGGAAAGAGGAATGACAGTCTGTTTCTTTGTTTTACTTTCATTACTATAAGATGTATCTAGTGGAGACAGTGACAACGTTCAGAACAGAAAGAAGAGGTCTGTGTTGCAAGTACAATCTTAGAACAACACAACATTTATAGATAGTGAGAGTTTAATTTTATTTGTAGAAGTTGCTTAGATCCTAACTCTTTAAATTAAATCTCACTTCTCTTTTAATACAATTATTTTGTAAGACCTCATTTATATCTTCCACATGTAACTAAATTTCATGGGCAGGGTAGGTTAAGATTTAAAAGTGTATGTTAAACAATAATATGGTTAAGGGGAGAAGAAAGGACAGTTTATGGCATAATGCCACTCCAGACAAACAGTATAGCTATTAAAAGATGCCTGGAAGCAGAAGTGTAGAAGACTCTCATATTTCACTATAAATGTGTTGCTGAATTCACTACATGCTAGAATGCATGGAAAACAGGCAAAGTTGAAGGGCTGACCACAAGTGTGCACATTTTCTCTTCTTCACAAGAGAAATAATATAACTATTCTGTGAGTATGGAATGTATGTTGCAACCCCAGTGAAAAACCAGTATTTCATGTCTTGTACAATTCATGAATAGCTGTAGGAGTGCTATCTTGTTCTGATCACTGTATGACAGGCAAATCCAATAAATTATGTTATTACAAGTTTCTACCAGATACAGTCCTGCTCAAAAAATAGCAGTGTATTGTTCCTCAAAACACATAGAAATATTGTTCCCATAATAAGGCGTAAACTGTGAAAAAGGTAATTATTTTGATCCTTCCTTTCACTCCTGATGGTGGCAGCACTTTTGTCATGTACAGAAGCAGAATCCAAAACTAGCTACCTGATGCTTTAGAGTTCTTATTTTTCACAAAAAAATAACTGATTTTTTAATCTGAAATATAATTTCCTGGTTTAAACTGCACTATTTATTTATTATAAGTATCTGCTTTATTTGAAATAATGCTTACAAGTTCTAATATGCTTCCATACCTTTGGTCAGTGTTTTGAAGTTAACATAAGTAATTCTTTTATATGAACAGTAGAGAATAATTTTGGGTCAGAACTCAATCTTAGTAAATGTAATAGCAAAATATTATAAATTGTCAGGGAATGAATATTCAACAACTGAGTTGGGGACGTTTAGGGTAGAATGTTCGTAATTAATTGCATAAACTGTGAGAAATTCAAAGACTAGGATCAGGAGAAAGGATATGAAATTACTTTGCAATGTGAAGTGTGGACACTGATAGCCTTTCCTGGTATAATTTTTTTTTTTTACAGTAATTTGCATTGTTTTAAAAGTCTTTTTGAGTATAAAATCATTATTAAAGATTAGTGTTTCCTGAGGAATAACCTGATTTTATTTTAAAAGCAACAGAATGAAGATAGTTTGTTTGCCGAAATTAATGACTGATGTCAGGTATTTGAAAGCCAATCTATAAAAATGAATAATAACTTCTTCCATATTATCTGCTCTTTGTTCTTCTTTTTGGTAGAAGTTGCATATCTGACCAACTAATTAATCATTAGTCCTTTTACATGCGTTATTGCTTAAAAAATATTGTGTTTACAAATTTTGATGTATATAAGGTTTAATTTTAAGACTGAGTATAGCTGAAGGTCAGACCATGGAAGAAATACAAGTTCAGTCACTGTGCATGTATTTGCATGTTCTCAAATTTGTCACTCTTAAAGGACATAATCACTGTGAGAGAGGAAAAGAACTGTTTCTAACTGTAGTGTAGAGAAAAATTCATTCTGTGGGGACACGCTTCAACATTTTCATGCATTTAAGGCTGACAAATTGAAAAATATCTAGCAGTTTTTGAATACTTTTGTCAGATAAGGGAAAGTAATTGAAATGGTCTGTTACACAACCTACAAGATCAAGTAGTGACACAATCTGAAAGTATTTTGTTATCTCACACCATGGAATGAGCTCAGTGATAATATTAAAGCAAATATCCATTCTGATTTTCTCTTAATCTGTTGGGAGAGTAGTGTTACTCCATCTGGATTTTACTATCATTAGCTAGAAATAAACAGATATTTTCAAGTTTTATGTCATTCAATTCATGTGTTACATAATTTGTATAATTTTCTGTACATTTAGTAATGGAAATTTTGTATCTTCGATGCTACTAAATTATTTCAGTGCTAAATTGGTAATAATCCACGAAAAAATTTGATTGTTCCACTTTGAACAAATACTCGGATATTTCAGTCCAGCAATAAAACAGCTAAACACCTATTTGCTAAAAATACAACTGTATCAAGTGTGACTAAGTTCAAGAACATATTACTGAAATTATTATTACTGATATTAATTATTGTATGAAAAATCTTTGGAATCAGAGAACTAAGCAGATGTAAGGTTTGCATTTTTCTATCCTCCAGTCCTTTAATTTCTATGAGTTAACCTGGAATGTGAGTGAAAGCTAAATTTAGTACAAAATATGCTGCTGTTGATCTTGAACTGGTCGGTTGGTTTGGGGTTTTTTTTACCTATCTTCAAACTAGTATGGATAAAGCCCACAATAACAGGATGCAGAATTCTGAACTCCTTCAAAGCCCTTGTCACTGTACATGGAGAGGTCTCTTTTAAGATAAACAACAGCAAAGTTGAATAAAAACTATCAGCTTGGGTCAAATGAAGACTTCAGTAAACCTGTAGTTTTGTAGGCTATGAAGTTCTGATGTTTACATTAGTCTCATGCTTTGTTTGCACGTTTTGGATGATACTGTGTTTTATTTGTTCTCTCATTTAAATTCTCTAATTGAGATAGCCTAAAAGAAAACAATTTAATCTCATGTAATTAATTTTTCAGTACGAGTTTGCATAAATTGTGTGATAAATAATTAATTTTCTGCAATGATAAGAGCAGACAAAGACATAGTAGAAATCCTGTTGCTTAAGTGAGACTTCTTCCATATCAGAGAATCTGACCTCCACTTTGAATGTCTCTAACACTTGTAAGAGCTTCTGGGTAGATATGCTTGGGTACCACTCCAGCTTTCTCCTGTAGATAGCAAACATAGTGAATCACAAAAGAATATGTCAGGGGAAGCAGAGGGCACCTTCTAGTTTCACTAAAGCTTCTTTAATTATGTTTTAGGCTAAGGGAATCTATGTGCAATTTCAATCTTTTGTCTGATTCATTTGTACCAGTTATGAGAATGCTTTTGATTATTGGGGCATCTTCTTGATTCAAATAGGATACATGCAACATACTCATTTCAAAGGCATTTGTGACAAACAAAAAAAGAAACATTGTCTTGTCCTGCCTTTTACTGAAGACAAACATTCCTGTGACGGATTTGGATTCTACCAAGCTGGACCAAAATCTGAGCTAGTGACAAAAACTCCTCTATTCTTTGTTTTGTTAGCAATCTCTACTTTTAATTACATATCTTTTAAGTGCAAGGATTTTTTAATTTAAGTAGTGAGGGCGAGAATGAAGTCTGCAACTTAATTAACAAAACAAACCCAAACAAACCGACAGTCTGTCTGAGTGTGTTAATATGTTAGTTCTGGCTGAAGTTATTGCCCTCCCCTCACACATAAAAGAAAAAATAAAAAATAAACAAACTAAACCCAACAACTAAGTCTCAAATCTTAAACCCCATCATCAATTAAAAATGGAAAGAACATTGACAGTATTTATGAAAAGTATTGTTTTTCTACCACTTCAATGTACATTGCAATGTCAGCTTCTGGACTGCAGGTAAGTGCAGAGCAAAGGAGATAAACAATGGAACAAAAAAGAAAGGAAATGAATCATGGTCTATGTCTTTATTGATGCCAAGGTACAGGTCGCCAATGATAATAACATATTGGTATTGCTGATGTGGCAGGGATCTAGACATAATGACCATGCTAATGTTATCTCTACTTTTTTTTGTTCCTACTTTGTATTTACATAAAGGCAGCATAACCTCCCAGATGCAGAAATGGAGATCTGAATCACTGCTGCATTCCCACTAGTCACCTTGCACTGTTTATAGACAAGTGTTAAATTATTGTGGTAGATGTCCTTGAGAAGAAAAATTGCGTCATTCCTGGTGAGTTAGAACATAATTTAAAAATCATATTACGCTTTCCAAATAAGCATATTATATTTAGAGGGTTGTAGCCAGCATTAACTTTACACATAAAGCAGATAGTGACACATTGTGTATGAGCTATGGCAGGATTTGCTGTATTATGACAATTGCTTTTATGACCCTGATCATTGTACTGCCAGGTACAGATTATAAAGCACATATGTTCTCAGAACAGTATTTTTATGCAGTGAGCATGCAATTCTGATGACAGTAAACTTGAAAAAAACAGTATTTACTTGTTTGTTTTCTTTCATGACATATATGAGGCTGAGTTCTATGTTTTGCTACTCTTGTGGTGTCTTATATGAGGCTGATGTGAAGGACTGAGACAATGCTGTAACTGTGGTTCCTGGGCCAGACACAGACATTATATTGTGCTGTGATTTGACACTTATATAATGGCTAATTCTGGCATAGGGCTTAACTCACTAAGACACCAAACAACTTGTGAAAGATATTAAATGTCTGCAATGCTTAGTAGCTCAGTAAAAGTTTAAGATAATCCTCAGTTTCAGTGTTAGCCTCTTAATGCATTGAAAAGAAACAGGCATGCTCCCCTTAATAAAAATATCTATACAGAAGGCTCATTACAATTCAAATAGCTCTCCTGATAGAAAAAAGAATAAAAAGCATATATCTTAAAGGCCCTGATTGTTCCAATATTTATTTAGCTTTTCTCCTCCTAATCCCTTCAGAGCCTTCCTAGTGTCAAGACAGAGTGGCAGATGAATCTTAGCAAAAATTTGTTCCAGTTTTCAGTTTGCCAATATTAAACTTCCATGTTTTGTTTTGTTTGTTTTCTTTCTTTTTTTTTTTCCCAAGAAAATTTGGCACAATTAATATTGATTTACAAAGAGAAAAAAGAGAAAAAAGAATTAAGCTGTGTAGCTAAAGGGGTTACATAACTTAGTGAGGAATCCTGGAGAAGAATTTTATGGACAAAGCACATAGTTGATTATTTTTAAAATGTTTTGTAGTGCTTTGGGAAGCATTCTAGGGTTATTTTGATGACCTTATAAAACATACAATTTTAAAATATGCTCAGATGAATTTGATTTCATTATAATCAGTGTGTCTCTGAGAACAGGTCAGGCTTCAAGTCCTTTGTCAGCTTAAGTTAGAACAAATTTAGGACTATGCTGCATCTCTATAGTAAGCCCACTCCACTTTTACAGGTACAGGTTCTTCCTTTTAAAGTCATTCCAGAACAGATAAAGTTGTAAATAATGGAAGAAATTGAATATATTGTGCTAGAATGGGATGAGGTAGCTAATTTATACTGCAGCCTATCTGCATTGAGAAACAAAGTGAGAAAAACAGAGGCAGATCTCAAACATATGGGAAAGTCTCACCCAGTAAGGGGATACAGGTTAATATGTAGTCTCAAATCCAGTATTGTCTGTAATTTGATGAGAGAAACTGAGATCCTCTGTGGATGTTTTGTGGATGCAAACAAAATTCAACTAAGTCATTTGTAGTGAGCAGACAAACTGTTAAAGTTGTTTAATTTGACTTTAATTGTTAAGTTCAGTAATCTACTCAGTTCTAAGTGTAAAGTCATGTTTTATTTATTAATTACTCCCTCGAGCCTTAGTTTTTCAATTTCAAATGGTTTATTGAGTATTAATCATATTCTACTGATCAGAAAGGCACTATGCCTCAAAAATAATGTGGATATTAAATACAGGTCTTCTTTATACAAAAAGCTGAGAGATACACCACCTAGTAGATGTTAGCAGTTTACAAACTAGAGTTAAAGTAAGGGTGGAACTGTGGTGCTCCTTCTGCATCAGGTTTTCAGTGGAAGTGCTCTTCTCTGTAACCTTGTCCAGAAGAAGAACTTTGCATTCTTAGATGTTATTAATTCTCTTTGAGGTTCTCACTGGGGTCAGAGAGTTGCAAAGGTGATAAAATTACCATATCCCAGGGCTGGTAAGTGAGGTGTGTTTAATTTTGTTGAGACCTTATGGTTAGGTAGGAAGAAAAAAGCTTCTGGTGCCCTTGTTGGAAGAAAGCAGAAAAATACTGTAGTTTTCCTTTATCAGAAGCTAAAAGGGTCAGGAGGGGATAAAATAAGACAGAGGTATATACATTGCAAGGCAATGAAAAGTAGTAGTTGCAGATGTCAGAAAATGTACAGATAGGTAACAGATAGGTAACTAAAACCATTATTTGATGCAACTTACCAAGCTAACCCATAGGTCAGAAGAAGCAAATGCATGTGTTAGGTCACTAGCCTGAGTTAAGAAGTACTGTCTGTTGGGCTTCATCAGCATGAATGAGCATTGCAAGAATCGAATTCTAAGTAACACTGTTGGTATCAGATTTGGACCAGGAAGGCAGATAGGGATGACCTGTATCCTTTTCTAGCAGGGTACTTCAAGAAGATGGTTGATGTACTGAAATATATCATTCATATACCCAATTTAGATTATTTCACATCTCAAGTACCTCAGAGTTTAATTGAAACTGGGGTATTGATTGATCCCAGGTAGTTGAAACTGCTGCTTGATATCATTGGGATGAAAATAGTGTAATAGTGACAATAGTTTTTAATGCCATGGAACAAATTCCTGGAAGATGGGGGGAAAAAACTCAATACAACAGCTTGATGAAGTTTGTTTGGGGTACTGGAATGCATTGTCAGTTGTATTTTAAATGCCATAAATGTGTATCTTTCCAAGCATGAAATTAATATCTGTATTTGCATTTCATTTATTATTTTAAAGAGTTAAGAAAATTATTATGTAAGTAAATATATCTAAATTATATGTGTGTAGTAATTTTTTCCAATATTAAGTCTGATAATCTAAATATCAACTTCTGGACAGACTGAAAAAGTTATATTTGAATTCTTATAATTACATGCAGGCACAGAGTTTTTATGCATCTGTACAGCCAGTCAGATCATGTTGATGGACAACTTGGCATTGGCTTTTTTCAGTGGCAGTTGAGGGAGATCTTTCATAATCTCAGTAAATTTTTTTTAGAAACTTACTCCTTTGATATTTATTTTCTATTATTAAGCAAATAGTTAAATATGCATTCTAGTGCAGGCTCTAATCTCTTTCTATGTGTGTATCATTTCAAGGTGTTTGTTACAGATCTACTTTTCAGGGCTATTTTTATCACATAATTGGAGTATTTCAATAATCATTACTAGATTAATTTGGGTTTTTTATTCATGGTAATCAACTTCTTGATGAATGGAAAATTTCTGTGATGAAAATATTCCTTGTCCTCTAAATTAGATGATGGTCTTGTACTTCCCTGTACTCTTTTCCTCTAAAACAAATTATTTGTTTGCATACAATCACCTTTTTGCAGTTGTAAGAAGTTTCAAATATTTTGCCCAATATCAAATTGTAGTAGCTGTCACTTCTTATAATGACAAGGCATGTGTTAGTCTGTAGAATTGTATCATTATTTTCTGTTGCATGCTAATCAAATCAAACACTGAGGACCTCGCAAGAACAAAAATAAGATTGGATAGCTGCTTTATGACTATTTTTATTTATCAAAAAATCCAGTACATAAAGATTAATTCTATTTCTACTTCTTATTTGCTAAATTTGAGCAATTCCAGAGGATAAATTATTAAAGCAATATACTTTGTTAAGAAAGCAAACAAAACTACAATCACCATTGTCTCTTTATTAAAACATGTATCTTGATTATAGCTCAATAACATTAACATTTCTATCTGGAATAATTTAAGAATGTTAATTGAACTTTATTAGTTTCCTAAGATAGCACTGAACACAAAACTAATCCTGCTGATTGACTGTTATTACAAGTTACATTGAAAACTAAACTGCAGACATTTTTCACTTAACATGACAAACACCAGGCCATTCAGGTTTATGGAAGGGTGAATTTTAAAGACAAATTACTTTTTTCTTTTAAATTCCTGAAACACAAAATAAAGATTAAATAAAACAAAACCAACACTTTATCTTTGAAGATTTCACAGTGCACATGCATGGGAAATTGTTTTATTCTCTTAAAGTGCCAAAATTTCAACAAATTCCCTTGGGCAAACTTGAAGCCTAATGGGGCTGTATCATAAATTCTAGGTGTATGTTTGCCTGCTAGTAATTTTTCTGTGTGACTTCTGTTTTGGTGTAGTCTGAGGAACTCCTTTAATCTATCATAGTTAAATTATTGCATATATACAAGGGTTAATGTATCACTGTGATTTAGGGTTTTTTATTAATTTTTAACCTTAGTAATTTAAAAACAAAAAATTTATGGTTTAATAAATAATGTTTCCAGAAACATTCATCTACCACTGTAGGCCTGACACACATTTTCTTTTCATATATGCAGAAGGTCCTTTTGTCACATGAAGGGGTTTCTTTTCAGACACTGCTTAGGCAAAGTTTCTCTCTATGTATCAGATTCCGATGATTTGTTCTTAGCTTTAAGCAGAAAGCATATGCTACATAGCTTTTTTGAATGCTTTGAATTTCTGCTCATTTGGTCTTTGTAACACCTGTATAGGTAGGCATTACTGGTCATACAGTACATTCTGAATTTTAAAATACCTATATTTTATAGAATGCAAAATGAGTGAAGTATCCAGTCTTTCACTGTATGAGGTTTGAATAATTGTTTCCATATGGTATGTGATAAAAGCTGTTGCAACCAAGGGTTAGTAAACTTTCTTTTATTCCAGATGGCCCAATTTGTGCATCTACATTAATATGAAAAATTTAAGTGTTTTCTTTGAAAATCTACTGAACAGTATCCTGGGAGCCAGGAATGTCTCTCCTGGGATGATCTTTATACTGCAGTTCTTCTTCTTCTGTCTCAATGACATTTATTATTTTTATTTGTTATTTATTTTTTTATGTGTTCTCTCACTGTGTTTTACTGTGTTGGGGTACAGTTTGTGAAGAGATATTGAAAAATAATTTTATGTGCAGTTTACATAGAGATTTAAAGTAAAGCTGGATTTTAAATAAGTTTAACCCACTTTATTTCTAGCCAAGAGGAAACATAAAAGGCTGAATAAATATTTAAGTGAATTCAGCCCAAGTATATAGAAAACAGATGTAAATTATGAAGACAAATTGCCTTTGTATAGACTTTTCTTGCACAAAAAGTATTTTCAAGTAGCTCATTAAACATACCTTCTGGGAAAATTTTCTGATAAACCAATATCTTTCAGGAAGAAACAAAAGTAGCAAGTACTTGAAAACTTTCTTTTTTTCCTTGTCAAGTAAAGGTTCATTCTCAGCATTAGAGCTTGTCTATATGGATAAATTTTTATGTTTATTTAGTATGCTAGGAGAAAAATACCACTGACTGAGCTGCTATATATTCTTTAGAACCACCTAAGAATAGTGTNTTTTTTTCCTTGTCAAGGTTCATTCTCAGCATTAGAGCTTGTCTATATGGATAAATTTTTATGTTTATTTAGTATGCTAGGAGAAAAATACCACTGACTGAGCTGCTATATATTCTTTAGAACCACCTAAGAATAGTGTCTGGCTCTTTCTAAAGCCCATAAACTCTCAGGATGTTTACTTCTCTAACCAAAACCGATAATGAAATAATGCACCTTTCTATTTCATTTTTTGTTTCAATAAGAGGTCAGCACACTGTGCTTATCATCATCCTGGTTCATCTCTTCTACATAAGAAATATTTCAGTGTTATTGTTACCTAGAACTTAAATCAGCAGACATTAAAAGTCTTCTTTTCCTATGTGTTATTGTGAATATGTCCATGTTTTTCTCTGAAGACATTTTGGAAATGAGACTTGACCCATATGTACTTGCAGCTGTGATTAATATTGGACAATTTGAATGTCTGTATGTATTTGTTCTTTCTCATACCTTGCCTTGAAAAACATTCTAAAATATTTTTTAGATAATCCAATTTTCTAAATTTGGAATTTCTAAAATTATTTGCAAAGAGACCAGACTACTAATTTTTAAGTTAACCTCATTAACCAATAAGCTTTCCCATGAACTCTTCTTCATATGGGTGATTAGAGGCTAGACGTTACAGTCAATTGGGACTCTTCTGACAAAATATCTCTGCATCATAAAAGGTAAATATAACTACATAAAACATTTTTGCAATAAAATCCATCTTATTTCCATGGGAAAAATTCTTATATTTACAGTACATTTGTAGATGATAGCCTTTAACCAACAGATCAAAGTCTTTAAATTTTTGCCCTTATCACCTTAGTGTTTTTTAACTCTGTAAATCAACACTTCTTTGGGAAGACTTACCAAAGTTTTAACCTATATGAGGAGCGACTGGAGAAGCGCAGATCTTCTTTGAGAAAAAGCAGCTATAGTTCATGACACTGGCAAGTTCCCTTAGCACAACTGGTAGTCTGTGTCTCAGGAGAAAGACAGAACATTGTTCTTAT
Organism: Turnix velox; assembly: GCA_013400935.1. Taxonomy (NCBI): domain Eukaryota; kingdom Metazoa; phylum Chordata; class Aves; order Charadriiformes; family Turnicidae; genus Turnix; species Turnix velox. The sequence goes on from VZTY01014784.1 coordinate 16,531, forward strand.
CTGAACTTTTGGGTTCTTCCAGTATAGCTCCCAGCATAGCCTGTATAATCTTTGCAAGGAAGGGTATGGTGTCCTGTGCTTGTGATTTTATGCTGTTATTTGTATGCAATGATGACTTGAACAGTGTTTCTGGATGAGTGAAGAAGATTACAGCTTTTACTGGGGAATTCCCATATGTTATAACTGCTAACAGATGTTGCAGGGGGAAAGGACTCTCTCTTTAGCATGGAATTCACCTGTATTGATGAACTAAGTCACTGTGGTATCTCACAAAAAAGAAGGCGGCCTAACTATATGACAAATACATGGATGAAAATGTAACCACAAGATGATGCAAAATAAGAAACCAGAAAGTTCCTGAAAAGCAAGATTAATCTTACTTTTCAGTGTACAAGTAAGACCCACATGCACACCACAAAAGGAAGCAAGGAAGGAGTTGATAGTAGTATTTTGAATGCGATTAATTAATTATTATACATTCTTTTTTTTACTGGAACATTGAGGCTTATTCCATATTTAATAAAAAATTTGATCCTCTGTCTAGGTAAACAAAAAACATTCTACTTGCATTCTTGCTCCTGTCTGATAATAGATTTGCATAGTTCACTACATAGCAATTATACTTACCAAACCTGCTAATATTAACCCTAAGTATTTGTTAGAAGATGTACAGATGAAGTGGAGGCAAAAAAGGAGAGCAGCTCTCTAATAATCTGGCAGAGTGGAACAGGTGGCTGGATAATCAAATATATTAGCATATATTTGTGATATGAATGCGCAGAGCTGAAAAAGCAGAAGACATATGAAAGGAAGATTTACGTTAGAATAGTGTGGGTAGAGTAGTAGGTGAAAAATTGCCCCTTGTGGTGACATACTGAGATATAGTGAGGTGATTATTAAAATGTCAGCATAAACCTGAAAGTTTTCTGATTTAAATTTCTGATGTTTTGATCTTGTCTCGAGAAGAAGCAAATCCTGTGTTTATTTGATTGCACAGCATAAGAAAAAAGAAATTATATTTAGAAGAGTGATACTTGCCATCTTGATTTCTGTTGTTGGTCAAAAAGCCTCGGAAGCAACTGGTCTGACAGTTTTATTTCTTTTCTGAGTGTATTTGTATCTCTCTAAACTGCTTGTAATGTAATTGGAAAGCATTGACCCATAGTCTGCAAAAATAGCATAAATAATATATTCCAGCTTAGTAAATCTTGTTCTGGAGACAAGCTCAAGTAATAATGTACAAATTATCTTACTCTTCTTCATTGCCCTGTCAGTAGATGTGGCAAGATACTAGTTCTTCACAGACCAAACCACTACCTACAGTGTTATGATGTAGATGTCCAGTTCCCTTGTACCAACTTTTTAGCTCATTCACAAAACCAGTAGCTGTTCATCACACACTTTTTAGATTTAAATAATTATAGAGCATGATATTGACACACTAGAGCAGAACAGTATTTCTGAAGATACGGAAGTCACTAGGGCAGAACAGTATTTCTGAAGATTCGGAAGTCTTCTGATGATGTGTCTTCATCTGTCTGTTATTTGTTCCATTCAATGAAAATCTTGTTAATGAAAGCCATTAAAATAGAATAACATATATATATAGAAAGGTAGGAAACCTACTTTGGGGCATTCACTTTGGTTTTGGCTTGCTTATTTTAGTGCAACTCAGATTTCAGGATGATTTCTGCAAGGCTAATGTTTTCCTATCTGCATGTGAAAGTGGCAGCATAATGAAAAATGTAGCAAAAATCAAACAAAATACAGATACAATAAACCAGTTACTTACTTCATGAGCTTTGTATCACACAAATAATATTTTTTAATAAGAAAGCATCACAAAGTATTGATCTTCCATGCCAAAAATACTTTTTTTCAAATGTCTTTCTCCTACCCCCCTCATCACCCCATTGTGCACTGAGATGTTCAAGCTGCAACATTACTTTTATCATAGTTCTGCACAAAGTGTGTTTGCCCTAGAAAAATTTGTCATTCCTGGGTGAGATAACTAATTATTTTAAAGTTAAGATACTCTCACAAAGCTTTGAAGTGGTAAAAACACATGACTTTTTTCACTTTTAACCAAAAAATTATTAAAACTTTCAAAGATATACAGAACAGTAATTAATTATGGTGCCTCTGGGTTTTAAAAATACTGTAATTTTCTTATTACAGATCTTCCAAAGTCATATATTCTGATTTGCTCTGATACATGCATATAACTTTACTAAGGTTAAGAGAGGTAATACATAACTTCAGTAGAGAAAAAATATATCCTAAAAGACTTTCATGTTGAGCATATTACAGATCATGTTGTATAAGAGAATCAAAAATTTGTTCATTTTCATGGTAGATACAGGAATGAAATACTGCATACTTACCACCTAGACTTTGTGAAAAACTCTAGTGAGTATATCTAAGGAAGGAAGGATGGACAAGGGTTAAAATGTGATCATCTGTCTTAAAAACGTATTAGAACCGTTTCAAGTTTTCCCTGGTGCTATATTGTAATTGCAGAAACAAGGCCACTTTTGGTCTAGTTTGTTCTGTTTTCTCTGCCACTTGTTAAAGGTGCATTTTCACCATTTATTGCTCTGGGGAATTGTGGTAAGATGTCAGAAGACCAAAAAAATCTGAGTAGCATTTAGAGTTTATATTTTGAAAACCTACTGTAAGTTTTTTATTCTGTTGTGTTAAGGATTGTGCATTTATCCATAGTGACTTAGAAAAAAAAACAATGGTGAAAGTAATTAGTGTAACGGCTTTTCTAGGTTGAAGTGCTATCTGATGATTGATCTCAGTTTTAACTAAAGGAGAAAAAAAATCTATTTAGCCTCTTCCTAATATCTGATATGGTAGAGAAATTATTTAATTAAGTAAGGTGACACTAGTACAAAAATCAGGCATTGTTTTTTATTACTGTATCCTAATCTTTCATAAGTATTTTATTTGCAGTGTTGTTAACTGAGCCTATGTCATCACCAGAAAACTAAACAAAGTTATTCACAGATTTCAATGTTTCAGTAAATATATATACAACTACTTACAGATCCCATTATGCAATATTTTGTCCCGACTTTGCAATATGCATATTTATTGGAATGTGAAATAAAAATCATTAAAAATAATTATTCTAGTTAAATATTAAGAATAAACAGCATTAAAAGCCTATGTGGAACTTTAGTTTATGCTATCAAAGCATGTTCATTGCAGTAATTCATAAATTTTAAGACAATTGATTAAAATATTATTCTTTAACAGTGCCAAGTATGGGGTATGAGGTTGTCTAGTTATGTAGTGTAGAATGGTTCTGTTGTTAATAAAAAGAATTTGGAACAAGGAAGTGTTTATTGGAAGTAACCATGATTTTTTTTTTCTTTCCAAGTCCTCAGTTGATATTTTGATCCAATGAATAAGATCCAAGGGGATAGATTATTTCAAGTTTTGGCTTAGAACATGTATCTTTTCAGCATCAGATATTAAGGACCCTTTCATGAGGCATAAGTAACATAAACATATGGAATGGGTACCAGAAGCATCCACTAGGAAAGCTATGACCTCTAGAAAATTTCAACAACTTCTAGAAGACCTTAAAGCGGTAGGAAACAAAATGCCTCCTGCAAAAGTGGAGGAGACCCTTGTATGTGTGGGTTCTTAGTGTATCTACACCTTAGATTGTGCTATATCCACCATATGAATAGCCACATGCCAGTCTATATGTGATGGTCTGGGGAAATAATAGCTTAAACCCCACTTTAAAAGGGCTGTTTTAGAAAAGCACCTATGTCCTTTGATTTGCAGCTAGAACAGCTTTTAATTTGGGAACCCCAGCTAAATTCAGGGATAAGTTATTTACATGTACAAAACCAATGCTACAGGTATACTACTTTAGAATGTTGGGTTTGAAAACTTGAATGATGCATGTGATGTTTTTCATCTGATGGAGTTAGTTTCTTCAGTGACTCCTGCTGTTTTGCAGCTCTTTAAGAAATCCATTGAGTATAGTCAAAGAAACCTGACTGCACTACTTAATTAAAAGAGTCCGGTGAATTTTCTGTTTTGTTAAATGTTTTTGTACATCTCACATTTAAGCAGGATACCAGCCTACATTTAAAGTAGTTGCTTTTTTGAAGTTTTCTGATAATTACCCAGTGATGAATGGAGGTTTCTAACTTCATCATAAATGAATGAATGAATCTGATAATTCAAATGTTCATGATTTGTTTCTTATAATTTAGAGGGCGTGTATCTAGTCATGCTTCGTTTGATTCACTGCTGTGTTTCATGTGAGGAACTGCAGTGTATGAAATTCTATAAACTGAGTAAGTGAGGAAGAACCACTAAGGAAATCAGACATATTTGATGGAAAATGTTCATTTATTGTTCGTTAACTGAGGTAAAACTCATTGCCATATGAACTGGCTCAACTTGTAACAGAGCTGTCTATCAGAAATTCTTTTCTGATAGACTTAGAAGTTGATTTTTGTTAGTGTGTTGTCACAGTACATTAGACCAAGTGAAATGTCCTGGGATAGAGATAATATCCAATTACTTATTTGGCTCAAAATAATTTCTGTTAAAGTTCAAACAAAAGGCATAAGAAATGCCACATCATCTTTAATAAATCTTACTGTATTATAAAGAAGCTTGGAATGCTATGAACCAGCTTTTAATGTGTGCTTCTCCATTAAGGCAGAAAATTGTGCTGGGGAAAAAAACACCCAACCTGTTTCTGCTTCATTGCAGCAGTTACACAGATGATGCTTTGCTTTGAATTTGCACTGGAAAAATATTTGAAATTACTGACTGCATATGAATTCTGATATAGTGTGCTAATTAAAAGTCAGTTTGATGTCATATGTATGTATGTTCAAGAGGAGTCTAATATCTTTATAAATTACTGTTCTCAGACATTTTGCTACTTACCAACATCACTCATTTCTTTGCATATCATTCAAAGAGCACAAGTGTAATCATTAGAGTATAAGAATAGGGGAAAATTACATATTTTTTCCCCCTTCCCTATTTCAATCACCATCATAAGCATTTCCTGCTTTGCCAATCCTATTTTTGCTGCTGTCTCTGTCACAGAAATAAGAATGGAATTTTAATGCCAATGGAGACTGTGAAAACAGTAAATGGCTGTGTAACTTTGTTACTGGAATGTAATAGTTTAGGTCTAGAATACACTCCAACCTATAACAGAAAAGAACAGCAATCAAGTGAGCAACACTGAATAGTGCTAAACAATAGGGCATTTGAAGCTGGGATTGATGAGGCTATGAGCAACCTAGTGCAAGATGTCTCTGTACACTGCAAGGGGGTTAGACTACATGGCCTTTGATGGTCCCTTCCATCTCAACACATTTTATGATTCTGTTCAGTTCTATGATATGTTCGACTCTTGGTAGTGGGGAGCGAAGATGTTCATTTTGGGGATGGGAAGATTTCCATGAACTCATCCTTATGTGTCTTTCCCCTGTCCCCCTGTCAATTATATATCCAAGCTAGTATATTTACCAAGGTAATTCCTTAAGGACAATAGTGATAACCACTTGGAATTAAGAAACAAGAGCTAAAACCAAAATTCACATCCTGAGTAATTCTATTTTCAGTTAAAGCAATGAACATATCTGAGCCACATAATGAGTTAAGCTAATGTATCTGTATCATTCCCTAATTTCTTCTCAGTAACATCAGGATAATGTAATTTTAACTTGTGCTAGGTGTTGAGTGATAACTTCAATTAGTTATCATCACTAACTGATATAACTACAGTCAGTTGCTACTATTATATATATTTAGTCACAATAATTGGGGTTATTTGGGCTATTAGAGCTACTTTAGTTTTGACAGGGAATCCTGTTCTTACTCAGTGGGTAACACTCATTGATTTTTATGAAAGAATCATTTTGGTTTAGGTGCCATAGGCAAATGCTTCATTTAATTTAATGTGTTTAAGTGGTTGAAATAGTTCTGCTAGTGCTCATCACCATGTTCTTGTCTGCTCTACATTTTATTTAATGTCGTTTTTCCAGTTTACACCATGACATTATCTCAGAGTGTTTCTTATAATATTGCCTTGTTTTAGATTTTATGAATGGATTTATACTGACAGTGGTTGTTCTGAGTTCCTGTCTTTGCAGTCTTTCTCTTGCCTTTGTGAGGTGTACTTTATTAACTATCTTGTTTGAATCTCATGAAAAGAACAGCATACTAAAAATCTTTAAGAAAAAACTTAACTTTTCCTGCTCTGGCCTAGTTCTTCATATTTTGGATGTTTAAAAGCATTACTGCCAAAGCACTACTGATAATATAACATTATTGGCTGCAATCATGTACTGTCAACAAGGACAATGCTGTCAGCAAATGAGCTATCCTTCAGCACAGGTAAAGGAAAGGAAAAACCATGCATTTGGAGGAGTCTCATGAGATGAGTTATCTAAGGATTCACCCTCTGTCTTGTCCCTATTCTAATCTCAAGTGAATATTTTTTAAAAATGAATGATGCTTTTGCTGCGCAAAAGTACTCTTTGGTGTGTTTAGGTGAAGGTGATTTGACAGCCCTCTATATGTGAGAGCAGATGGTGTAAGAATACTCTGAGGTGGATTCTTTTCTTTCCCTCCGGTAGATTCTTTCATTCCAGTGAATAATTGATAAAGAAGGGAAATTCATAGCACAAACTACTCACTAGAAACATCAAAATAACTTGAGAGGAAAACAAAGATTTATGATTTTTGGAGGAGTTTGAGTACTTCTTAATGATGTCCATCATCAGCCATTATAAGAACATGTTTTTAAGAACATCTGGGCAAAAGAATAATCAATAGGGGTGTTTATAATTGTGTGGCATTCCAGGTATATACAAGTATGTATGTACATGGAATTCAGAGTTTATTGTCTGTCTCAATAATGCTTTGTTACAATTAACAATGCAGGTAAGGGCATGGTCTCTTGCCTTTTGTAACAGCTAAATCTGGCTGGAGCCATGGTAAACCCAGCCCTGGAGACTGGCACTATTGGTTCTGGCCATCACAAAGCCTATGGCCATCTGCTAAGAATGTCGAAATAGTGTATTTACAGGACTACACTTAGCATGAAACTGTGCCTGATTGTCTGTTTCTGTGATTTGGAGCAGCTATGACAACAAGGAGAAGGGAATTAGATTCCAGAACTGGGGAAACTAATCATGTAATTCTGTTTAGAGCTTTTTTTTTTTTGAATGTTTACCTGTTTGCTTTAGTGCTGTCTAAAAAGAGATGATGCACTCAAACACGTGGAAAGATGTGATTCTGTACAGTTTCTCTTTTATGAGTCCTTTTCCTGCTTCACACTCTTGGGATGATTTAAAATAGAAGTCTGAGCCCTGAGAGAGGGTTAGTGTTAGTTTTCCTAACACTCAGAAGTGTTAGGAAAGCAGTAGGCAAGTGTGTGTGAGCCAGGGCTGCCCCCTCTAATGAAAAAGGACTCAAGATGGGGGAAATGTTCCAGCATGGAGAAGATACAGTGCTGCATTCTGCGCTGCTGAAGAGACACCATGGGTTTGTGAGACACATATACGACATCTGAGACAAAGATCTCTCCACCTGGACAGTCAAATAGACAACTTTTAGTCAGCTGACACTGTATGATTTATGCTTTAAATTCATATAACATTCCCAGCTGAGATTTTTCAATGCTACTGCACACCCCAGAAATTACTCAGCCAAATCTGACAAGTCTAACAATTAAAACACAATGCAAGTTTTTGTTTAAAACTTTAGTAGTATTCTTTTTTCTAACTGTGAATCTTTAAAGCACTAAGGGTAGACAGAGGTTTTTTCAATAAAAACAACATTAGGCAAACAGCCACAAACTGTAAAACTTTAGCAGGTTGTTCTAATTAGTTGTAACATGAAAGAATGATCAAATTATTCCCTAAAATGAAAATATATGGAAATTATATGCAATTTTGACTAAAAGAAACTATACAAAATCTACCGCCCTAAATTAAATGGGTTTCAGTGAAACAGAATTGCCCCTTATTTTGAAAATGGAGAAAAGAAATGTTTTCTGGGTTTCTTACATGAGCAGGGAATTTAAAACATTCTGTGTTGGAGCCAGGGGAAAAAAATCTTCTTTAGCAATGAAGCAGCAAATCAGAAAAACATTCAATTGTCTTGAATGTTGATGTATGTTTTCCCATGGTACCTAATGATATCCTTGTGTATATATTTAGCTCTTAACATTATTGTTGATGATTGTTATCAGACATAACATGCCATATTTATTCAATGTAGAAATATATGACTGTTTTAGGTCTAATAAATAAAATTAAGTGAATTCCAGCAAGAATATTTTAAACTTAATTTCAGAAATAAGAAAAATACTGAATCTAATTGCAAAGGTGTTATCACTGTCTTCCATGGACCTGTGTATGAAGCAGTGTGTTACAGCTGAGGAAAGAGAGACGTCCAGCTTTTAACTACCTCTTTAAGGTTTTGGGGGTTTTTTGGCATCCAGCTTGAAAGACTTTTTTTTTTTTTTAGGTTTTGCTCTTGTCCAAATTGAATAGCCAGTGAATTTTCTGCCTTATAATACTAAGTGTCTTTTAAAATGCTCAAAATGGGGTGGCCTTTCAAAGTGAACACCCTGCTGCTTTCTGAGGAGGAGGACAAAATTTCATTCTTGATGCCTCTGAAATTCAGTTGGAGTCACTGCTTTGTGCAGTGTTCCTGTGAGCACCAGGCACTCCTGTGTAACCCTTCATTCTGAACAGCCCCAAGCTACTACCAATCAGAACTATGTTACCATTTTGTTAATTCTTAAGGTGATGGGGAGTTTTCAGTCCGTTTCAGTCTCTAGTTCTACCCTTAAAGCTGCTTTTAGTTCTCATTTTAAGGAAGTGTCATCGTCTGTGATGGCACAGTGTGGTTAAGATATGCAAATATTGACTATTTAATTGAGAGCACTTTATCAATGTTAAAATATTTGCCTGAGTTTAATTATTCATTTATCCTCCTGTAGCAGGTCTTGTTTAGGCAAAGTTGTACCTATTTAATTATTTCAGCCCCTCCAAACCAGTAATTAATTTAGATGGCATTCTCTAAACCCTGGACTCCTTGTTGTATTATCTTTTTCCTGCGACACTGCAGGAAAGTGGAGTTTTGGCAATGCCACATGAACAGAAACCATTAATCATCCCTATGTGATGCCTGTCTACATGCTACCCAATCTTACAGTAGCTTTACTGTATCCAGTAGCACAGTAAATACAAGAAACAAAAGGGTCAGACTCAACTAAAGCACTTCGTCTAAAAGTTATTAGTCATGTTTGCTAAAGGAGCAAGTTTTAAGAACGTGAGACTCTCTGCTGACTGATGGCAGCCTTATAAAAAAAGGATTCATCAAAAATGTGCCCCGATTCAGGCTGTTTCCTGCATATGCATGCCTGTATGAAAGAGACTGTGAAAATCCAGCAACAGGAAAAAACACAGAACCTTTCATTCAATTAGCATCTTTATCAAAGAATTACCAAATTACATCAGGATCTTTATAGATCAAAACCACCTACCGGTACCAAAGCAGGATGATTTAAATCAGTCAGTGGATTGTTGTATTTTTTTTCTCCTGTTCCACTTGTAAAAGACCTGAAAGTATAGGAAGTTCGCCATTCTCTCAGTGCTTTGCTATTTCTTAAATGTCAAAAACTTTTTAACTCTCCAGCACCATTACTTTTGTTGCTTATAGAGGTACTTTGATAAGCGTTTTGGTAATTTTACCTTACTGTCAATCACTCTCCAGCACAAGAAAGACAACATTTTTTTCCCCCCCACAGTGAACCTCTTATGTACCAAGTCATCTCATCTTTTCTGGCTTCTTCCTGTGAACAAAAGCAAGCAGAACACTACAGATGAAAGGGGTATAGAAATAACTTTTGCCACTATAATAGCTATCTCCATGAAAATAAAGAAGCCATTTTACTGTTTCAAGGGGATGCTAGAATGTGCCACCTGCTAAGGGGTGAAGTGGAAGCAGGAGGTATCAGTTCCCACTTCACAAGTTTTTCCTCTCAGTCTGATGAGGAAATAAATTGGAAATTTGGGGAGACAGAGCATATCTTAAATCCTGGGACATGCCAGTAAAGACACTTGCCCTCATATTTGTTTGGTCTAGTAGAGGATTAAAACATTTCCTGCAAAGTTTTTTCTGTGTTCTAACAACATTGGTTTCTTGAGGTATGTTTCTCTCTTCTAGTTGTATTATAAATGCTGTTGCTGCTTTATACACAGTGAAGTGAAGATGCCAAATGCTTTGCAACAAAAGTAATAATAAGATTCAAACAATTTTTAGTGCTACACTGAAATACTTTTATCACAAGATCACTCCTTCTGCATTTATTGAATCTAAGTAAAGATGCACAGAAATGGCTTATCATTGTATGTTTACCAATTCCACCCACATATGAGTCTTGTTATAAATTAGACAAGAAATAAATAAAGCACCTATTTTGCAATCAGCTTACCTGGCACTTTGATTGTGACTCTGTGCCAATCATACAGCTGTACCATATTTTAGCCTCTTTGCACTCAAGGAGAGGGAAATCACACTGACAGACTTACCAGCTGATCTTGTTGTTATCTTGACTGGTTCTAAGGCTCAGTAGGGGATATTTCTCCTTCATGAATTATGAAACTCTAATACAGTTCCTTGTATTGTGAGATTTTATAAAAGCTGCCCAAGTGACTGTTACAGTCTTGTCTTAGAGCTTTGGTTATCTTTCTTAAGATCTCATAAGTGTATAAATGTATGTAGAATTCAGTAAATAGAACCACAGAGCCTTATCATTGGGATAATCTTTACAAGCGTTCTGTGATCTCTCATGACCAATAAACTTGTATACTGTGAAATGATTCTTTGCTTTTTGTTCTCTGTGCAGGTTTCCCTGCAGTTCTTTGAAAGTGAGGTTTTATTACATATGTATCTGAGTGTTTGCCTGCACAGATGAATGTATGAATAGCAAAGCCATAGAATGAATTCAATAGCATTTATCATGTACTTTGAATTGATTTGCTTCAAACTTGCCCATTAATCCATTTTGAGAGTTACCTCTGAGACTGTCTTTTTAAAACTACATATTAATATACAGACTTCTTATGGATGTGAGGCATTCTGTAACTGATTTTACATTCAGATGGGTGAGTGAGGACAAGAAAAAATGATAGTAAAGAGGGTTCTGTCTTGATTTTCCAGAGAGATTTTATAGGCGTTGTGAATGTACCTGTGCATTTTGGTGGTAAAAAAGAGAAATAAACATTAGAAAACTTTCTGGGATCAAAGGCATTTTTAATATTAAAACATTTGGTATGGGGGCCCAAATCCACAGCAACAACAAAACCTGAGGCATGCTGGAGGAGCTTGTGAAGCGATTGCCTTGAAAAGCCTTTCATAAATGGCTAAATTATATTGCCCTCTGCTGGGATTATAAAATATTGCAGCTTGATGCTTTAAACAGAGAATAAATATCCATCTGTAAGAAGACCCGTGAGTTAGAATTGAGTTGTTGTAGCTCAGCAGAATGTTTCTGAGTTTGGAATGTAATGGAAGCATTGGGGTTTCTTCTGCCTCACAAAAGGTAGGATTCATTTCCTTAGAGAAAACCTTGTACAGACAAGAGAAAAATCCTGATTTAGCCTATTTTTAATATGGATTTTGTAGCATATTATTCTTGGTCTTACAGCAACTGAAAAAAGAACAATCCCTTAGTTATTTTGTCAGATGGCCTTACCAAACCTGAACAATTTGTCTTCACTGAGATGCACAGGAATTTTTTTCGTTATTTTCCAGGATGTCACATCGATAGTTCTTCCTATTGAGGCTTCAGGTTGTTATTTGATGTGTAATTCATGCTCCTGAAGTCAATAGAAGAAACAAATCCTGCTTATGTGTATTCATGTTGTCAAATGAGTCAGGAATTTATATGTTTGGCTAACATTGTATCCTAAGCAAAGTTTTCAAAATTTTTCCAGTGCCTATTTTTAGGTGCCTAAATTCTTCTGCCATCATGCTGGATAGATGCCTATGGAGTCACAGATGTCAACTGACAGGGACCACTGCGCCAGAGCAAGCAATGTGGAAGGAGGTTGCTCTTATCGAATGGCACCCCCATGGACTTTCTGCCATCATCTATTTTTACATTCCTAGAAAGTATTCAGGCTCAGAACAAAGCTGAATGTCAGCTCTTTGACATTATAATTGCCTACCTACTCCCTGTTTCTCAAGTCACTGGCTTCTAAGGAAGTGTCACAAGCAGTGTAATAAAGTGAGTCTAAGTAGTGAATGGAGCTATCATGTATCATAATAGAGCTAGCCAGCCTCTCATGGCAAATCTGTATACAATCCATACACTGTGAATTGAATCCTGATCCTGCTGTTGCTTACAGGAGTTTACCACTGTCTTTCGTAGTTTCTCTTGGAGCTGGAGTGAAGGGCAGAAAAAGTGAGCTAATGTCCTGACTTGAGCACTTCCTCAGTTGCCAGTGACCAAAGAGATCATACATTCAAAAAAACCATTCTACTTGTCTTTCTAGAATATGTGTTAGTACAACAATTAATATTACAGCCAAGCTAAAGCTTTTTCAGTTTTCTCATGTATTAATTTTACAGGAAAAAAGATTTTAATGAGCTTAGCACAAGAAATGTTAATGTAACTGGCTGTATGTGTGCATGGGAAATTTGATCACACTAAGCAAAAGGACAGAAACTTGATAAATGATGGGGCTTTGGGACAAAGCAAATGGACCTTGTTATATGTTCAGTACCAAGCAGGACTTGGTGATACAGTGCAGCAAAAATGCATAGTGAAAGTGGTCAGCAAAATAACAGGTAGTTTCTATTACACTGAGCCTGGTTACTCCTGTTGTCACAGCTTGAGTTGAATGAATTTTATATTTGACTTGAGATATCAGTCAGGAATAGTAGTCAAAAATATACTAAGATGCTGACTTTATTGATGTAGTTCTGATACTGATAGGTTGACCTAATGTGTTGGCTGAAATTGCATACAGTCTTGAAAGGCCTTGAGTCTGTCTAGTTGATTTCACTGATTTTACATGCTGGAATAATTTTGAAAAGAAAACTTTCTTCCCCTTTTAAGTGCTGGAGAACTTGTGAATTATTCATGGTAGCAAGCTGAAGATCAGGTTCATTTTGTGTAAAAGATTAAAGATTAGGTCAGGACTCCTTGGTACTGTAAGATGGTCTGGCATTAGTTTTATTCCAGTCACTTCATTTGCAGTTTTTGTGTTCTCCTCTGACAAGGTCATTCCCACTATGAAAATCAGAAGGCAAAAACTGCAATAATGATTCTTAAGAATTAAGATGATAACCCAAGTTATTGATTTTATTTACTGTATTTTCCAGAAATAAATTACCTAGACATTTCAAAGTGAACAAATACTTTTTACTGTCCTGTGCTTCCATTCATGTTTGCTTTGTTTTCTAAACTCTAAGTAATGATTGAGGTTCAAAAATGTTTTGACTAAATTTTCCTGATTATTGTTCCATTGCTTTGAATTCCAAAACTGTTCCTCAGAAGGTAAGGAATGCCCAAGGGTTTTGTATACCTGAATTTATCGTAGGGGGAGTCATGCTTCTGGAAATCACGTAGGGGGTTTGCATATTGAGAAGTTGAAACACAGTGTTCTGACATATTTAGTCTCCCATCTCATTGAGGAATGCTATTGCTTCAGTTTACTTTCCAGATTATGAGGACCTCTCTTCAGCAGCTGCTATCCTATTTTTCACCAGTAACAGTAAGTCACTCCTTTCCTGAAGGAAATAATTTACATCCTTGATTGTGGTCATCCTGAGTGAAATGCTGAGCTCTACTTTTTCTGACTGTGAACAAATGGGTTAGAATGTTAGGAGGAAACTGTACTGATTCTGGCTTCATCTTAGCATTTCATAAAGCATATTTTGATTGCTGTGATATCACTGCTAGTAGTAGTGTGTTAATATGCAGTACCCCTTTATGTGATGTGTCAAAGCTGGAAATGTATTTGAAAGCTCTTCAAATGCCTCTGCTATTAGTATGATATAAAAAGATACAATTTACTGTAGTGAGTTGTTCATAGAAACACAAAGGATTTCTTCAAGTAACTATTGAGCTGTTCTTAGCTATATGGTTACAGGTTTCACAGGTGTCTTGTCTTCTAAAATGGGGGCAGTGGAGAAACAAAAGGATCTACTCTTTCCCTGATGCTTGCTTGGGTAAAAATTGAGAAGCTGGTGAAATAAACTGGTGTGTATAAAAGAACACTGACCTTTACTGACTAACAGATGATTTATGTTAAATCCTAGGGTTTTTTTAAAAAGGAAAAAAAATAAAAAAGCAAAGCAAGAAAAGCTTTTTGGTTTGTATGAAATGTTCTTTTCTACTTTAAGTTGAGAAAGAGGAAGATAAAAGGAAGCAATGAAGCATTTAGCAAGCAAACAGTGTGTATATTTCATATGATATAAAAATAGGATTTTAATATATATATATTTCCTTTGATTCATGAGGATGCTGTGGTTAGGGAAAAATCCAGAAAATCCTGCTTTCACTTTTGAAGTAAGCTTTTTGCTGGTGATCAATAAAATGATAGAATATAATTTGGAACATTTTCATTTTTATAATGACTTTTTGTTTTGAAGGATGGTACATAGTTCTGTTCATCAGTGTCTTTCACTTCAGTACTCTTACTAAGATTTAAAGGATTTATGTGGATAAGGACATTCATATCAATCTTGTATTTTTTTCAAAAATTCCACAGTAAGTATTAAAATACCTTGCACAAAGCACTGAATAATATATATATGCAGATTTGGAGAAATCCCCAATGATTTCCAGCATCAAAGGTAAGGTTTTTTTCTGGTAGCCTACTGACCTTTACATTCATTTTCTATTTTATGGATTTTCACAAATTTAGTTGTGTGTTTAAATTCTGCAAGCAAAGTTAATATAAAATAATAGCTTTTTGAGAATAGGACATAGGTTTTGGGGAAAAAAGTTGTTTTTGGAAACACCTGCCACTTGTGTTCCCAGGCAATAGAAATGGAACTTTTTATTTGTCACATACCAATACAATGGTATTTTTGACCTGTGTAATCATGGATAAACACAAAAAAATATATAAACTTGATTCCAAATTCATTGAAGTCAGTAACATACTTTCTATATCAGAAAAATATTTGCCCTATGATGTATTTCAAGGATATAATACTTACTCTATTTTGAGGGCAGTGGTGGTAAGGAGGAATTTATCTTGTTTATAGTAAGTATTGTATATATATATAATTTATANTCTGTTTTTCACCAATGGAAATAAGTGGAAAATAAGATTCCACAATTTCCTCTGTCATAAAAATGTTATAACGGTAGATTATGCTTATCTTCCCAGATATTGAAAATTGCTTCACTGGAACCTTCTCCTTTCTTCTTCTTCTGTATTGTCAATTTATGAATTTTTTTATCTAGAAGTTTTCTTAATCCAAGATATAATTTTTCATCTAAATGACAAAAAAGGAGTCACCCAAAATCAATCTACCTGAGACAGACACGTGAGACTCTTGCACTTAATGAGAGATAAGAAATGTAGTCTATAGACACTTGGCTATTCTGAAATAATGTCCTAATGAAATGTTTGAGAGATCATGACTTTTCCAGATCCTGAATCGGAGTGTTATCCTCATCTCAGGCTTTTTCCCCCCAGGTTACCACTTCTAAGGAGACTGTGAAAACATGACAGAAAAAGAGAACTCAAAACTAGCAGAACTTCTTCCCCTAATTCACCTCTAAATTGGCTCTTCAGTGATAAAATCATATTTCATTAAAAGAAATACTTATTAAAAGCTCTTCCTCCACCACACTTCCAACCACCCCTCACACATGCTCATTCTGACAACAGGATAGTTCCTGAAGGCAACAGAAGGAACATCACCCAGGACCATGTTTTTGACAGAAATCAAAAAGACTGCATGCTAATGAGTTCTTTTTCTGAAAATAATCTCATTACTGTTCATTTTCTCCTGCTTTTAATCTGTTCTTCAAGTATGTGTTGTCTTTTAAAATTTCAGAAGGTATTTAATGAATCTGTAACAAAAGCAAAGTTAAAAAACAGATTTGCTCTAATGAAAAGCAGAGTTGTGCTTCAGTTGCAAAGGCAAGAATTTAATTATTGAGGAAAGGAAAGCAGGGATGTGCCACAGATCAGAGTAGTGAACTGTAAAAACAAATATGAAATTATATAAAGGAAGACAAAAAGAAAAACTAAGAAGCCACAGATAAGTCTGACAAATGAAAAGTACAATAAACTTCAATTTAGTATAAATTATGGATATGTATAATTTCCTAACATATTATATTCTGTTTGAGCTGAGAATATTTCTAATATTATAATTTATGGATAACTATTTAAGATTTTTCTTGGTTTGACTGAATCTATGCTGCCTACCAGATGAATTGCTAGTGATACTTCGTTTTGGGGTATTTACATTTAAACCTTTCTATTTACTAATGTACATAAACAGGCTTTTAAAGGAATGCCCTGATATGTGACTCAAGTTGCTAATCCGAAGTTTAGTGAATTGTTTGCAGAATTAACCATTTGATTCTAAATAATTCTACATGTAACGGTACATCTCTCTGTTTTTTGTTCTTCTAAATATTCTTCATTTTTTACATAGTTTCATCAAATCTGGGTTCTACTTTAGCAAGCAATGCATGCTAAGTGTTGTAAATACTGAACATTCAATTTCCTTGCATGAATTAGGGTTTTCCAAGAGGTGTAAAATTCATAAATAAACATTTCTTCTAGTATTCACTTTTTTGTTGTACAACATTCCTGTAGATTATTTCAGATGACTCAGCAGGAGTCAGTTTTATTTCTTACAGGAAAATGGCCTCTGCATCTGTGCAGTTAGCAAAGATATTGGCCTAAACAGACATTTAACAATATTAAAATAGATGCCCTCCTTATTGTTTGTAATGTACTTCAGCATATAAAAACAGTACAACGGAATTAACTTCTGTAAGTATTCAGAAATGTGTATTCATCTATAGCAGCTTCACAAGCTAAAAGACCATTGTTTGTAATTTTTACATAGACTATTTTGTATGTGATTGTCCATACACTTTAAACTGAATTTCCTGTATCAGGTAGACACAAATATTGACTGGCAAGCTTTTGGTATGCATAAAAATGTGAACCCAAGTAATAAGAAGTGCAGAACTGTCCCAAAGTTGCTGTGTGCACAATTTGTAATATGCTAAGTATCCCTACAATAAAAGGTAAGGGCTGTACTACCTGGAGGTCAGAAATTTCATGTACAGAAAGTGAATTCCTTTTGCTTCTGCAATATCTGACAAAATCTGAACTTATTGATGATTCTCAAGGGTTTCTGTAGTTTTGAGCATAGGTGTGTGAGTTTCTAGACTTCATTTATATGCAGGATAATTTGTAGATTTGAAGGCTCATTTTCATATGTATTGTGACTGCACACAGTGATTTAAGTATACTCAGAAATTCACATCTGATTTCTCAGTTGATTTCTAAAATTTTGATTTTTCTTCTTTAAAAAGCATTTTTAAAGTACTGCCTATTTACTCTGAGGTATTTTCAATAGAGAAACAGATCTCTTAATGTTCAAATCATGTCAGATGACAACCAGCACTGTAAAGGCCTAGAAAATACAAAAGAATGTTATCTCACATGCACTTTCATGTGCAGATTAGCTGCCATTGCTGCCTTTTAGCTCATCTTAATATTAGGGCTTCTGCATACTAAGCACCACTTAGTTACTGATTGCTGCAAGAGCCTGGAAGTGATGATCTTCCTGTATGGGGATACATGTCCTATGTAATCTGAGTATTTTGATAGCTTCTGTGTTTCCAAGGTACTCTTAACTCATAACTTGTACGTATTCAAGGGCAACATTGACTTCTCAGCTCCCTCTGTTAAAAGTCATGATGTAATCGAAAACTCTGGTGATAAAACGGGACATTATGGCCTATGACTGGGCAATACAAAAGGCATAAAGCTTCACTTGAAGGCTGGATTCCAGCAGAATTTCGGGGAGGTAATGATTCATGTGATTTATATGACTAAACTAAAACACATTTTGCATTCTTTTACTTCAAATGCAAATGCATATTTTGCATCTTCTCTGCTACAGGCAATTTCCCATGGCCTGGAATAGTGAGCTGTCTTCAACCAGGAAAATAAATGTTACTGAAATTAATTTTTCTAAAGGGGATAAAGTCAATTTTCAACTTGAGCTTTTGAAGAGAAGCTGGATTGAAAAGCCAAAACAGCAATTCAGTCTCACTTCAACTTTTGAGACACAATACTTTTTTGAACCTTTCAAGCTTCGTATTGAAAGAGGGATTAATGTAGATACAGTTGAATATGGAACAACCAAGAGGCTTTATTAGACATTATGCTTTGTAACCTTTAAAGAAAGGAGAAAACTGGTTTTATCATTAGCTTTCATAGAGTAAAATGAGAAATGGTAATAAGAAACACTTACTTCTGTGTATTTTTATAAAGAATTATAAATATTCCTTTAAATGTTTAAAATAATTCATGACAAAAAGGTTATGGATTGATTTTAGACAATCTAAAACAAAAATTATAATGAACATGCACACATGAGGTTTTCAGACTGAGTACTTAAAGGGTGACATCTAGGTTAGTGTTTTCCCACATAGATATGTTATTATCACTGCTTTTTAAAAATCAAGCCTGTTTTATCTGAGATGATAAAAATCTACACTTAACCTCCAAAAATATTCCTCTTTCTGAATGGTAGTTTGATTTATTTAAATTCATTAAGCACCTAATTTGATCTTATTCTTCACATTTAATTTTCTTCTTTTAGGTATCCCATGTTCTAATATAAGTGAACTTGGCAGCCAGGTTGAAATACTTGATGCTTACCTCTAGGCTTAGCAAAATAGATGCAAGTTGCTAAGAGAAGTCGTTTTCTTCCTTATGTAAATCTACTGAACCGGGCCAACTGTGCTTTTTTTCTGAGATTTTCCATTTGGTAGTGCATCTGATTTCCAGACATTCCTATTTTTCATGCAGTATGAGTTTAGTTCTGAGCTCATACATCACTGACCACATGCTAAAAATGGAATACCATTTACATTTCATATATCTTCATCCCATTTCTTCTTTCTCAAAGGCTTGTTAGGCTCACATCCTCCTCTTTTATTGGCTTGGGGTGTTCTTTGAGAGCATGGACATCATTCTTGATGGAATGTTCTCCCTCTTCCTCCCCTTAATGTATAATTATGAGGTGAGCTGTTGAAGAGACTTAATAGGCTTCTCAATGTGCAGACAAACACTTTAGGGAAAGATACATATGCCTAATTAATAAGAGCCTGGCATGTCAGCACCATGTATCATCTGAGCATTACCCAATTAAAAATAACACAAAAAAGAAATTAATTGTGTGATGTCATCGGCCCAATCTTTGTCTAGGTGATTTTGACATTGGCACAAAGAGCTGTCTTTCCTCACTTGAAGCTTGTGTTAAAAGCATAAAAGGAATCAGAGGAAAAAAGAAATCTGACACTTTTAAGATTGCTTAGATTTTGAGGACATAGTCATGATAATAATGACAACCTTTTAACAAAATTGCTTTTTTATTTTCTTTTCAAATTTCTACAACGCATATCACTGTGGGTTATTGGAGATTCATCTTCTGGAGCATTACAGGGCTTTTAGCTATTTAGTAGGCTAATAGACAGCACATCATAGCCAATGGTAAGAGTTCAACATCTGGCATTCTCTCAAGCTGTGTCTCAAACACTTATATTTGTTTATTATAGTGAGTAATGAGGATATATGAAAAGCATCTAAGATTTAGTTGGACGGTGGAGCAGATGCAGTCGGTAGATGAACTGTGATGTGTTCAGTTTTGTATGGACTGTGGTACTCTGAGCCTGTGGTGATTTACACTGAAAGAAACTTTTCAGAGCTACTTACTCCTAATTATGAGCACTGCTATGCATTACCACCCCTACTTATTTCACAGTTCTGGAAACACAGATAGGCAAAGAGCCAGCGGTATAGGCTGAAGTGGGACTAGATCCTGTTCATGTGTCCCAGATTATGCACCGTTTGGTCTACTGCAGCTATAACACATGGCTGAATCTTATTTGCTGTGAAAGTGGAAAGAGTAGCTGTTTGGGTTTTGTGCATTGATAAGAATATTTGATCTATTTTCCTTGCATTCTAAAACGTATTTTTTTGCCAAAAAAAGAGAATTAAATTCCTTTAGTTTTGAGTAATCATGTACTGAGGTTTTTCTTCAATTAGAACAATTATTTTCTTCAGTTCAATAATTTTGTTGATTTGAGGAGCAACAACTTGCTAAAAATTCAAACGTTTTGAAAATACTGATGCTCAGAAAAACAGACAGTAAACAATTTTGTCTAAAGGATAAGATGGTCTAAATGTAGTGAAACAAGACTGTGTTGTGAAGCTATTCAGAGAAGAAATATTGGTGTATTTTATTTCTTTCTTTACCAATTTTTACTTGACAGATTTGCCAAAGCCCAGTTCACACAAATATCAATGTGAATGAATCTATGAAATAGAACCTATGAATACATTACCAAGCTTTGTTCAGAAACTATGTAGGCTATGCTGAGAGTTCTGAAACTGTGTCATCTGACAAACTTAGAAGCCAGCTGCAGCTATGCATGGTGGTTTTAAGGAAAAGAAAGATTTGGCTGGAGAAAGGTCAATTTGGAGTATAAGAGAATTAATGCTATATTGAAAAACATGGAAGAGTAGTCGAGGAGTTATTTTTCAGTTTGCCTTCTTTTTAAATTATGCTGTTGTACAGGGCCCAAGAAGAAAAGAGATGCTTTTCTCATTAGGCACTGTCTGATCCAAGTGTGAAGGTAAGAGCCGAGAGGCTTCTTTGCTCTCCATTCAGAACATGAAAAGAAAAACAATGGCACTTCAAGATGTGTTCCAGAAGTCAGTGAGAACCTTTTGTCTGATCTCGAGAAGTACTAATCCAGCCCTTGCAGGTGTCTTTTGAGGGATGGAACCTGTTGCTTACTTTAAAATTGTTAGCTCAAGTTGTTCTATGAAGGCTTGTCACAGTGAAGAGTTGCAATCACTGATGCCTTGCCTGGTGAATCTTTGCTGAGGGTGTCATGGAAAATATTATTAACATTACTCTGTTCTTGTGCCAAGAAATAAGGTTTTACAGCATGTGGGTTAAACAGGTTAGGAAGTATCTCTTAGGCACTGTGTGTAGTAATGAGTAAGATTTTAGCCAAAATTAATGAACTATTCAGAAATTTTAAAGTGCCACTGCTGTAGCTGCAACCTGTTGTCTCATGTGAAATCTCCTTTAACAAGGTCATACTGAAAACAGATTTTCAGACACAGACCTTTTCTTTGAGTTACACATGATTTGGAATTTGAAACGAAGGGGATAAATTTTCAAGAAAAGTTGCTTCAAATATTTGCTTGTCATGAAGTTCGTGATGTTTTGGCTTGGTTATTGGGGTGCAATACTGTGTTTCTTTTTAAATTTTGAAAGCACACAGAAAAGCACTAATCTAAAAATTGCTAAAATGCGTGTTGGTATTTGAAGTTCTATGTGAAATTAGTTCATTTAGAGCATTTATTTTTCATCTGTGTTTTCTGTTGCAGTGACTTTTCATTTTTAAAATTAGAAGATGCAATTTGTCCTTGGAAGAGGCTGCACTGCAACCAGTAGCATTGGCCCTTCTGGTGAGTATTGGGCTTTAGACATTCAGAGTTTACTTTTTTTGTTTTTCATGTTCTGATGTAAAGTATTACTTATATAAAAGTGAAAGATATCTGTGAGAGAGCAAATGTATCACCCAAGTATGTGAAGTTTTGCTAGTTGTCCTTTCCGTGTTAGTGTGCCTCAGGTTCTCTGCAAGAAACGTGAATTTACCACTTGAAGACAAATGCTCATCCACAAATTAAAAAAGGAAAATGATACTTTAAAGTAAAATGGATATGGTTTATGGATGTTGGAATCCTTTTCTAATAAGAAAAACTAATCTGCACATTTGAGAACTATTATGTGATCCCATGACTTTATGAGATAGCATTAAAATTTTCAGCTCAGTCTTGTTTTAACAAATCTGTCTCTTCATCAGAATCACTTATAATTTAATTTCAAGTATGCAAGCACTAAAGTTTGGGAAACTTTGTGATGACTGGAAATCTCCATTGTGAAATATGTTCAGCTGGTAAGATATGTAGCTCAGCAAGAGCATGAGACAATCGACTCCTGAAATACACATTCTTTTAAATAAAGCTTTGTAAAATGTTAACAGTTAATGTATGTTCAGTAGTTCGTGCTGGAAGTTTGAGTCACTTGAAACTCTAAAAAACGAAATGGATCAACAAAACCCACATCTTTGCTACTGAAGTAGTCAAAGTAGTAAATTATGAATCCTGATTATTAACATATGCAAATTGATCCATCAGATGCATAACAATTTGACTAGAAAAATACGTACATAAGTCAATGAAAAATCAACAGGCTGCACATTTTGATATATACGTTATATAACTTAATAACAAAGTAAATGAAAAATTAAACAATGCAATACATTATTTAGATGAATCATTAAAGAACACCAAAAAGACTGAAGATCTCATCATTTAGAGGCACTGATGTTCTTGGTGGCATAATAATTGTTTTGGGGGGGTCCTGAAACCTCACTCCTGGTTACATTTACTTCTGTTGCCATAGTGCTTGTGGAGCACTGTATCATTCTGTATCTATAAAGGAGGGTCAGAACCTGGATTTGACAGACATGATGAAGATAAATAACACGCATCCGAGATGTAGTACTGCAGCTTTTGTTTGCTTATCTTTCCTGTTCTGCTTTATTCTTTTCTCTGCTTTCATGAGGACTTTGTATATGCTCACAAAAACAGCTGATCGACTCGGGAAGCTTCTGAAAGAAATCAGCACTCAATCACAAAAAGCAAGATTTCTGTGCCCTTGGTTTGAGGAGGCAAAATGCTATGTATTTTGTTTTCTGTTAAGCTGAGGTCACTCCCTGTGGTTTTCACCACTGTCTGCAGGCTTGATTTTTCTCTTAGAAGTGAAGAAAGCCAGTACAAAAGTTGTAAGCCTACTTTTGGGAGACTGCCAGCCTCTTCCAACAGAGGAAGGCCTTTGAAGTCCTTCAAAAGGGCTGTTTGCTATTTACCAACCTGTTTGAAGAATTTTCTAGGGGAAAAGACAACTTTACCAAGATTTGCAAACCTCAGATTTCCTTGCTGCTCTTCAGTTTGATTTTTGTTCTGGGAATGATACAGAAATAGCATGAATTGTATTAGTTTTATTTCCAAGTGATAAGATATCTTTTTTCTCGTGACAGAATATTATATCCATGCATCCAATATGCTTCTTTGATATCATTACCCACTTCTGGAAGGTAGGATTATTATTTTCCTGTGTTTGAAGATCATTCTGTTGGGAGTATGGATAAGGAGTCTTGAATATGTCTTCTTTGCTTAATGCACGCCATCATAGCTTTAAAGTGAAAAGTAAATAATCAGCCTCATAAAAGCACCAAGCCAATCCTGATTTTATATTGCACACTTGCTATTCTCATATGCCAGGCTGGGTGATTTTTCTGTGCTTCAAGAATGTTCATTCAGAAAATGTGATATAGTGAGACAAGAGGAGCTATTAACTACTCAGGGCACTTGTTTTACTATAGAAGATAGTTATTACTCTCAAATGTGTAAAACCTAATGAGATAATTTCATTGAATTTTGGAGCATGAGAACAACCCACGAGATCAGTGACCTTCTAGGCCATTCTGGTTTTTACAGTAACTGCTAGCTGTCTAAGAGGCCTGAGGAAGACTGTCAGGGCAAGGCAAGCACATAATGAGGTTCATAGGGTATTCTCTCATCTTCCGAGTTGCTGGAGTCAGACAGGAGGCCAGTGCATTAAACACCTGTTCCTTGATAACTGTTCTGTTGTTTGCTTAAATTGCTTTTTGAATCTTTGAGAGCTTCTAAAACTAAATTGGGTTCAACAACATAATACATAGTGCCTTGTGAAATAGCAAATTTTGTTTGTTTTGGACCTGCCCCGTGTTAAATTGTTTCACACATCCCAATTTTTTTGGTAGAAAAGATAGTGAGCAGTCCTTATTTCATATTTCTTTTCGGTTATTTCTTGTGTGGCAGACATTCAAAATTCAGTGCTGTAGTTTCTTGTATCTGCATCTTTCTCTATTCTGTCATATTTTGGATGTTGGGAGTGAAAGTGAGTCACTTTAGTGAGCTCCTGGCAGTGGGGATCACTTCAAAGGCTTTTATTGATAATCTCCTACAGAACTGCCTGATATTGCTACTCTTGGAAGGGAGTTGATGAGTGCATCATACTCAGTACCCTCTGCTCCTACTCACAGCTGCTCAGACCAGTGTGCAGGGAATGGCTTTGAAATACTGTACTGAGTTCAAATCTTTTGAGCTTTTCCCCTGTCAGGATAAACTCTCAATTCTTCACTTCAGTCTTCCTTCATATCTCCCTTGCACTAGCTAGAAAACCCTTCTGGATATGCTGTTTCAGAGGTCTATGTGCAGTACAGGCTTTGCCTAGCTACTATTTTGGTACTCCTCAAAAGCAGGATAAGACTTCCTCACAGGTGACTGATGGTCTATGGCTTGCTTTTACCCTGTGATACAACTTCATTTGCTTCCAGAAGTGCTCAGGACAGATCCTGCATATCCAATGTGGATGGGTACATGTATTGCTCTGGTTGGGATGGCCATTTAGTACAAGTGGTCAGCCAGCTATTCATTAAAATCTGGCATCTAGGCAGGTGTATCAGAAAGAATGATGGAGGTACGGGGCAAAGGAATGTGGTGAAATGAAGGCTCAAGAATGAAATGGTAGAGGTGTACTAAGGACAGGGAGATACAGGTGAAATAAGAGCGTGAGGATAGAAAGACACAGCAGAGGAGAGGTGAAGGACAAAATCTCAGATTGCAGTGCTTCATAGGAAGCTGAAAATGGTAGTGAGGCTGTCATTTAAAGTTCTGCTCGAACTTTGGAGCCATTATAGCACTAAATATCTAGCTGTGAGGAAAAATACCTCCAGAATGTGCAGAAGATGGCTGGCTGTGGACTAGATCGTACATGAAATAATTTTGGACAGTGATAGATAAGGTGAATATATACATCTTGCCTTCTGGAGAAGGAGAGAGTACATCTCTGGCAGTAATTAAGATTCTATACCTCTGTATCAGGGACTTGCAGAAGATAATTTTCATGCCTGGCTCTTCTCAGGCTGCCTTCTTGTGTTGTTGATCTTGTAACTGCTGCCACAAAGAACTATTCTTAAAATACAGGACTAAATTTCTTCAATGTCTTTAAGCAGAATATCTTTTTCTGTCACTAAATGATTAGTGTGCTGTGTTTAAGAATATGTAAACCCCATTTTCTAAGTTTGGAGTCACACCAGAATAAATATAAAACAGAATATTCCTTGTGCTGCACAGTTTATAATTGGGTTTGCTTATTTTTTTCAGTCTTGAATATATAACTTATAAATTAATGGGGCAGCAGAGTGAAACAGAGTGTCAAATATTGCAATAAACCTGAACACTTTGTATCTTCCTCTCCCACAGTTATGATCATTATAGAAAATAGTTATTAAATCTAAAAAGATTGCTTTAATTTAATTGCTTGTGTAATGATAACTTGCTGTTCCTAGAGTCTCACAGATCTAAAAAAATACTCAGTAACACTGGTATTCATTCTTAAGGAAGCTGAAGTGTTGAATTTTCACATAAACAAACCTTTTATATGTTAGGGACAAAACAGAGATACTGATATTCAACATCTTGTATGCAGTTCATTTAAAATTTGTTACATACCTGTAAGATTAATGCTCTTTCACTTGTATTAATGAAGTTGCTATTTCCCTGGTTATAATTTTTTCTTTTGCTGAATTGCTTAAAAAGCACAAACAACCGAAAAAGACAGCATGCTTGATATTTGAAAAGTAAGTGGAGAAACGGATGCAACTACAGTCATGATCTTCTTTATTAAGACGTCCTAAATATTTTATTAACCAAAGGTGCCTCTTGACCTTCTGCTTTTCCAGGCATGCTCACAGGTAAAGATATTTACTCTTCTTTGGACTAAGGATTGACCATAAAGATATCCTTGTGTTTGCAATTACTACTTTGGTATACCAGGAGTACTTCAGTCTTTAGCAGAATCCACTTGCAACCCAGTAGTAATGAACAGGACTCTGTTAGCTCTGATTTCCCATCATCATCCACAGCACCCCAGTTGTATGCAGAGCCCTGTTACTCCCAGTTCCCCTTAAAATACCTGTCACCGTTCTCAGTGTATCTGATTTTGCAAAAACATGGAAATCATTTGGATTACATTTTGTTTCCAAGTTTGAACATTTAAAAATTTGGTTTCTTTCCACTAATTAGAAGAGCAGTAGGTGAAAAAGAAATGGAAACAGATTAACAACAGCACATATAAGTCATTAGACACCCACTTAGTGAACCAGTGCAAACCAGTGCAACTCATAGATATATTATAGATACATAAATTGGACACAAGTATTTTCATGAGATTTGGTCAGCTACTAAAATTCTTGACAGGATTATCCAAATATATTTAAGCTAAAAGAAAATAAATCAAAAAATAAAGTAATTGCAGCATTTGTGGTAGCACATACTTAGAATTTGTAAAATGTTAAGACACTAAACCACATGGCTAACAGAACAATTTTCTGTAATGAAGATAACATCCTCAATAGGGAAGGGTTCTCTAAAAATTATATCTCCAGTAATGAATATATGAGGTCCACAATGAGCAATTTAATAGAGAAAGAGATGAACTAGCACAGATTGAGTATCTTTATGGATCAGTCATTCCTTAGTAAAAAGCCATTTTAGACAAAGCTACTGTAAAAAATAATAGCTCTAACAAGAACAATAATTGTAGTGACAGGGCTTTCCTCCTCTTAAAGGAGATATTTCTATAATTAAGGGTGGTTTTTCAAAAGCAGACATCACAACGTCATACAGCTTAGTCTTTTAACTGCTGTCACTGCTTCTTGTTCTCTAATGTAGGAAGTCTCAGATATCAAGCCTTTAAAAGCAAGTATTGCTAAGTCATAGTACACTATATTTTCTAGTTCAGCTGGAATAAAATTTCAAACTGCAGATCCTTGTATTTCAAGCATCATAGCTTTCCACTATTTATATTTTTGTAGATAGTGTAAATTGTAATTCTTTGTGATTACCAGGGGAGAAAAATAAAACTGATGCATCTCTTAAAGAAATATGTGCCCATTTGATATTATACTGACAGAGACAGAATGATCCAAGTCATTCTGTTGTGGAAATCTTCCTCAAAAATATATTAGAATTTCTGTCAAGTTAATAAATTGTCCATCTCTCATTTTTTCACAGTCAGCATATTCACTCAGAGAAAAGGAAGTTAATTTGTCTTTGATCTGTTTAGTTTTGATCTACATGAGATTCCAGGAAGGTTTATCGAAATGTGTTCAGTCCAAAAAAAAAATCTCATGGTAAAAAACGTTCTTGTAATATTTACACAAGTGAAGAACTAGAATTCATAAATCAGACAAATACAAAAGTGGTGGCGTAGAAGAATAGTTTACTGAGCAAAATATTCCCAGTGGAAAAAAGGTCATATAATTTGGCCATCTAATTTTGGTCTTTGCAGAGATTGACCTGGGCTATGCAGTGTTCTGCTGGCTTTTTTAATTTTGTATTGATTGCATGCATTTTTACAATTAAAGGGTGCAGCCTATTTCTTGCACTTAATATAGGAAGCAAAGCCATTTGCCTGGTTTTAAACATCTAGCATTTACATTAATACTGGTGTTTCTTTTTTTCCAGCAGTGTTTGAAAAAGTATAAGAATCACTGTACTTTCTCCCACTTTTCTGCAGGTTAGTTTCTCATATATTTTCCTCTAAATCTGCCATTTTGTAGAGTGTAATTCTCTGTCTCCATGTATTTAAGTGAGGAAGGTGTTACCCATGTGTCTTTTTCACATTTAAACATTTGCGTTTTAAACTTATTCAAACTCATAATTTTAGAGAAGTCTAAAAGCAAAAAATGTTAATCATTTAATGTACAACTTAGCCTAAAACGGAATTCACTCCTGCTGGTGTTGTACATTTAGTAACATTGCATTTGAGAATCCAGTTGGTAAAATTCTCTTGAAAATATGAATTCCTTTTTCATGAGTGCACTCTTGCTCCCGTAGCACAGAATTCACTGTTTCGACTTATCTAGCAAAATGAAGTTGCACTAGTTCAATTTTCAGTTGTAGAAGCTTTTCACTCATACTTTAGTCCGGGTATATATCTGTAGTGTTTAGTTTCTAATTTGCAATTTAAGATGTGAAAAGTCACTCCAAAACAGACAAAACTTTCATCCTTCACCTCCTCTACTATTCACAACAGAATAATTACAGGTCTTAGATTTGGAATGAGTATTTCAGATATAGGATGAAGTAATACGACGATTGGTGTAAGAAGGGGCTGACCTCCACGATCAATATGATCTGCCAGAATCCATTTATTGAGAGCATGAGACAAGCTTATATACAGTGATGGCTACCTATCAATGCTACTAACATACTGATTGGTTACAAGTTACATTCTTGCATTAATGTCAGACCCTCCTCTTAGAGTTCTTCTGCCAACACACAAGGTCGTTGTTATCTTGCTCATCCTTGACTCCTTATTCTTTCCCAAAACAATGGAAGGTACAAACAAGCTCCAAGGCCTTTGCCTCAGGCCCTGAGCTGAGCAGCTGTTAACCCTTTATGGCCTGTGCCCATACTGCAACAATAGGAGACAAAATGTTTTTCTAAAATTAGCACATAATGATAGATAAATTTAAAGACTCTGTAAATATACTTTTACACTTAAAGATATAATGCCTGTCTCTGCTTTCATTCAGTGACTCAGTTTCTGAATGGCATAACATTTGATTTCATACAGCATAGTTAAATACAATGTCAGAAAACTGCAATATCCAGAGTTCCCTCTGTGCTATCTACTAGATACATTCTTTGAAGTCTTTGTCCAGTGGCCTAATGTTAAGTGGCATTGTATTTCTAGTACCTGTTTAATTCCTTCTGAGTCATATGGAGGGTAGAGATCATATATAAATACTAACAATGAAAAAAGTCTTTAAACAAAGCAACATGATGCCTCTCAGGTGTGTAGAAGAGTCATAATTTGTAGCGCAAAAGTGCTTTTGGTATTTTTTTAATATGTATAAGAGAGACACAAGGCTGAAAAAATTATGTTCCAATTTGAAGCTTTAACAGGGTGAATACTTTCAGTCTATCTGTTGAAGCTGAATGAAACACTGTGATTCTTTCTCCTTAAAATTAAATACTTCACCTGCACTAGAGGTGGAGATCTTAGGATTTTGGCTTAATCAATGTCCCATTGAGCTCACTAAGAAATTTCCTCCTTCAGCTACTTCTTATAATTAGCCGAGAATTTTAATGTCTCTTAATGGAACATCGAGCATTGCCTCCTGCTGCAGGTAAATTGACCATTCATCTTTTGCTTTTGTAGTAATTCCAGTTTTACTCGTACCTATTTTCAATTCCTTCCCTCAAAATGTATTACTTAATTAGTATTTATAACAATGTCTCATTGTAAGATGAGGTCCAAAGGTTTAAGAGTAGTTTAGTGAAATATTTCAGCTGGTAAAGCCATTGTTGTTCTCCAGGGGAGAGCTGTAGACTTTATATGATTCACTTTACAAAATGGACCAAAGGTGAGTGAGAGGTGAACCTTAATAGGGTTATTGGTAGGATTGTACTGAATACAGTGTATGCAGGAAACAGGATTGTCTACAGGATAACAAGATTATTCCCTGCCAAATTCATCATGTAAAGAAACAAGTGTAATATGCAATACAGGAAATGAATGGGACCACTAGAGATTTGAAACAGATCTTTGATTACAGCAGTACTGCCTTCTGAGAAAGGTAGAACTTGGAAAAGTCGTGAAGTGTCAAGTAAGATTAATAATTTTTAAAAGTTGGCTATATTTCAGGTGAGATGCAGTTTAATATTAACCCTTATCCAAAAATATTTATTTAAAATGCTTTCAGCAATCTGAGATGATGGTTTTGTTTACTCATTTGATAGAGTGTACTGATCAGACATAGGGTTTGAAATATAATTTTTTTTTAACTACCTTCACCAGATAGACTAATGTCTTTCTGGCTCCAGTTGTCTTTTGTTCAATGAGAACATCTCAGAGTCTCTTATACTGCTGGGTGTACTTTCCTGTAAATGTTTCTTCTGCCATTTATCTCAATATACAAATGCGACTAAATTTCTTGTGCCATCAAGAAGAGGGTTCCTGACTTCATCCAAAACAGTCTCTAGACCTCTTACTTAAATAGATAATGTACTCCATAATAAACACAATTCTTCACAAGTATCTGTTTGACAGTGCTTTCTTCTTTGGGATTGCCATTGCCAAACAAAGGCTCTTGGGATCCCGTGATATATATTATAGGGTTAGGACAGATTAAGGATTTCTGGTCTTTTGTGTTCTAAGCCTCATATATTTCCATTGCCAGGAATCAAGGACAAAATATTAATGGCTTCAGGTGCATGAGGTGTGTCTTCCATTTGTTCAGCATTTACACTATCCCAGATGCTCTTCACAAGTATCTGTTTGCTTTGCCTCATTCAGGAATTGCACAGAGGGACAGATTTGATACAGCGAGAGCCTGGAGTGCTGATACAGCTTTAAGTACTATGTGCAAGTTTAGAAGTGAAATGACATTTGCCTGTGAAACTTCCTAAATGCATCAGTATGATCTCCAGGGTATCGTCCAGCACTTCTTCCAGAAAGCATATATCGTTCTGAACACTATCATCCTGAACAAATACAATTTGATCTTGAGCTGGGATGTTATTGACAGTTGCAAGCCAGTCAAGTACACTTTTTCTTGGCTGATTTCTCCCATTTCATCATTGAATGCTTTAGTCTAATAAAAGAAACCAAAGCGCCAGCAGTCACTGTCTAGAGATTCCAATGGGACATCAAAAATGCTGTCCCATTTTCTCCCCTGTATAAACAGAAGTCTACAAAGGAAGCACAAAAGAAGTGCAAATCTGAATGCAAGATTAAAGAACTTCCTCAAATCCAACAGTCAGTACATGCCCTTTTTTCTCCATAGAGCAAGTGCTATCATTAGGGTAAAAATGTTAATCTGTGTATAACAGTAGAGTGCATATTGAGGGAAGAATAACACAGGATGTTGGTCGAGGCTATATCAAGGAAGGCCTAAAGATATTGACCATTAGATAAGGGTAGAAAAGCAGAGACTGCAAGAAACGAGCTACTGGGATGGAGCTGAAGAGGTAATTCAAATCATAGAATCATAAGCTTTGAAAGGACAGGCCTTCTAGTCCAACTCCCCTGCAGTAAGCACAGCCATCCTGTTACTAGATTAGGTTGCTCAGAGCGTCATCAAGCCTGGCCTTGAATGTCTCCACGGATGGGGCTTCCACCACCTCTGTGGGCAGCCTTTTCCACAGCGAAGAATGTTTTCCTAATGTCTAACCTAAACCTACCCTGCCACAGTTTAAAACCATTGCCCCTTATGAACCAAAAGAGAAGCAGAAACAGAAGAGCAATGACCATGTTCAGCAGGTATGCACAGGAAGGCACAACCCCCACCTCAAAATAATAAAAAATTAGGTAATTCAGTTTTAATACTGAACTAATTCTAGCCTGAAGCTCTGTAAGCCCTGATCATTTATATTTAATAATTTACAAGAGGTAAAAGCATTTCAGCTGACCTGGATCCAAAAGCATTTAGCAACCAGGGGAAAGATTTCCTTCTTGCTCTGGCCACTAGCAAGAGATACCATGAACCAGAGCTATCACTAGGGATGACATGATACCTCAGACATGTGCAGGCCTCTCCTCAAAGTGCGGGAGATTTGTAGTACCACAGGACTGAAAATAACCTGCACAAGGCAAACCATGTCCCTGTATCCCTCCATGTCAGGGTTCATCAACAGCAATTTGAGCTTCTGTTCCCCGTTTTCTCCTCAGCCTGGTTTTCATCCTTACAGTGCCCAGATGAGGGAGAAGAAAGCATGCATAAGGAAGAAGTTCTTTGCAGTGAGGGTGGTGGGGCAGTGGAACAGGTTGCCCAGGGAGGTTGTGGATGCCCCCTCTCTGGAGGTGTTCAAGACCAGGCTGGACAAGGCACTGAGCAGCCTGGTCTAGTGGGAGGTGTCCCTGCCTATGGCAGGGGGGTTGGAACTCGATGATCTTTAAGGTCCCTTCCAACCCAAACTATTCTATGATTCTATGATTCATTTCTATTTGATAGAAGTGACCTATGGCTCTTCAGTTTGGACACAGTCCATGTATGTTGAGAATTAGCAAGACACTAGCTGCCACCATCTTTACAATTCCAAATTCTGGCAAGCTCCTGCTGCCTGTATTTTAAGCAGTAAGTCCTTTTCAGTTCTTGAGATAGAAATATCGTTTGTGTGCCTCAGGAGCCCCTTTCACTTTATTGGCCGGGTTCATATTCCTATAATTATGTCTCAACTAGTAAGACATCTGTCTGGGAATTAATTCTGTGGTTTTGATTAAACTTCACTTTTTTTCATCTTAAGTCTCTTTTGGGCCTCTTTCTAGAAGAGGGAGAGGAAAACTCATGGCAAAACCCACCCAAACCTTGTAAAACCTCAGTGAACCCTAAACAGAGACTCTTTTGTGTCAATTAACAATATAAATGAGCATTAAATGCAACAGAGCTATGTTTAACTGTATCATTAAACTCTTCACATGTGAAAGAACACCGAAAAGGGCAAGAGATAAGACTATTGTCTTACAAATCTTCTGTAATTAATTACCTGAGTGAAACAAACAGAAGGCCTGTCAATTCCCAATTATGGTATTTTCCCCATCTGGATTATTAACATTCTTCAGGATTAACCAATTTAAGGGCCATATCATCTGCAGTAGTTGCACATTCTCCATACCTTCATTATGGCCGGCATAACTAGGACAATTTACAGGGGTGAGAAGCTCTGACCTTATGTCAATGCAACAGAAAAATGGATATTTTATTCTCATTATCTTCACTGTCAGCGCATACAACACTTCTGTATCATACAATTCCCTGAACACACAGCAAATATTTACCAGTCTTCTCAGTTTGCTGGAGCTGGACAACAGATGACCAACTGAAAACATCAATCAATTAATCAACTGAGACCCTTACTTTATAAGAGCCTCTGATCAAATACTTTTCTTCCTGAGACAGTGTCCAAATTCAACAAATGGATTCTTGTCGCACTTGTAGAACTTGGAAGTAACATTTTACAGTCTCCCAGAAAACCACTGTTGTCTTATTTCTTGCTGCTACAAACCCTGTTAAGAATTTCAGTTTATTTTCTGCACAGAAATAGTAGTGAAGGATACATTTTTCTAATCAAGGTCTTTATACTTTTGAACACTAATGTAAAAAGCTTTTTTTTTTTTTCATTTCTATTTGAAATAGGTATAGAGTGCCAAATTTACCAAGGTCCTATCACTAGGATATGAGCCCCTCCATTTTGATTACAGTAATAAAGGCTACTCTTAAATCTGAAAGACTTAATGCCTTGAAATATTAATTCTTCCTGAGTTTTGTTTTATAAAACATATATAATTCAAAGGCACTGGATGGTGAAACTACAGTGGTAAATTACAAGAGATATTAAAAATTCTCTTTCAAGCTAATATCAAGTCATCAAAAAATTGAATGCTTCTGACCCTCTTACCAAAGTGTAAATTAGAAGCCTAATGGTAATATTCAGATGGGCAAAAGAAATATAAGCTCCTTTTGATGAAAATAATATAAGAAAGTGCTTCCGTACTGTGACTCATCTTAACATGTGAAATAGCATTTTGATACGGTGATCTCTGCAAAGGGCACAGCAAGCTGGCAAATATGGAACAAAAGATGAAAGCAATTTTGTACTTCTCTGGCCAATGTTTTATTCCCTTTTTAGTTACTACATAAAATCTAAACATCTCAAAGTACCTCTGCATGTTACTTCTGAAAAAATAAAAATGGCCAGCCCAGTGAAGAAAAAGTTTTCCTTACAAAAAACTAGTTATGGAAGTAAATTAGACCTACAGCATATGAAAGGCAGAGCATGTTTAAGAATGTTTTCTGTAAATATTTTTATCTACCAGTAATCATGACTTGTACTGCAGCTCCAGTATTTATGTATTTACAAAATCCACAGAGCTGTGCATTTCATAGAATCATTGAATCATAGAATCATAAAATAGTTTGGGTTGGAAGGGACCTTAAAGATCATCAAGTTCCAACCTCCCACTGTGCCCAGTGCCTTGTCCAGCCTAGTCTTGAATACCTCCAGAGAGGGGGCATCCACAACCTCTTGGGGCAACCGGTTCCACCGGTGCTTCACCACC
>VZTY01014784.1:51238-100757 GCA_013400935.1 Turnix velox
GACCTGCTGGTCACACTCCTCTTGATGCAACCCAGGATTTGGTTGGCCTTCTTGGCTGTGTTTGCACACTGCTGGCTCATCAGTTTGTCATCAACTGACACACCCAAGTCTTTCTCTACGGAGCTGCACTCAAGCCACTCTCCACCCAGCCTGTATTTGTGCTTGGGATTGCTTCGACCTTGCACTTGGCCTTGTTAAACTTCATGAGGTTGGCTTGGGCCCACCTCTCAAGCCTGTCAAGCCTCTCAAGGATGGCATCCCTTCCTTCAGGTGTATCAACTGCACCACACAGCTTGGTGTCATCTGCAAACTTGCTGAGGGTGCACTCGATCCCACTGTCCATATCTCCTACAAAGATGTTAAATAGCAATAAATTTGAAAAAGCAATAAATTTGAAATAGGATTGTAAAAAAATTGTGGAAATATTATGTTTCCATAATTGTACATCACAAGAAAATAAATTTTTAAGAAATTGAAGTATACTTTCCCACATTTTTTTTCCCTGCACCTCTGCTATTTGCTGAGATGTCAAAGGTTGTATAGACTCAGTGGTGAGAAATCCCTTAAGTACTAAAAGCTTTATTGTATTATGTGTTTGCACTGTGATAGAAAGTGGACTGCTCTTTGTCATACTTGGAAATGCCTCCCATGTATGTGCAGATAGGTTCCATGTATAAAGCAGACAGCTGTCCCCTTCCTTCCCACCATAACTTTCATTTGCTTTCCTTCTCTTTTGATGGACACAGATCATGTAGAGCTCACAAGCATTAATCCAAGAGAACTCTTGACCGTGTGATTAACACTAAGCAAATGGCAGAAGTAACTGAACTGTGCTCTCCTGCATCTGAGTGTGGACACTGTAATGAATCAGAGCTATAGATTATGATCCAGTTCTGAAGGAAATTGATGACATGGGCAGCATTCATGTCACTGAGAGCCTTGAACTAAGCCCAAAGAACCAAGCCATGTGCTGAAGGTAGCTCTACTCTAAGACATTAGTTTTTTTAACTATGCTTATGATACTGTAAAATACTGTTATAATTTAGTAAAACATTATTAATTGCAGTGATTCTTTGCTTTTTAGAACAATTAAAGTAATCCATAAAATGTATTGTTTTTTCCATATGTTGTCTCAGGTTGCCTTGTCGGATTGCCAGTGGTGTTGAATTATAATAAACAAAAATGGGGATTGATTTTATATCTTTATCTTGGCAATTCTGAATAACAGATGACTGTATTGTTCATGATGATTCATGTAATTACCTCTTTAATTACCTCAGAATCTTTATCTGACTTCAAAGCTTTTTCTCCTGAGGATAGATCTTTCCACCTGCAGATCTCAAATTCAGAAGTGCTCCTGAAGTCAAGGAGGTTCTGCTTGTCACTGAATCTCTCCTTGCTGATTACTGCTAAGGTAATGTAGTTCTCTGGGTAACATGAACTGTTAAAAATGAGAGTTTACAGTGACACAGTACTTGTTGGTTGTTACTGAAAGCTCTATTTTACCTCTTAAAACTATTCACATTATTTAGTCTGATCTATTCTATACAAGAACATGTTTCTGGACAGGACTGTAGTTAGCTTAATGGTGTGATCCACCATAAAAACAAGGAATTCAGAGGCAAAAGACAAGAACCAGGTTAGCTAAGAGCTTGAAATCAACCACAGACTTTGGTCATTGTAGAATGGAAGTAATGTAAGATAAATGCTGAATTGAACCAGGATTTCTTCTCTTCACACAATGTGTAGTTCACATATTCCAGCTGAAGTGCTCTCACAAGGCAGCAATCAATAAGAGACATCAGATGACATAAAATCAACTCTATGCCCAGTGACTTTGCTGGGATATCTAAAGGCTTAACCCCTTGTGAATACTGAGAACAACACTCCAGAAAGCTCTAGGCTGTACCCTGCTCATCTGTACACATACTTGCTGAAGTAAAGACTCTGTGTCCTTTATAATGGAGAGTAAACACCATTTGTTACCCGGATTGAATCTTAGATCTCTGTTGTGATGTGTCCACTTTAATGACGGTAAGGATGCTTGTGCACAGATGTTGTAGGGTGCTGTGAAGACATATTGCAAGGGTAAGGACACCGTGGCACCTTTACATATTAATTTTCTAAATGTTATGGTTATGTGAATGACTGATCAGGAAGGTTTTCTTATGATTTAGTACAATGTGTTAAAAAAAAGAGCTGTTGAATTGTAAGACTTGTGAACGATTTTGTTTCCCAGAGATCTGTATTTAACCTCATACTAAAAATAATTTGCTATCTGCTGTTTATTGTGATATATTTCATGTCCTTTTAAAAAAGCCAAGCCATAAGTAAATTCTATGAGAATATAAAGAGAGGTGAGAAAGCATGAAAAGAAATGCAGAGACAGTTTAAGCCTTGATTTTAAAGTGATTAGTCCCAGACCAGACATACTAACATAGATCTGGCTGTCTCAATGTAATAATTGTTCTCCTTCCTGCCTTCTTAAAACAGCTTCTTTCACAGAACCACTTCTTCAGTCTTCATTAGCAGTCCTATTTTTCTCATTAGCTAATGTGACTTTCCTTGAGACTTGAAGGACCTCTTACAGATCACAAATAACAAATTTAGTCATGTACAGTGAGAACATATCGGTTTCAGGGTTTCACCTCGACTTTGGTACAAGATGGGAGGGCAAAGTCCAGAAAGAAGCATCCTGCTCTCAGACCTTTCCTGCATCAGTTCATTGGGCATTATGATAATTAGCTCATCTGTCTAAATAGGGCCCATATGGTGATTTTTCTGTAAATGTTTTCTTTATTTGAACACAGTGTATTAATCTATTTACAGCTCCACATTGAAATTAACCTTGGAGCCTGGATAATTAGAATCCAAGCTGAATCCAAACTTTTTTATTATTCAGGGCAAGGGTGACAGAAATATTAGACACATTATCTCTGATTCTAAAGTCTAGGAAACAAGTTAGAGATAAATGATGTGAACATGGCAAAGGATTCATGTTCTTAGGTTTGTTCTATTTTAGTTTCTCTGAATACGGCAAAGGAAAATGTAAGATAATTAATGTTATCATCCTTTATTAAGCCTACAAACTTTTCTTTCTCAAAAATGACAGTTGTGTTTGACTGAGCAGCAGTTCGTGGTATGAAGAAAAAAAAAAAATTCAAATTGAAAGGATACCAACATTGCTTAATTTTTATTTTTGTAAACTTTTTCTTCATAACTTAAAGGCTATTATTTGAGAACACAATATTTTGAATTGAAAAATCTGATCTTTCCCATTTATCTGATCCTTCATTGCATATATTTGGGTTTTCCTATGCCATGGGTAGCTTGTGAATTGACAAGGCTGCACTGAAATATTTGAACAGGCCCAAATCATGAGCTTCCCATTACACATAATGGACCAGATTTTTTAGAATACTGCTTGCAAAAGCATGCCAGAATTTTTCACACCTCTGTACATGGTGCTCTGCTGAATTACAGCCTTCATTTGCATAATGTCTGATTATATTTGCAGTGTCGGACTTGCACAAATAATATGCTGTTCATGCTCCAGCTGGTTCCCACAGCCCGAGGTACCATGATAATAGGCAGAATGTGGCGGCCTCAGTGGAGGAGAATGATTTCTGAAGACAAAGTCTCCAGTGATAGCCAGTACCATTCCTACCTCAAAGCAAAGACATGGGACAACAGAGTAAAGTATTTTTTGTGCAATTAAACTGGTAATTTTTAGAAGTGCCTGCATATTAGCTTCTCCTGCTGATAAAGAAAATTGGAAAATTCCCTGCCATGACAGTCCCTGCAGTATGGGCATGTCTGGATCAGCTCTGAGAGACCAGCATCAGAAAATCCCTGTGAGGTTTGCCGAAAGCGGTACCACATTTTGTTCAAAACTGCAGCAAATCAGCAGAACACTCTGATCCCTTGGTCTAGGCACAGTAAAGTGTGGAAATCTCAGTTATGACTCTATAGCAGCAGCCAGCTGGAATGCAGGAGCTGAGTGTCTAAATAAACTCAAATTTCATGAAACAATAGCAGCATCTTTCTGCTGCAAAGAGTGGGCTAATGAAATTGTTATTTGCAGTAATCATATTACAAATAATCAGAGCAGTTTAAAACTGAAAAGGGGTAAAGTGATTAGATATTAGGACGAAATTATTTATTCTGAGGATGGTGAGAGACTGAAACAGGTTGCCTAGAAAAGTTGTGTATGCCCCATCCCTGCAGGTGTTCAAGACCAGCCTGGATAAGGCTTTGAGCAACCTGGTCTAATGAGAGATGTTCCTGCCCTATGTCAATTAAATACCAAGAATTCCCTCTTTGTGATCACTGGGTTGACAAAGATAATAGTTTTTATTCACTTGAAAGAAAGTGGAGCATTTTCTTGGACATCCACCCCAATGCTGGAGCGGTTAATTGCCTCTATAGGCAATGAGAATGTTTTCATGGATTCATAGTAACAATCTTTAATTGATGTAGTATCTTAGCAAAAGACCTCTTTGAGATTTTTTGTCTGAATTGCTGGATTATGCTCTTCTTTTTTTAATGCATTTCATTATTTGAAAGAGGTTTGCATTCTTTATTTGCACATGGTAGGCATATTTATGATGATTTTGTATCACTACTATGCTTGACTATAAGGTTTTGCTTTTTAAGAAAATGAAAATTTAAGACAATTTCCTTTCTTTAAAAGAGGTTTAGATGTACAGTCTGGCTCTTCCATGTGCTTGTTAAAGCTTCTATTTAAGCTTTTCTGTTGTTTCACAAAATACCTTCTGTGTAGATCTTACATTCTTTTTTTCTTTTCTTCTTTTTTTTTTACCGGTCTGCTGAGTAATTGTATGATCTGCTCAATAGAGAACTGATTACATCTCCATCACTTCTTGCTTATGATAATGATTTCTTCAAGAGAATCAAAAAAACTGTATGAATTTTTCCATAGGAAAGGTCTAAGTAAAATTCACTCACAAGTACAGTTTATAATTTGGTCAAAATCCAGCCCTTGAATAGTTCTGGAATACGCTGATGTTGCATAAAAACTTGGGTATCAGAAATAGCACAAGTTATAGGCTGAGGAAAAATTACTTCAGGTGATTTTAAATTTGTGACAATGCAATTAGAGCCCCTCTGGTATGAAAGAATTATTCTGCAAAATTATCTGCTATCTTCTGTCTCTCCTAGATGCCCAAGGTCCATACATTTTTTCCCCTGGTTGTTCCTCTCTCCTTGTGACTTCCAGAGGTGGAAACTTGACCAGCTTCTGCATTAGTGTCTTGATAACTCTTCAGGAAGTGCATATAGCAGGATAGTTGAGAAACCCTGTCATGAAATTTCTTATGCATGAAAATATGTTCTCCAGTGTTCCTATCTCTCTCCTTACTCTCTGATCATTAAGGACAGAGTTATGAAACCAAGCATATGGGCTATATTTCCCACCCAAGAGAACATTTCTCCCCAGAATTCTGTGTAATTTGATTAGCTAACACTTTATTTGTGTCTTCCGTTAAAAGGAACTCTCACTTTTGGTTCACCTAAATGTTGTAGTTTTTGTCTTCTTATATTCTCAGGTGCTGAGCTTTCTTTCCCAGGAAAGACTTCTTCCTTCTTCAGCTAAGGGGCTTTTCTCAATGACTTAGGTCTTTTTTTCTGTCATATTAAGATACTTGTTGAGTATGAAAGTGCCATCAGTTTGGATTGGATGATACTATGGTAAAGTCAGGTTATACCCAGATATTTGTTGTGAATCTTTCAACAGCTAAAGTATTTGTCCTAGATGCCAAGGAGTCTTTCATTTTTTGCTAAGACCTTTTTCCTCTCAGGTTCAAAGTTTTTTTCTTAAATATGAAAAACATAATTATTTCACTTTTCCACGTCTTCCATTTTATGGACACATTTTCATACGTGCCATTTTAATACACAGTATTGTCTCTCTCAGTTTGAGTAAGAAATTTCAAAGACTGAGTTATCTGTTTGAATCAAATCACAAAATTAAAAAGAAGTTAAAAGCTTCAGAAGGACATAGTGCCAGTAAAATGTCAGCACTAAATGGTTAGCCTTGTACTTCTTTCTGATGGATGCTTGGTTACAGCTTTGAGTCCCTTCACTGTTTGCATTTCCTGCCAGTGGTGACTTCAGTGACTATACAGTCATCACCCCTTGGTTTCTTGTCTGTCTCAGTTTTTGAGGATATTTTGAATTTTATTAAATCTATTCTTTCTAAATGACATTGTGTTTCCATATATTATTCCTTTTATTATAAAACCTGGTTTCCTGATAATTTTTCTTTCTTTAATAATAGTTAGGAAGATGTTACTGATGTACAGGAGGTCAGAAGTCACTTCTGCGTGTCTGTGGAGGGCCTTAAACTCCCTAAGGATATTAAGTAGAGTACATGTACACAAAGAGTTGTGAAGATTTAGGGTAAAGGTACTTCCTGCTTTTGGGGCTGAGGCTGGATGCAAGAGTGGCAGAGATATTCCAGATGGACCAAAATAAAATTAAATAGCTCCACTCTGAAGAGTGGAGATACAGGGGAATAATGGCAAGACAAGAATGGTGAAGAGCGAGGAGAAAATTACCCATTTTGCATATAAATGAGGTAATTACCCCCTCAGCTTCTTAGGCAGAAGTTGACATCCCTAATTAAAATAATTTTATGATCTTTTGGGGACAGGTATACAAAAGCATAAAGAGAAGGAAAAAAACAACAAATACAAAACTAACCAACATCTGCAGCCATTTTTACAAAATAATTTTGCAACAGGATGGGTGATGTACATGCAGTTTCAGCTTTATAACAAATTATCAGGCTTGTCTTTTATTTCAGATTATTCACAGAGCTTGATATAAAAGGCAGAAGCTGAATAAAACCTTTTCAGAGAAGAGAATGATGAAAGCATAATACGAGGATGGGGAATTGAAAGCCTGCTGGACTGAATTTCATTGTTTTCTTCTGATTAATACTGGAAATTGAAAGCCACTGTGTTTAACCTGTGCTGGATGCTACATTTGCTGTAATTAAGCATGAGACTATGGTCTTACGACTTGTGCATGCTGATTGTTCTATACAAAGCACCTGGCAAATTTGCCAGTGCATACAGTATTAAATCTGCAAGAGAGGTGTCCAGCCACCAACGGCTGCTGTTGCCACTTGTTTAGTGGATCTATAGTATTCCACCTTACCCTTACTTCCCACTTGCCAGGCAAGAAAGCAGTTAGGAAGCCTTTTCCAGGCAAAAAGGTTGCAGGAGGATGCATTGTTTTAAGTGTACAAGAAGGGAGAGATCATGCCACAAAGAGAGATAAAACACAGCAAGTGTAACAAATCTGGAAAATTCCATTATCATATGCCTCATCTTATCACTTGTACCATCTGACTAACTGATTTAATGTTGCTAAGAGACTTGACAGACCAACTTTTTAGCATTACATATTGCAGAGTAGCAACTGATAAATCAATTCTTGACACTAATTTTACTCCAACAGGGTAATATTTCAGTAGACAGAAGTTAGGTGAAGGATATGCTTATGTTTGTCCAATTTTTTTTTCACCCCCACATAACTGGGTCTCTCTTGTGTTTCCTATGTATTTTTTGTGATTTCACATTGAGGTAAAGCTAGAAGCCAAGCAAATAACTTTATCCTCAGGCAAAAATGCAGAAAATCAGGCTAGAAATCTCAAAAGAACTGATGTTCTTGCCTTGTAACCTTAGTGACTAAGTTTTGAATAATGCAAAAAAATTTCAATATTTTTTGAGATATTTACAGTTCCAGTCATGACTGATTATTTAATAACAGAAAACAATGCATTTTAAGCCTCAGGAAAGCTTTGTGTTTGGTTCTGCTCAGAGGACAGCATGGTGTCAAGCCCATTAGTTCTGAGCTGATTCATCCTACCCTAGTTAATATAATTCACTTGTAGACCACAAAATCTGGAATAGCCACTGTGGTTTATTAGCTAATTAAATATTAGCCAGTGTACCATGTGCTTAGTTCTTCAACACTATTTACATAGGTGGAAAGGGAAAACATGCTGCAGCTACTTTCTCTGGAAGGTAAGTCTCAAAATGTCATAAAGACAAACTGTTCTTTCCTAAATCCTGTTCTTATGTTGGTGCTTGTTTTTCAATGCAAAGAAAGGTCAGATAAAATTACAGTTCTACTGTTGAACTGACTTTCAGGGCATGGCTTTGCTTTGAGGGCTGCATGGCAAGCACTGGTGGGGCAGGGATAGTCCCCACCAGTTCTGCACTGTCCCAGCATGAGTCATGCCTATGCTGCTTAGCAGCTTCTACTGAATTGTTGGTTATTCAGGGTAGGAACAGAAATTATTTTTCCAGACAAGCTGAATGGCTCATAAATGTTCCTGGGTGAGCATCTCTTTTGCAAAACATCATTCTGTGCAGGACTGTGAAGGAACCCAGCAAAGGTGGCAGGCTGCTGAAACAAAATAGCATGTTTATGGGCAAATAATGGCCTTTAGTTTTTGTGATGTGAAATTAGAAAATAAGACGTCTTTACTTTTCCTGTGAGATAAACACAAATTCAAAGGCAAACCAGCATAACACATTGAACAGAAATTATCTATGGTGTGCAAGAAATCTTGCAGAAAGGGGCTTCTGAGTGTACCATGGATATCATGATTCTGTAAACACT
Organism: Turnix velox; assembly: GCA_013400935.1. Taxonomy (NCBI): domain Eukaryota; kingdom Metazoa; phylum Chordata; class Aves; order Charadriiformes; family Turnicidae; genus Turnix; species Turnix velox. The sequence goes on from VZTY01014784.1 coordinate 59,894, forward strand.
TAGGGATAAAGGACTGATTCTTGAAAAAAGGCATTGAAAAACACACTTTTGATTAGCTCCTGCTATCAGCAGGGAAAGGGTACTCAACATTGTACCCTTCCACTAGAACCCCTTTCATTCAGGGAATCAAGATTTACTTGCACAATATTTGACTTGAAGAGCAATACATGGCTTTCCAGTTTCTTCATTTGTAAAGATGTATGCTGAAAGTACCATGCAATCTGCATCAGACAGATTGTTTTGTTTTTATTCTGGATTTCAGCGTGTGTATAAATTACTCTGTCTTTACTCCTCTCTTTTCTCAAGAGACGTGCATAGCTGTCCATACAGTGGTATTTATCTTTCTGGTTAGTGCCACTCTGTGGATAATACATCACTAGAGCAGTGGTGCTAGTTATGATGTATGACACCAACACATCATAAAAGCATTGTGTCTTCTGTGATGTATTATTCAAAACATGGAATTAAACAGAAAGATCAATATAATACAGACCCTTAATTTTTTTAAGGTGGGTTAGAATGTGTTGGATTAAAGACTATGTCTTACAGAGGAGTTACAAAAGAGGCTCAGGGCCTAACAGAAACAAATGAGAATAATTGTTATGTGAAATCGGACACAGTTTGTACCAAAAAAAAAAATGGCCAGTAAAACTTTCCAGGTCTTATTCATGATGTGTCTCAATCCCTTTCTTTCCTCCGCTGTAACCTATCTAGCTTCCTACCACCTTCCTCCAGGACATCTTCCACAAACTTCCATCTTTGCTCTCCACATAAGCTAGTTCCCTCTACTGCTCTGGATCACTGCTGGGCAGCTCCAAGCAGCTGAGGATTAACAGCTGCCTCATCCCTGTGGATGGGCTGCCAGGTGTACTGTGCAGAGCAGATAATGGTGCATTTTGTTTCCTTGCTTTTTGCACAGTGAGGACACTTACTTGAATCTCTTTTCTCCACCTGGCTGCTGATTGCCATTAAACTTCTTTGAATTTAGTTCCTGTTGTGTCTCATCTTGAAAGGTCAGTGGAATTGTCACATATTTTCAAAAGTTAACAGGGAGGTGATGGTGTAGTGGATAAAAATACAGAATGCCTAGACATCCATTTAATGTCCTTTTGGAGTGGCTTAAGTAATTTTGTTAGTAACACTACTATTTTCATTAACACATATGGTTTTCACAGATTTACACAGATAAAAGCTGTATTTAGGAGCATTCCTTTGCTTTTCCAATGCTGATAATCTAATCTGTTCAAGAATCATAGCAGTAAGCAGAATTCAAATAAGAAAATGGGCTTGGCTTTGTGTTTCTAATTTTATTTCAGCCCTTCCACAGTGCTTAGATGGTATTTTCCTCCTTTTTCGCAGAAAGGTTAAATGGCCAAAGAGGCCAAACTTTGAGAAGAAACTCTAGATACTGCAAAATGTGATTAAAACTGTAACAGAATTTCTGGGCTCTTCCATATCTCTCATGAAGAGAAACAATCGGACTGTGAACCACAAAATTGTTATTAGGTTTGGAAGGCCCTGCTCCACCTGAACAGAATTAATCCTGGACAATTAGTATCAACTCCCTGCTCTTCGTAGATTCTTTTTATCACACTTTTGCAAGAGGTCTTTGCATATTTCTATTGCATTATGGTTGTTGCTTGTGATGCAGCCTCCTCCTTTGTTTTTCTGCATGAATATTCCTCTTATCTCTGGTGATATTTTTTTGTACTCTCCAACCAAAACTTCTCACTTCTAGTTTGGAGATAGTAAATTTATTAATCTTTCTTAAGTAACATAGACAATCCTTTTCTTGCTTTGATATTATTTCCTTGAATATATTTATACAGTTTTCTATCATTTTCTCTAAGCTGTGTAAATTAAGTTCCCTTGCTTGCTCTCCTTCTATCTTCTAATTCTTGAATCATTTCAGTTGGCCAAACAACTACAAAACCAGCATGTATGTTTCCTGGGGCTCTGAACACAAAAAGAAATTAAGAGGCCTGAGTCTGACACAACATGCTTCTGTGAATGAACCTCTGTAATTCAGCCTTACCAAGAAAGAACTGCAGTTCTTCTTGCACAATGGGTGTGATTCTTTTGATCATATATTTTTTATCAGGTTTTTGTACTATTCACAGAGTGCAAGACACTCTTTGTGTGATAAATGCTGTATTTCACAGGTCATATATCTTAAAATGAAAGATTCTATTTGTGTGTAAGAACCTCTGAGAAGACACCCCTAGAAAGAGCATGACACATTAAAACCTCCATGCTATTTCTTCTCCTTTTGAATCAGTATTTATGATGTATAATGTTATGTGATAAATGAGGTTTAGATTTGTAATATATTATGTCATAAGAATGATGTTTCAATAAGAGAATTTCTGGGACAGTGCGAGAGTTCAGATTATAGTTCAGATTATGCAGAATCCAAAACCACTGCAGTTTATGGAGGTCATTGCAATTTACATCATTATTGCCACTGACAAGTTCATTCAGATGGCTCAAATATAGATATAGATAATTTTATCTAATTCAGAGCAAGATTATAACATCAGTCCCCTAGTCAGTGATTTACAGAAACTGTTTTCTCTCTGAGAAAAGGTACTGAATCTGCCAAAAATGTTTCTGTCTGTTTTCAGGCTTGAGTCTAAACAAATCCATACAAGTATTCAAAGTAGTAGTAATGCCAAAGAGAAATGTATTAGTTTAGAGTGGCTGGTGAACATGCACATCTCTCTTCCAGCTTCTTCTCCTGTCTCAGCTTTGCTGTTGTAAGAGAATCTGAATGATAGGCCAAATGACATTTTTGGTTACATTCTTTCTCTGTGATGTCACAGAAATTCAGCGTATGTGTAGAATACAGAACTTCTCCAAGAACTATTAAAAACATGCTAGTTTGGACAGAGAACAGAATCCAATATATAGTCTCTTAAAAAAGGCATGGAATTTATCTGTGACTTTATTTAGAGTATTAGCAAGGAGTTAAGAACAGTGTAAGAGTCTTCTATGACAATAAAGAAATATTAACTTTGAGATGTTGTTTAATGCAAAGTTTTTCTGTAACATAATGTACCTGTCCCTCTACCACAGTTCTCATCACCAGATTAGACCAGGTGTTCCCTGAGGTCCATTCCAATCTGGGATTCTGTGATTCTCTTTTCCTACAGTTACAAAGAGCCTATCTCATACTCATCTGTAATGCAATGATCAACAGTTGCTTCAACCTTTCCTTTCCTTTTGAGAATTCATGTAGGTTTTAGTTTGATATATGCCAAGTAGTATATTTTACAGTGAAGAAGTTATTTATGGTAATGTTAGGAACATTCCACATCCTAGCCTTTTAAGATAAATATAAATATGTATGTATTATGTGTAGAAATATTGAATGTAATGAAAGCTGTATGTTGCAATTATTGGAAGAAGCACAAAAGAAGATAAAAAGAGATGAATGCAGTTCAACTGACAATTATAAGTAGAAAATGTAATTTAACTTCCTTTTTTAGAGCTGTGTTGAAGGTAAAAAGCTAGATGGGAGCCATTAGCTTTTAACAATTTATAATGCTTTTAAGAGCTTTCATACAATGAATGAAGAAAAGAAGAAAGGTATTGGTCTGTAATTCAGAGAAGGTAATTTCCATTTAGGAATAGAAAAAGTATCTTCTGAGGTGTTTATCTGTAAACCACTTGCAGGAAAAATGGAAGTTTGATCAAATGAGCAGAGCTATGCAGAAATTAGTTAATGTTTAGAAAAAATAGCAGTAAATAGCAGTACATTGATGCACTTAAACATACTTTCAGAAGGACTCGTGGATTTCTTTTGAGAATATATTTATTAGCACCTAGTACTATCAAATTAAGTCTAACGTAAAATAAATTAACGTGCATACATTGTTAAATTTCAAAAGAATGTAAACTTCTACAAATATGTAAACAGTAGTCTAAAACTGAAATTAATATATCTCACTTCACCCTAACTCAGAACAAAATTCGGTGTGTAACATTCTTTGATAAAGGGAGCATGAGTGCTAGGGATTGAAACTATGCTTTTAAAATGCTATTAATTTTCTTTAAACTGTAACCTTGCACTTAAATAATGTTATCTGAGGTAAAAAGACAAAAGGATGATGAATCTGAATTTGGTTGCAGGTATTAGTAATAATAAACTCATACAATTCAGAGAATCCTTGAAGGAACAGAAGAAACCAGGCCAGCTCTGGTCATATTTTCTTATTTGCAATTAAAGAGAGCTGCTTATAGCACGCAGCTGTTGGCACCAAGGTGAACCACTGAAGCCTGTGATTTGACAGGCAGGAGATGCTTCCCAAGGAGCAGCAGCCTGGTTCTCTTCTGCCTGAGAGGACCTGACTGTGGCATCCAATGGGTTCTTAGTGCTCTTCTTATGGAATTGTGGTCATTCAGATGTCTGGGTGTCTGGAAAAGGCAGTGTCAGATGTTGCTTAGGAGCTGGAGCAATTGACCATCCCTAATGGGAAGAACAGGCTAGAAGTGGGCTTTATATGCAGTTAGATGGAAGAGAACTTGAACACATTTTTATCCCACTCTCTGTAAAAATGCTTGCTACTGAATAAGAGCATTTTGAACTGGTATTGTACTTTATTTCTACTTTGCAAAGAGAAAAATTGGTGGCTGGCCCTCAAAAGAGGCTGGGAAGGATCTTGTTTTGTCCAGACACTGTTTCTTATTCAGCCTGAAGGTCACCTGAAATAAACACAGGTCCTTTTCCCTCACTCACAAGTATTTTATGTTAACATTTTATGAAAGAGATCACTGTTTCTCTTTCAGTAGGTCTCGATGACTGCAAAGAGCAATGGTTTCAAATTTAAAAAGCATGCCAGTGAAAACTCAGGTGGGACCTCACCCAGAAACACTGTAAAGAAATAGCACAATTAGTATTTTACTTTAATATACATTAGTATTTTACCTTAAAACAGATACAAAGTTTGGAAGTGAATCTGCCTTCTCCACTTGGTGTGTTGTGGTTGACTTTGAAGGAAGAACTTAGAACATTTGAGTTGGTTTCCACCTGAGGGAAAGTCAAGTCAGAGCAGTGCTCTCTACATCTACCTGACTGCCCCAAAACTTAATGAATACCAACCCAACAGAATCAGGCTGCAGCTCATCTGAGGTAGAATCACATGAAATTGGCATCCTTAGCGTCAAATACTCCACCCTCCAGGCATAGGCACAGAAAGTAAGCATGCATTTGATTAATGAATAACATTTTATTATAGGAGATCAGAGACCTGTAGTAAACTCTGTAGTGTTTAGTAATGGTAATGACACACTACTTCATTTATAGAAGTCTTTTACTTTCACTGATGGAAATGCTAAGAGAGCTGGTGGTCCTTGCCTGTTAAAGTTAGGCAGATTCATAACAAGACTTGGTGGTTTTGTAACCCATGCTGATGATTAGCAGAGGCCAACTTAAGGTGTCTTTGGTTCTGAGGTGCTCTACTTCTTGCTCTCTTGACAGCTGTTTCTCAGTCTGCTCTCACTTCTAGCTAAATATTTGCTGGTGGTTTCTATTACTTCAGCTATCACATACAGTAACAGTTGACTCTGATGGTATAGGGTGGATTCCTCAGTTCTAATACTGATACAGAACCAAGTTTTTCATTTCACAGTGTACTTGTGAATAAGGAATTTTGTTCCTAAAAAAGAAAATCTTCATATCTCATGACTGAAAGGAGACTCTTAAATTGAAATGGGCACAGAAATACACAATACACTGCTGTAATTCAGATGATTTCTACTTTCCCTCCCATTTTCAGTGGAAATGGCTTTTAAACATAATGAGAAAATATATATAAAAGTAAGCATTTCAAGTGCTCCCACAGATCTGTCCAGCTGCTTTCTCCCTGGTAAGTCTTTCCTTGTCTCACAACCCTTTTCCTGCCATAAACAGTACCCATAAGCATGACAGTAATCCCTAGACTGCCTAGTGAATCCAAAGATGCCACCATCTTGTATTTTGTCCTGTGAACTAGGTCTGATCTGTCCACATTTAGAAGCTGAAGCCCCTTTAGCCAGAGTTCACGCATGCGCTTGTCTGTATCAAATATATGTGATTTTGGGACCAAGCACTTCATGCTGGGAGATTTTTAAGAATGCAAAGACATTTTTTCTGTATCTGGCTGTCGCTCTTCTCACATTTTGATTGTCCACTTTTGGATATCCTCCTATCAACCAAGCAGGTTGTCCTCCTGCTTGGGTGTGAGTAACTCCTTCCCAAATAGACGATGTGGGGTTTGTAACATACCATTTAGTAATTACCTTTTGAATCACAATTTTCCATAGTCTGATTGGTTTTTGTGTCCCAGCAGGCTATGAACAACCCTCTTTAGTATTTCTTTATCTATATTTAATAACGGGGATAAGAAGTGCCTTATTGTGCATTGTCATTTTAGCACTGAATCTCTGATCTGGTTCTCATTGCCTTCTGAGATTAGGTGTATATTATTAGGCTGAGATGCTGTCAATGTCTTTCATGTTGAAGAGTGTAATTCAAGTATGGAAAACAGCATAATGTGATGCCATGCACCTTGAAGAAACCTATTACATGTCTTTGGGTGGAGTCCTGGAATTTGACAACTATATGGACTTGTTCCAGACAATTAAATGAATCTCTCTTCAGAGCATATGGTGCAGAGAACATGTCATGTTTGAGAAATATGGTTGGCTTCTAATCTTGATTTTTAATTTTGTGACAGAACAATAATTTGGCACAGCATATAAACCTTTTTTTTTTTTTTTTGCCTGTTAAATACAAATGTGTTTTCTTCAAAGACAGAAAAAAAAAATCTTTTCAGGAAAATCCATTTTTCCCTTGCATATCTCATAGATATTGCTTTTCATCTCAGTTCTTTTGGAAGAACTACAGTTTGGAATTAATGTGGCTGTTTTTATTTCCTATTGGTACTAAAACTGTGGGATGGAAATTAAAAAAACAGAGACTCAGATATTCAAGTTTTATCTGTTTGTCTATATAAAAGATCTAGCTGGTAAGATTGTCTCTGAAAAGATAATGCTGGAGAGAAAGGATTCATTGCTTTGATACACTAGAAATTTAGCAAACTGTTTTATTTCCATGTTTGAGTTGCACACTGATGTTTAATAATCACACTGGTGTCTGGATGGGGTAATGGAGAGATACAGCACAGGATGAGCTACACAGAAAGAAGCAATCTCTGTTCAGGCTTCTGAAACACAGAATCTTAGATTGGTTTGTGTTGGAAGGAATGTTAAGGACCACCTACTGCAAACCTCCCTACCATGGGCAGGGATATCTCCCAGTAGACCAGGTTGCTCAAAGCCCCATCCAACCTGGCCCTGAACAATTCCAGGGATGGGGCATCCGGAACTTCTCCAGGCAACCACCCTCAGTGTCTCACCACCCTCACCATAAAGAATTTCTTCCTAATCTAAGTTGTGATCTTAGTCTGCTTTTGGGTAAGCATGTCCTGGTTTTCTCTTCCTAATGTATTATGTATTACTAATAATGTCTTCCCAATATTTAAATCCACCTTCTTTCAGTTTAAAAACATTATCCCTCATCCTATCACTATACTCCCTGATGAAAAAGTCCTTCCCCATCTCTCACATAGGCCACTTTTAGGTACTGGAAAACACTACAAGGTTTCCCTGGAGTCTGCTCTTCTCCAAACTGAACAACCCCAACTCTCTCAGCTGTTCTTCATAGGAGAGATGCTCCAGCCTTCTAAGATGAGATCCAGGATATCACCATATCAGAAGGGATCCACAAATTATTTTGGTAAGATGCCCCTCCCTGTGCTGAGCAGAGAGCAACAGCATTCTACCTGATGACTAGTCAGCCTGAGAAGAACCGCTGCCTACCACTGTCTCATGCTCCAAATCTGAGTACGTCCCCAACCCAGTCAGGGTGAGGTGAAGAGCAGAAGGCTCCTGCCCACCTGGTGCAGAGTCCAAACAGGCTGCTCAGCTCTCAGCTCTGGAGCTGCACTTCAGCCTCACGGAGATAGGGCTTCTCTCCAGGGTAATAAAGGGATGAGGCTTTTAAGAAGCAATCTAAATGGATTTCAGATTTAAGAGATGGCCAAAGAGGCACATTTATGTCTTTTTAATTAGAAGATATTTTGGCTTGAAGTCCAGAAGGATTAAGGAATCAGTAAAACCAAGTTAAATGTCAAATGCAAGGTTAAACCACAAATTAGGCATATTTCTAATGAATCTTTAGCTTCTAATTTTTTTTTTTTGAGATTAAACAATCTTTAAGGCTTATTAAGGTAATTTCCTATCAGTCTTCCTCTTTTTCCATTCCTTTTCTCCTGTTCATATTTATGGCACTACAAATACATTTAAATCCACCACAAGAATTTGGAATGACTGGGAGTCCTTTAAGAGACTATGTCATTCTTACATTTTTTGAGAAAAAGCTTATATTTTAGGAGAGTAATAACTGAATCTACATTTTCTAAGCATAGCTGTGTTTGAATATTTAAATGGATTGGTCTTCTTTTTATTCCTTTTATGTCTACTTATTTTAAATTATCCGCAGTCTATGAAAGTCAAAGGGAGAAGCAAAGTATCGATCAGATTATACAAGAAAAATTCTCAGTGGCCTAATGCAAAAAACCTTCCTAATTTTCTCCATAAACCTCTTGTCATTATACTATTGAGTCATGTAACATTATTTTGAAGCGAAAGTGAGGGTGTTAAGTCAAAAGAAGTAATTTCAAGTTTTTAATTATTCTACAAGTTCTGCCCTACAGCACATTTTCTTAAAACTGTACCTTTTGTTCGGCACTAAACTGCATGAATTACTTATAAGTCAGGGAGATCAATATCTCAGAATGTCTTACAAATAATAATTCAATTCAGCTGGGATTTTTTCCCTGTTGTTGCTGTTCATTCACCAACATTTTATTCTCACAGTGTTAATAGCAAAAACCTGATAGTGAAATGAAAGTTCTCTTATCAAATGCATCTGCAAGTTCAAGGACACAGCAAAGAGCAGCATGCTGAGATCTTGTAGCACAGCATCCAGGACTGTCTTGAGTTGTACTGTGGCATCTGATGCCCCAAATCACTGGAGAAGACATGTTACTTCTCACAAATTGAATTGGTCAGCAACTGAAAGATTATTGCATCTGTAGCCCACTAACCATTTCCTCCACAGGAGCTCAGTGGTGATAAAACCAGCAAGAGGACAGTATCCACTTGTAATGTGCTCAAAGAATTGAGGGCTACAACCAGCTCTGTCCTTGGATGTTTTCATTATTACAGAATGGTGGAGAGAATTCTGGTCAACATGCTGAACATATTGATAGGCATGTCAGGTACTAACCCATATATGCACATATGCCCCATTCTCCACAGAGCGGAGTTGCTGGCAGTATGACCTGACTGACAATGAAAAACTATTTTCAATACCCAATACTTCTTGGTTCACCATCTTATTTAGTACAGTCTGATTTTCTTTTTGGAATGAAGGCAACAGAAACCCTAATGAAAAATCATTTTAAAATGATACAGCTGACAGCATCTTGGCACTTTCAAAATACAAAGGGGGATAGGTGATTATTACTAACAATGAATGTGCCAGGGATAACATAGGCAAAATTTTACAGGAAAAGTGTCCTATGTAAAGCAGATGTCTGTATCTGCTTGTGGTTTCAGTAAACTGTATTTTATTGTGTTAAGGTAAATTTGTTATGCTATGCTCAGTCAGGAGCATCTGTAAAATCATCTGCTTCAAGTATCTTTTGAAAGTATCAGCACAAGGTTAAAAGGAAAAAAAATGATAGCAGGAGCAGAAGAGGTACAGCACTGGTTTGACTGTTCCCACATCTGCTTGTTTGACATCCAAGCAGAAGATAAAAAGATATTGTTGCACGCTTCCTTATATTTCCACCAAGAGATTTCTGTCAGGGCACAGCCATACTGTTATCACTCTACTGTCTGATGACATAATATTTGATCCAGCTCTCACATCATCTCCCTGGAATGAGCTTTAATCCATGCACCCCTGTGGCAGAGGGTAAATCACTCAGAACAGGACAGGGCTGTGCTCCCTTTTATAACATTGTCCATGTATGTCGAGCAATGCTGGGATTCACCCTGGCATACAGGACAGCAGCTTTTGGCCCCAGATCTCAGGTTATATACTTCTCATATCAATCCTAAAGCAAGAATATTGTTGGATCCCTTTATTTGTGAAGTTCTGTGACCTGACAGAATGAAAAGCATCTAAAAATATGTTTGTTTGGTATTTGCTGTCTCTGATGATTTGAACTGAAGGTGCAGTGAGGCTCCCCATGCTTTGCCTTCCATTTGGCTGCAGAGTTAGCCCAGGTATTTGTGTCTTGCTAGCAGTCAAAGGTTGGGGCATTTCAAATGCAATGGTTACTTTTGATTTAGTATATGCACTTCTGTGCGTAGTTTATGGACAGAGCTGGGCTTAAATGGTGTTGAAGTGTTGAGAAGCTTATGTATGAATCACAGCATTGCTGTCTCAGGGGAGGGAGTTGCCTGCTCAGGTTCCATTGCTTTGGAATTGTAGTGTCCTAGCACGACAGGCTGCCTGGGCTGGGGTGCTCCATTCCCATCTGGAGCAGACTTTCTTCAATATGGATCTTGAATATTTACAGTCTCTCACCTGAGCTGTGATATGACACTGCCTTGCCAAGTGGTTCAACTTGCTCTGCGGTCCAGTGGGAAGCTGGGAGCTCTGAATATCATCCTTAGCTGTGTTTGCAGTCACACAAGTCTAAATTGCTATTTAATAGGGATTACTTTAGTGTTATGTTGGTACAGCTGTATGCTATGAAACTGAACTTTGCACATCCCTCCCTGAATGAAGTGTTATGTGTGCAGATGAGGGTGAGGCAAAATTCCTCCAGAGTATTTTTCCCCTCAGCTCCTGCAGCACTTCTGAAAGAACCATTCCTGCCAATATGTAGGAGGATAATATCCTATTGATTCCCGATTAGTTTTTCTGTTTATTTTCCTCTGTGTTACAACTATATTTGCAACATGATATATAGAAGGGAAATTCATAATATCTTCTTACTTTCTTTTAATAATCTTATCCTATATTGATAGCTATTAAATTTGTATGGATCTGTAGCAGGCTGACTTTGGTTATAGTGTAATGATTTAATACCACTAATATCAGTCTATGAAACTGACAAGTAGAACCACCTAAACTGCATAAAAACATTTGTTTAACATTTTGTACAACACTCTTTGGAAGCAAAAAGACCATACTGGATTTTAACATCTGGTCCCCAACAATTCTTGCAGGGGTGATAGCTTTCTCCCCCCTGCTTTGCAAATGCTGGCCATTTCTTCACCAACTTTTTCACTGGGCACAGATGTTGCAGTGGACCATTGGCATATTCATGTCCAAAGTGTGTCTGATGCTCACTTCTATTTACTTCTGCCTGATGTCATTTTGTATTGGACACAGTTCGGGAAGACAAACATTTTCATGTGCTTTAAACAGGCATCTCATCGCCTTTTAGTTGTGCTGCTGCATATACAGCTACAAAAATACGCTTCAGCACTCTGTCTCCTGAGCAGAAGTCTGGGGCCATTTCTCTTCTTAAAGGGATGGAAAATAGAACAGATTCCCTTTGTAAGAACTTGCACTTTCAGGCAATATATTTTTTAAACAAGCCTTCAAATTTTCAGCTGGGCTGTGTTCACGTCACTTGGTCACAAAAGAGCAGACTACAGCCATTCATGAAATGTGTTATTTTAGTGATTTTTTTAAGTACTCCAAATACCTTGTACTTATAGAGCATCAACAGTCTTTAACTTAAGTTAGCAATGAAAATCTTTATGTATTCAAAAATATCATAGAAAATCTTGATCTTAAACCCAGATGGGTTTTTTTGGTCCCTTTGAACAGTGTTTCAGTAACTGGAAGATTATTATCCTTTTCAAAAGGATTGGTTTTCATGATTTTGAGAGTAATTCTTTTAGTGACTGAAATGGTGGAGATTTCTATATATAGTTCAAATTCCCCATCCTTGCATATTTCAAAATTCAATTTGCATATTTCAAAATTATCATTTATGAAAATTTGAGCCTTAGGATGCCATGGTTCTGTTTTAAAGACAAATAAGAGGTATATGCTTTTGATGATTCTGATGTGGCCTTTTGGAAAGACATCAAAATCATGAACGCTGTGCTGTGAATTAGTATTTAGTGAACAATTAATTTTTCTCATTTAAGATTATAGATCTGTGGGGGAGATTGTAGTTTAGGTAGCAAATTCTGTTATAACTGTTTCTTCTTGACATATGGCAAGACATTTTCCTGCCTATTCTTTCCTTGCTGTTTTCATTGGGCTATCTTTAAGGGGAAAATAAATCAGAATGTGTTCAGTATAAGCCAAAGATACATAAATATTGAATTGAAAATTGTAAAAGTAGACCTGTTCCTTTAATAAGCATTTCTACTCAGATTTCTTCAGGTTAGCTCACCATTGAAATCTATAAACACTGCAATTTAATGGTAAAAATATCTAAGAATGGACTCTTCCTTTGAAAATATGGGTAAAAGGCAGAAGTGAATATTAATACAAACTCTAAAATCTGAGTAGCATGTTTTACTGTGAATGGGACAATAATTACCTAAATTTGTAAGGGTGGCTTGAATTTTATAACCTCTCCTAATTTCTTCATTTTCATTGAGAATGGAAGGCCCTCTTTTATCATCCTCTGCTTATCAATATAGAGAACTGTAAAACAATCAGACAAACAGACAAGTAAGAAGACCTAAACCAAATTGCAATCTGGATGTTTCTTTCTGTGATAGTCAACCCATTGCAATCATCAATGGATAGTTAGTTGGGCCTTGAATATTTCAGGTCTCTGTAGAGTAAGGTGCATTTAATGAACAGGGAAAATGTGGGGAAACTTCAGATTTTTGCCTCAAACCCTGGACTGACTGTTTTAGCCATTGAATGCAGTGGATTTTCTTTCATTGCAGATGTAGTCTGGATGCCTTGGAAAATGTATTTTGACTGGGTTTTGCTATCATTTGTAAGATATGCCTTCTTTGCCAAAATGAAGTTCTGTCTCTGTTACTACTTTCCCCAGGTAAGTGTTTGGATATCTAAACTCTCACCTGATCTCATTATTGGAGGCGTAAGTTGGGAAGTTTTCAAGGAAACTTTCCCAATATTCTCAATCCAGTGAGTTTCCTCAGTGTTAGGAGAACTTTTTTTATTCATTTTACAGTGTATCTAAATGTTAAAGAAGCTGTAACATCCACATTTATCCATTCTGCTAACCTAGCAGCAAAATACCTTCATTCCTAACCTACTGCAGTCTTTCAGCCGAAGATCTTAAAGTACTTTACTAAGTATTAATTCAACTGCAGAACATGCTATATACTTTTATTCCAATTTTACAGGAGAAACCAGCTCTCACTAAAATTTGTATAGTGAATTCAATTAAAAATGCCTATGTGCAAACTGCTAACTGTCTTAACTGGTATTCCTCTATTGGGAGAGTTTTTAATAATGCATATGCAAATGTTCTGGGCAGGGGTAATGGAACACTGGCAGTAATGAAAATATTCCTAACTTTCATTTGATAGGGTTTCTGGTGTTTATCTCATTATGTTCTGTTTATGTATATAAGCATTCATCTGTCCTATTTTCCTGGCAATTCAAATTCATTATTTTTCATAGATTCCCAAGATGCACTCCATTTATTTGTTATACTGCTGACCATGATTAATGACAAACCACAGTTTGAATATCTCATTTTTAATGATCATGATAAATTGCAGCCCATCATGGCAATTTACTATGCTTATCATGCAAGATCCAAGTCAAAAAACCTTAAATTATATCATAATTAGGAAGTTGGGAAGCACAAGAATAGTTTGCCATTATAAAACTTGCAGTTCCGTGTTTTTGCTGAGTGGCTTTCAAAGCACATTGACCTAACTGTTCTGTTCTGACAGGAGTATAGGTCACAAACTCTTCTGTATTGCCTCTCATAATGCAGGAACATCTTTGTGCAGTTTCCACCTGAAACTAATTTATGATAAATGGGGAAAAGGAGAGCTTGTGAAAGAGGTTAGATAAAAGTGCCTGCCAGTTAGTGAGAGAAAACTTGAAAGATTTCTCATGTGGGCTCCAGATTACATGAGACACGTCACAGTCAGATCACTCTTTGGCTATAGCTGTATAATATACAGTTGTACATTCCTCAGTACATCCCAACTCTGTGTCACACCAAGAGCTGGAGGCAAGCCTCACTTCCCTTTTTTCCTCCTTTGTTTTCATCCACAGAAAAGCTGTGAGTGTGTGAGCTAGAGGAGTTGCAGCACTTCCCTACACAGGCTGTGATATGGGTGACTTAAGATACAGAGAATCACACTGTTAAGTAGTCCAAACTTAGCCTGCCTTAATGTCAAAATGCCATATGACACTGTTCATGTTAGTTTCTTCCTCCTGTGATGCCTTCCCTGGTCCTGCTGTTTTTCATCATCCTCTGAGTGACAGGGGAAGCAAAGGGCACAGAATCATCAGTGCTCATCTGGTACAACCTGTGACTACGTTTGTTGGAGAGTGAATATTTAGCAGACCCTTTGCAGTTTGCTGCTGCAATTTGATTTTTAAGACAATGCCAAGCACACAGAATAATCAAGACAATAAATGAATGGAATTTTTTAAATTGCTGTTATAGCATTTATGCTTTCTCTAAACATGTTTGTCAAATCATCTCTGAGTTAGCACCTTGCACTTGGCAAAACACTAGTTTTGGAGTGATCAGGGAATTTGTACTTCATATCAAATAACTTCTTGTGCCCCAGTGACTCAAGAGAAGCATAATTAGCAATCAGTAAAACTCAAAATAAGTTTTTACTTGGTTATAAGCAAGCCCAATCAATTCACAGGATTTTTAAAGCTTAGTACTGGATTTGTCAGTAGAAGATACTAGATGGTAGTTCTTTAGAACTACCTGCTGTCCCTGTTCTTGTGACTAAGAGAAGAACAACTGTAATATTTCTTCATCACTACTGAAAAAGAGCTCTGATGGGGTAAGCTTTCCTTGATTTGGTAGTCAGTGTGCTTTGATGCCTGAGAAGGAGATGTCAGAAATTGCAAAAGTCCTCCAAAAAGCATCTTAATAAAAGTATGACTTAACAGAGTATCTTACAGTTGATGATATAATCACAAAAAACCCCCATGATTTAACAAAGAATATTTTAAGTGTTAAAAATGGCAGTGAGATGCACTGAGATGCAGAGAGCTCCAAACTATATATACTATATAATGGCAATATATATTTTTTTTTTTTTTTCTTATAGGGCCTTTTATTAAATATTCAATCTCAATGCCATCAATGTTATCTTAATGTTTTGTAATCATAATGTTGAATTTGCACTGCACTTAGAACTTTAATTACAAAGCTAAATTGTACTAATATCCATTAGGTGCCTCCTAATTGCAGCTACATCATGTGTCTGATGTGGCAGTACTAATTGGTGTAATTAAATTCTAATATGCATCAGTAGTCTATTAAAAGGAGGGTTAAGAACAGAGGAAGGAATAAGCAAGTTTGTAAAACTTCTCATATCCATAGTATTCCTATAATGAGAAAGAGTACTGACTATAATTCTGGTGGATTTTATTTTAAATATGATGTGCAAAATATGTGGATGTTTCACTGACCAAGATTCACTTTTTCGAAAGCCTTGTATCAGCCCTAAATAATAAATTATACAAGTTCTTGGTATTTATTGTATTTTCTGTATGTTTTCAGTGCCCCTTAAAATGTCTGGTATGAATGTTAAACTGTGATTTGCGCACCTCAGTTTGGGTTTATACTGACTAGCAATTTGCTGTACTGAACAGAGTATGTGTCTCCTCTTTTTCTGATATGATTGAAATAGATCTTTTCTGAAGTATATCACCTTTAACTACTACAGTTTAGAAATCAGAACATCCAGCATTCAGAGATACATATGAAAATCTTCAAATGCCTGAAATTCCTAGATTTTGTGTGTATCTCAAAAAGATCATGCTTCAGTTTCATGAGTTCACAGGCACAAAATGTCACTGCTTAGAGAAACCACTCTCATTCCTTTTGAGCTAAAGCTGAGAGTTCAGCTAGGTGCCAAGGTACCACGAGCAGTCCCATGAAGGAATATTTCAGATTTTTCTAGCAGCATTTATGTATCAGTGTTCCTACAATCTAAGTTCTGAATGGCAGCTTGGATTAAGTTTAGGAGCAGCCTATACTTAAAAGGGCTGCTCCTTGGCATATAGTTTTTATACGTAAGTAATACCATATCAACTTACATCCAAGAACTTATGTACTAAGTACTGACTTTAGGAAAAGTAAATTAATTCTTCTACTTAGCCTGTCAGTAAATACTGTAGTAATTAAGGCATATAACAGGCAATCTGGTTGCTGGCTAAACTTGCTGGCAGAAGGAAATTCTTCGGCCTTACAGATGGGCTGGGCCCCTTAGCCAGAGACAGCAGACATTTCTTGTTCTCCTCCTTATGTCAAATTACAGAAGGATGTGGATTCTCTTCTTCTCTGAACATGATAATCAGGTGTTCAATGTCAATTCAGTGTACTTGTTTCTTTTTGAGGCAGTTTCACCTTTTTCCTTTATAAATGAGACAGGATACCAGTGCATCTTTGTCACTAAGCAACCATTTTTGAAAGTGGAGGCAATTTGGTTTTTTTTAACTGCCCATCTTTGGTACTTTTAACAAAGGGTGGGTGTTTTGAGCCACATAAGTATGATTTTTCACCTCATCCTTTAATTTAGTGGTTCTAACTGAATTTTAG
Source organism: Turnix velox (assembly GCA_013400935.1). Lineage (NCBI taxonomy): Eukaryota > Metazoa > Chordata > Aves > Charadriiformes > Turnicidae > Turnix > Turnix velox. The sequence continues at coordinate 76,711 of VZTY01014784.1, forward strand.
AGACTGATATTTATTTTGTGAGATTGTCTAATAGGTCTAGAGATCTTGACTGATTTTTGTATCTTCTGATAAAGTATGATTTATCCCCTAAATAAAATAGATAGTTGACAACTTCAGAAGGACTTAAAATATCCAACCAGTATCTGGAGGAATAAGAGATTTCAGCTTTGAAATATACACAAGAATGGATTAGCTTTCAGGATTTTAAATGAAGCAACATGCAGCAGGAAGGCTCAATCAATGAGTTGTTTAATCAGCTGGAGAAGTAGCAATAGGCATCAGGGATTCTGTCTCACTTACATCGTTATTAGTACTTCTTTTAAAATTTTGCTTTTTTACTAAGTGTGGAGGATTTTGTGATATTTTCCTTGAAAATCACTTGTTATATTGTTTTCGAGACCACAGAGCTCCTGCTCTGTCAGATAGTGAAATCAGAAAGAATAGTTTATTAAAGATTAATAATAAAAGGAGAATTTGGGATATTATCTTCTGACAATTTTCTCTCTCATAATGCTGTTTCCATTTCTCTCTTTAATACTGCCTTTAATTTGGAAAAGTTACTTTGTTCTTTGATTTTCACTTTTCTTATTTTTATTTCTTTTTATTTTCTATTGTTAAAATTTTACAGTTTTTCCTTTTCAATCAGGATGGAGTATGAAAGCCCATGTTATTCCTGGGATGTGAAATCAGAATTAATGCCCTTAAAGTTGTCAAATGCCCTTTTGTGCAGCAGTGCTGGAGATAATAGCAAAGGATCTAGTTTCATATTCTTTTCTGTAATTTGAGCAAACAACAGCAATCAGTTTTAGAATTTTGAAGCACTTTGAATCGTCTTCTTCCAAAAGGTGTTCTACCTCAAAGCTTTTGACAACTCAGGATATGACCAGTGTAAATTCTAAAGAATTTATTAACTAATTGTAGCTCTTTTCCTGAGGTTCTCCTTATAAAAAGAAATTTTAGAAGGGCTCATTATTCTATATCTTTCTGTTAGAGGATTGCTGAAAACTGATTTTAAAAGTAATTAGGCTAAGTAAATAATAGATGGTTTGAACATCAGGTGAAACAACTCTTTTTTCTTCCTCTTATTCAGTCTTAAATAGTGAATGCTCAATTTGGATATATGACAGCCCAAGACATGTAACAGTCCTGACAGGTACTAAAAAGCTGCCCATCCCATTTTAATTCAAATTTAAGGGAGGAAAGCATTCTTAGGATGTTTTGGAACTCAAATGTTTGATACTAGAGGGGAGAAAGATGAAGATTTTTATTTATAAGGGTGTGAATAGATCACATCAATTTCAAATATTCATGAATGAACTATGGTTAATTCCAGAGCAGTAAAAATAAGTGGTTTTATTAATCTTTTCATCATTTCACATTATAATCTCATTATGTGTAAGCCAATTGCTTTTATGCCTTTTAAATTAATTAATTATTTTTTTTTATTTCTTTTACTGCAGGAGTTCCAGGTCCTCTGAAAGCAGCTGTACTGCTGTTAAATTTAATGGTCTCCAGCTGTGCAAGGGTATTGTCAGGAAGAAGGAACAAAAGCCCTAATAGAGTAAACAGGAAAACAGGATACTTTTTATGGGCTATTTGTTTATTGGAGGATGTATCAAAGAGGTGATATATGTGTATGAGTTTTTTTAACTAGTGAAAGCATACTTAGGTACATATGCATGTAGTATATTTTTGTTAAATTGAGATACTGCAATGATGCGATAGAAGAGGTTGGAGTGAAAACAGCTGGATGTCCTTTCCCACGTTCTTAGTCTGAAAGGGAATTCGGAACCAAAACCAACTTTTCCCTATGCATTATTAGCCAACTCACTTCAAGAAAATGGCTCCAAACAGAAAGCCCTTCAGTCCTTTCAGCCTTCTCCTCCACCACTCTTCCCTTTAGCACCTCTTGTTTCCTTCGCTGGCTGTACAGAGCTTCACTGCTGGCCACCTAAAGACTAAATAGTAGCTTCTGTCTCCTGCTGTTCCCTGTGCTGTCCCTACATCTCCATGCCTGAGATCTTTCAGGAACAGTGAAAAATTATTGGTAACTGTTATTACTATCTCAACCTTTTCTGACCTCTTCCCTATGGACTTACCTTGTATCTCATTCTCCAGCAGCATTTCAGTGGGGCAGCTGTTTGAGGTGTCTCAGCCAACAACTCTTCTAGTAGCAGGCCATTGCCATGACCCACTCTGGGCATCATGTTCTTGCTGAGGAGCTGCTTTTTTCTGCTGAAGACATCTTCCCTGGACAAGATAGTTGTGATACTCAGGCATGTCCATCATGCTCAAGTCCCAGACAGCATCTTTACTTTCTTGCATTCCTACAAATTGCTGGTTCAACACAGTACAACACAAAAATAATACACAGTTAAAACAGAGTGTATAGGAAGAAATGAGTGAGATACAAAATTTTTTACAGATGGATGTGCCTAATTGCAGATGCTGAAAATGTGATGATTTAAAGGAAATTACTGATTGCCAGTCTTCTGAAAAATCAGACTCTTCCTAGCCTTTCAATAATGACTCAGAATGTAAGCTCCTATATTACTAAAAATCATTTGTTTCTTCTACCATCCTTGATCCTTCTCAAGCTGAATATGACTGAGAGGAGAATGGTCTCATTGTGTGTTTTTTGTTTATCAGGTTAACTTGGAAATACCATCAAATCTGTATATTTTTTCTTCTTCTTTTTTTTTTTTTTTTTCCCAGATAGTAGCTGTTACATTTCAAGGGAGAAGTCTTCAAAATGAAATAGGGAATACAAATTTCTAAGAATCACTTGATCACTCAGTCTCCAGAAGCAGTTCCAACACTAGTTGGAAAGTGGAGTTGCTAGACAGAATCAGGTCATTGGGTTGACTGTTAAAGCTTCTCCTTGTAGCTGGGCAAGGGCAAATTGACACTTTGGCATCTCTACCTGATCAGGTACTTCAGGTGATGAGTAAAGGGCATTAAAACTTTGTAGCCACGTGCAGAATTCCCAAGTGTTGTCTGGAGATCTGTACCCAGTGTTTTTCACTGGCTTGCGTCTTTGTATCCACTGTGATATTTTATTCACCCTCATTGTTAACAGTCTGAGTCTGTTCCAGTTTGAAAACACTGCATTAATGAGATATGAGACTAAGGCTAGCAAGCACATTAAACTTATATTTAAAAATTGATTTTGCCTGGAATTATAAATATCTAGTGCATTAACCAAAGTACCAAAAATTTCTTTTAACTATTATCTTTTGTGTGTAATGATGTGACTTTGAATTTACTTTTCAAGAAATACCCATCATGAATTCAAAATGATTGTCTTAGAACATCAGCACAAAAAGATCCATTATTTCAATATGTTTTCTGTCTTTCAGCTATGCTTTCTGGTTATTTTTAAGTCTTAATCCATCATTTTGTGACCTTCACCATGGGAAAGGTAAATGTAAATCTTTCTAATAGGAAAGATACAAATGGAATGAAAAAGAGAAATGGGTTTTTTGATTTTTTTTTTTTTTTGTGACAGAAATGCTAAAAATTAAAAAATAAAATGCAAGGGTAAAGCTCTGTTCTTTGGAGGGCTGTCTGCTGACTTCATTGTAATTACTCATTTTATGGGCTTACATTTGAGGATAGGCAAACAATACCACCTTCAGAATTTTAAACTGTGTCAAGGGAAATGTTGTAAACTTGTATGAAATTTGTGATTTATTTTTATTTCTACATCCTTAACCTAGCAGTATTTTTTTGCAACATAGGCAGAAGCAAATGATCACTAGGGTGCAAGGAGGAAGCAGCAAAGACCCTTGATCTTAAAAATCTATCTCAACAGTCTCTACAAGATGGGGCACCACTCCATTTTGCCGTTTTCATCTTTTTCCTCTGAAGACTATCACAGCTGGAAATAAGATGACATTATGTTTTGTCTCAGGTGGTAATTAGGTTGTATCATGGTTTATACCACTCATATGGCTTCACAGTAAGAGTTAATGGTTCTCCTTTCATCTCTGAAGTAACAGTAGAAAATCTGAAAGTACAAGTTGGTAATATATTAATAAAATTAAAAGAGAGAAAGGGAGGGGAAGAGAACTATGTTTTAACAGGTATCTTATGTCACTTGACTGAATAGTTAGCAATCTGAAAGAGGACTAAAACAAGAAATCAGGTAAGTGTCAAATAGAGACTTCACAAAGAAAATTGGAATAGCAACTATTATAAAATAGCAACTAATTAGAATAACAACTGTTATAGCCCAGTGGGGAAAAAAACCCACAAAACACTTAAGCACTTAAACAGTACAAATCATTTTCTACCTGCACAGTTAGTTAGGTATGTATAGTTCTGCTACTTACTATACTAAGTATTTTCTCCATCTTGTAATATAGGAAGGTCTAGCTAAAAATTATTTGAATTAACCTGTTTTAGCTTAAATGGAATTATATTGGGTGTGCTCAGAGAGGCATTGATAATACCTCAGCTATTGGAGGAGTAACTTCCCAAAATTTAAATATTTCATCTTCATTTGCCATACTATGTCTCCAGTATTCAATCCTATATTCAGCAGAGAATTCAAATAGAACTGGATTCCTTACTCACACTTCTCTACATCTGAGATTTTTAAGAGGATGATCAAATTGGTGTTTTTGAACTTCTTAGCACCCAAAAAACATTGTGTCTGGCACAAGAGTTTTTGTACGTAACTGTGGTTTATGATACCTTTGGATAACAACATAGAGCTAATAAGCACTCAGTGGGCAGGAGAAGTTTTCAACATTAAATGGCTGAGGAAGGCACCATACTTTGACAGATGCTTTCCGTGTTTAGCCAGATGCTTACAAGACAGGGTAGGTGATGCTATCTTGGTAAGCTCATTTTAAATGAGGGCTTTTAGTCTTTGATATGCTACACTTGTGATCTCTAAGTTTCCATGGGAGCCATGGGTTCTTGCATATCATCGTACAAATAGGCTTTTCCTTCCTGAAATACATTTAATGGTTCATATTTCTTGTGTCTTAATCTTAGTTGTATCTTTCTGATTGTACTGGGAAAAGCTGCAATCTCCTTTTCTTCTTTCCCAAATATATATGTAACAGAACAACTAAATACAGTCACTGAAAGTGAGATTCAGCAAGATCCACGTGGAAAGAAGTTGTACATTATGAAAACTGCATGACAGGCAGAAATCTTCCTAGAGTTACTGAGAGTTTTGCACAGAAGATTAAAAACTGGTCCATATTCACCTCTTCCTATCATTTTGGATTTTATGCATCTGCTGTGTGTTGTCCCTCAGTTGTCTCCTTCCCAGTATAATTCTTGGCCTACTTAAGCTATGGAAGTCATACCTCTCCTCTCACCATCTTTATCACTAGACTCCATGCTGTAGAGAGTCTCCTTCAACATGGACTGAGCAGGTGCAGAACAGAAGCTCAAACTCATTAGTGTCACAAAGACTAAAAGAAGAATCAAGTCATTTCAAGGAATTAAAAAAAAAACCAAAAACCCCTAGCTCTTTTCCTTCTGCTATATTCTACTAAGAGCTCCAGGTTATGAACTCACGCTTGCCGAATATCAAGTAGTGTACATTCAGCAGGGTTTAAAATAAAAAAACCACACTGGCAGGGACTCAAGTCAAAAGTACATTTATTTAATCTTGTCAGCATTCATTTACAATCCAGCATTTAAAGGAGACAAGATTAAAATCATTTTCCCCCACTGGACAAAGCACCAGATAAAAGAATCTCTTCAATAATAGTATTTCATTTTTAGTTTCAGCAGTCCATTTAGTTTTGATATTACTAGAAGCCTATTAGCTTTATATTCTTGTGCTGAATGTTGATGAATTCTGACAGCTGTCACTGAGAAACTGAAGGAGATGAGATTTTTGAGTTGAATATGAATTTTATTGAATAAAGGTGAAATTTGTTTCACCCACATAAATCATGAGAATCAAGCAATGGATGGGTGAAGTCTGGATGCCATGAAGTACAAGCCTTTGCCTCTTCATCTGGTCTATCCCATATTATGTCAAAGACACTCCACATTGCTGGAGATACAAGCCAAAAGCAGGTTCTTGTATGTACCTGGGTGGGGCATATGAGACTTCAGTCACCCCTCAACAGGCCTCATCTTGTCATCTCATTTTCTCTTACGAAACAAGTCATCTGTAAATTACTTTTTATAATGATGAAGGGATGCGACAGTAACAGAACCTTATTCCCAACAACACACTGAAGTATTCTATGTAGTGTGAAGGGCTTCTTTGTACTTTGTTTTCTTTTGTGCCACCCTCACAGTCTACAAGTGGCAAAAAAATTCCTCATTTCTTATCTCTCATCTGGAGAAAGTATGCTCCCATTGATGACTGATAATTTATTCATTATTGTCTAAAGCACTGCCTTTTTCTTAAGTATATATTTTTTATTCTATCTATTTAGCACTACAGAATAATTTACAAAACTTGATCCTTCTCTTATTTTTTTTACAGTGATGGTCTCAGACAAAGTATAAGAAATTTTGACTTTTCTCTGTTTCCTGTTTCCAAAATACCCTGCCAAAATATGTTTTGTCTCCAGCAGCAGAGTGCTTGGCAATATTGATTAGTCTATTAATATATTTTTCTCATCCATTTTTAGCTGAGTTAGGAGAGCATTTCAGTATGATTTTGATGAATTAAAATAGTTTTCAAATTGTATTTGCAAACCAAGTGTCCCTGAGAACTGGAGGGTGAAGTGTTAAGAGAAAGAACATGCAGTGCAGTGTATAGACATGAGTGTTCACTTTTTTAAAAGCTGATAGTAATGAGTAATTTGCAGTGGCCTTGCAAAAGAGGGACAGAGACTGGTGGAGAGATGGTTCTGGGTAATGTTTTTAAACTAGTTTGTTTATGAATTCCCTAGTTACAAACTGGGTTATTTAGCAGGATATTGCAGTACCACATCTCAAGCATATTTTATTGGGAGTTTATCTTTCAGTAGCTGTTTTAGTGCAAAGGACAGCATAGCAGTAAACAGTACAGTCAAATATTTAACAGTGTGGAATTTTATAAACTAAAATCAGTTTCTTTGTGTTCTCTGTACAAATAGGTTTTCAAAAGGATTTGCTATGTTTCACCTTCATTATATTCTGTTTAGCTCATGCCTTCTGAGGCAACAGTTCAGTTCCTGCAGGGCGAGTTTTAAAAGGCTGTCATTATTTAGAATGGACCATTTAATTAAGCTACCACAGGGTCTGTAAGTAATATTAATCAGTGTAGGTATATTGCTTGTATGAGTCACAATTACTAGGCAAATAGGTTACTGCCCAATAGAGTTGCTGTAACTGTACACAGCCTTATAGAATTTAGGGACAAGCTTTGTTTACTCTTAATTATACCTAATGCCATTTAACTCAGCTGGGCTGTAGCCTTTGTTGTTACTAATTAATTTATTTAGTTGAGAAAATACTTTATTCTAATACCAGTGTGTGACACTATTTTTGATAAAACTGCCTGTCATATGACTGGAGGGAATAATTACCAAGAAAATATATCAATTAAAATGAGCTTTATTAGACAATATTTGTATTGTGAAACGGCACCAAAACCTCCAAAGATCTGATCTGTATTCTTGGCCTTGGGGCACTTACTTAATAAAAACTTAATAGAACATCTTCAGTGACTCATACATTATGTAGCAATTGAATCATCAGGAAAACAAAGAATATTGATCCTTCTTGTCATGATCTAAACCCAGATATTTGGAGGACAGATTCTAAAAAAATATTATGCCTCATTTTAAATGATAAAATGAGATTTGTCATCCTGCCTTGAAAAAAAAATGTTATACAGCAGGACAAACCAAAAGGGTGTTGCAGAAATTAATAGGCCAATAGTAGACCAGAACTCAGTTTAGCTGCTCCTTCAAGAGTAGTTTCCTAATACAATTTCATTGCAGTATGCCAATTTTAATAGAGCAAAGTACTGGTAGAGTATAAATTCATGCAATTTTTTTCAACAATTCATGAAATATGACTTTGAGCTGCAAGAAATTTTGCTGCTTCTTTTCTTTGATTTCCTACAGCAGCCCACTGCCTTTTCTTCTGTCTCACCCTGGTTTTGATTTTAGGATGTCTTCTTTATAAATCTGTACTCTTCCAGTTGGATACTTGCATTGAATCTCTGTGGGGAAGTCTGCACAGCCTCCTCTTGTGTAAAATGGCCTGGATCACAGCAAATGACTGAGAGAAACTAAAGTGTAACCATTACATGTGAGTAAAAGGTAAGGGCTTGAAGAAAAGAATGAAAACCTGTGAACGTAGGAACTGAAAGGGGTGCACTTTCAGCAGTGCACAGCATGCAGGATTTAGGGAGCAACACAAACACAGAGAAATCTAGAGCACCCTCACCTTCAGCCGGAGGGAGGTACAGATGGAGGAGCAAGCACTCCCAGAAGTTGGTAGGTTAGAGGAGACCGTACACATTGCTATCTGAATGTTGTCCATGTGAGTGTAACTAGAACATTAGGAGTTAAGACTATCAGTGCCAAATTAATACATCAGTATTCTCTAAGGTCTCATATTGGTTGTCTTTTGTCTTCTAGGAAAGGATTGAGATCAACTCTGTGGATGCCACCTGCTCAAACCAAAAAATATCCCCTCATTGGCAATCTATGCCAGCTCACTACAGCAACCAGCAAGTTCTTCTGGTCAGGTATTTCATTTTAATAGATATAAGAATTTTAAAAATGCATTTATTAGTTGAAAGACATACCTAGAACACTCAAATTGGGTCTCAAAAATCAGGTGTCTCAAGGCTTAAACTACTGTTCATACTGCTGAACTATGTTTTTCTTCAGTTTCTTCTCTCAGTATAGGAGAGTAGCACCCTATAGGGACACTGTACTGCTTAGAATAGAAGTGATATATATGGGATAATCAAACATGCTGCACATTTTATATTGCTGGCACTTATAGTATGGGGAACTAAGATTACAAACTTGAACAGTCTCTTGTGCTAGGTGTATGCAGCTTTGCTTCCTGTGGGACAAAAGCATAAATGAACAGGGTAGCGTTCAGTCTTCACTATGAATTTTTCTGAATTTGAAAGTTAACATCAGCCTCTGAATATTGTGCATCCATTTATACTATAACTGATAATGCTTTGCTCTATGTGTCGCATCTCTTGCAAGAGGATGAATCCTCCAGGCCTTTTGTTATTAAAGGCATGTGTGCTGCAGTAAAAAAATGTTAACATGGTAAGTTTGCTTCAGACTCAATCATCCAAAATCTGATAGCTCAGCAATGAAAATCTGTTCAGATGTGTGGGATTCACTTAACTGTGTGAACAGGAGTGAAAATAAATATTTTTTTCATAATTTCAAACTAGATTCTGGATTTCTCAATATGTATGATTACATGGAAATTCCAGGTTGTTTCAGAATTGGCCAGTGATTGCTTTTGATCTCCAGTTTTAGTGATTTATCATTTGCCATATTTTTCTGACTTCAGAATTGTGCCAAAGAAGAATCTTCACAGTTCAGATCTTATTAGTGTTGGCAGTAATTACAGCTAGAGGTTGAAAATTAAAAATGCTGATTTGTCAATGAATGCCTGATAAAACAAGCAGGCTCATTCTGTTGCATGAAATTCTGGGTAGCTTTTCTGACAGGCTTGCATAAACTTTAACTGCTAAGTAAGATACACACACTAAATTGTTTCCCCTTTTCATTGCAACCTGTATGTCATATAAGTTGGTAAAATTCAAAATGGGGATCTACAAAACAGAGTATTTTCAAGGAATATGCATCATCATATGCATCATCAAAAAGGCAAGACTAAAACTACAGCTTTTCTAAAGCTACAGCTTTGTTAGCATTGTATGAGGTGCTTCAATCTCACTAGGGAATTATTAAAGAATGACCATATGCTTAGGGGGAAAATGACATTACACAGGAAGAAAAAGCATGTATTTACAACTAGTAAACTAATCATTCACTTAGTAGAATTTAGTAGATTTTATTTAGTTTTAATTGACTAAAAATGCCATATATGCCTAAGAGAAAAATATCTGCTTTATTTGACAACTTATATTTGTAGCCTTTACTCTATTTGCAGAGAAAGCATCTGTTGTTTTTACACTATTTCTGTATGTGAGGATGTTATACCATTCACATCAATAATATTTTTGGTTTCCTATATTGTTTTACATCTCATGGAATCCAGAAGTCCCTTTCAATTATTTACAATATTTACTTAAACAGTTTACTGCACATTTTTTAAAGATGTATTTCAAAAAGATGAGCAACTGATTTTGTGTACAAGACTCAGTTTCCTAAAGCTACTACTAAATTTAAAGAATTTTTAAGAGTAGGTATTGCTACTACTAGATTTGAACAATTTTAAGGAGTAGGAAAAATACCAGTTACTCTCTCTTACTTTACTCAGATATTTTGCTGGAATATTTCACTACAGGTTTTTACCATGAAGTGTTCTTGTACCCTTAGAAGTTTCTATGTGGCAGATAGAGCAGACATCCATGCTTTGCTGGTGGCAGCACTCATCCATCCTGGGGCCACAATCTGGTCATGGTGCTCTGTGGATGCTCCTGGGCTCTGTCATGACTTAGGGCATGGTATGTGTTTTGTGGACTTAACTGAGTCTCAGTTCAGGGCAATCAGGCATATGCTATCAATGGACTAATACCAGTTTAGGAAGCAGAATTTTAATATGGCTTTTTTTTTAACCAAAAAATAGCAGTCTGTTGATGAAAACACCCAGCGGCAATGTAGTAGAGTAGATCGCTAAATTGAAACAAACATCAAAACCCTTGGATAAAATATTTTCCTTTTAAAAGACTCAGCTATAAAATAGGTTTAAAATTGAGATTGGAAATCTACATTCTGCTAAAGAAGTTAAGTAGCAGTCATATCCAGTGTCTGGATTCCCTCATGCCAGGCAAAGTTTTTAACCTGGAAGTAAGGAAGTTGTAGAAATGCTTTAAGATTAGGGATTGAGGATTTCATAAGCAAAGACACTTTCAAATTAGTCCCATTTTCCTAGAAGGCTTATACTTATCCTGGCTCAGTTTTCTAACTTGTGCCTCGCAATTGTATAAACATGTAAACATTTATAAACATGTAATTAACTGAATAGGGAGCTTTGTTCAGCATTTTGTTACTAATTCCCTTATCACAACTGGACATTTAGTAATTTAGCCATGTGCTTCAATAGCTTTATTTTTTTTAAAAACCCAAAAAGAAATAACGGACCAAACAACAAAACCACTTTAAGTTTTCACATAGATTGTTCTCTGCAGTGATTTTTTACATTATTATTTTCCTTCAGTGTCAAAATTCTTAAAATATGTAAAATTTAAATCAGAACTTTTGTTTTATATTTAATTTTTTCAAACTTTTTCTTCACTTCCGTATCTTGTTGCTAACTTATGTTCTCCTTGCCAGATGTAAACATTGCCCTAAGTAGGGATTTATGAAACAGATCTCCTCTTAACTTGAGGACTAACTTGATTCTTGAAGCATGTTTCTAAAACCTCTTCAGTTTTCTCTTGCCCTTCTTGAAGAGCATTCTTGAAGTATTCTTGAAACATGTTTCTAAACCCGCTTGAATTTTCTCTCGTCTCTCTGGAAAATATCAAGGTTACAAGGTCATAGTGGAAATTCACAGTAATGCTTGACAAAGTTACTCTCTTCTTTAAATACCCTCTTTTAACATGACAAGACATACATGAATTTCCTGGTTTGCTTAAAATTAAATGTTCACTCAGAATTACCCTAAAATCCTACCTTATCATTTTAGGAAGGGCTTTATGCAAGTGAAGGAACTGTGCCTTTGGGGTCATCAAAGAGAAAAAGACTAGTTAAAGACAGTGGAAAGAAAATATGTTAAGTTAGTACCACTGTTCTTTTTCTTAGATCTGTTCTTTTTCCTAGATGTTGTGTCCTCAACATCTCTATGGAAATAAAATTAATCAAGAAAATGTTTTCTTCAGGCCAAAATAAAAAAGGTGAGTGTATTAGTTTTCCAAAACACAACTGATTATTTTGTATCTAATTGCTGATGATGCCAAATAGGTTTTGGAGCACAATTCATTTAGTGGTATAACAGGTGTAATAATCTACAAGAAGAACTTAAACCAATTTTTAACATAGAAATGCAGACATGTTTTGATGATGTAGCGTGCCCAAGTCAGCTATCAGGTAGAACCAGAAGTAGTTGAAGGAAGCATAGTGTTTTAGACCTCTGAGATGATGTCTGTGCTGAAATCAGCTCCTGTGGGAGAAGAAAATCTACAATTCCTCATTGAGGACTGAACTACATATGATTCTCAGGCAGTTCAAACACATTTTCTGAGTTAGGGTTGTATTACATGACCAGCTCTGGGGATATGTTTGCTGGAAAACACTGGTCTGTATCCAAGCTGTTGAAAGTGGTAGAGAATACAGCCTGCTGTTGTCAGTACTGTGACCCAAGTCACTGGCTCGGTAATGGGGTGCAGTGGCAGAATGCAAAGGTTTGGGAGCTGTGCTGGAGTTCAGCCATTAACTACTGTCAAAGTTTCCTCTTTGGTCCCTCTTGGTGTGTTCTCTGTGGCTACTGATAATATGAAGATCCTGATGGGATAAAGGAAAGCTGGCCACAATCAATGGTTAAAACAAAGAAAAGGCTCCTCTTGTGTTCTGGGGTTTTTTTGTTCGGTTTTTTTTTTAAAAAAAAAACCTCTTGATTGTTCATTACATTGTTTTTTTCAAGTCCTCAAGATCACAATAAGGTATTTGTACAAATATCTCTTCAGCATCCTAACATTCATTACATTGTACTGTACTACAATAACAACATTCACTATTACCTAGTGCATTTCAAATGATATTTAGGGCAACCTAGTGACACAGAAAAAATTTCTAAATTTAACATTTAATTATACCACTGTGAATTAAAAAAAACAAAAAACAAAAAAAAACCCCAAACCAAAAAACCCACAACCAGCTGAATTCTGTGATACTTTTGTGAGATGTTACTCCTAAACAAATCACTATTTATAATGTTGGAAGTTTCATACATTGTCAAATAGCTTGATATTAAAAGATCCTTATAAATTTGACATTTTTAAATCAAGCTAAAACCAGAGAAATTCACTCTACAATTACTATACTTATGTCTACATAGTGAAGAACATACAGCTAAATACATTATTCTTCCAGAATGCAAGTCTGGCAAAAATTGGCTAATGATCTTGTTTTCTCTGGTATGGTTTCTTCTTCTTGAGATCTGTAATTCTGCAACCTAAAATACATATATGCTATGGTGCATAGACTCCAGCATAGAAGTTCTTATGCTGTCGAATTTTTTTTTCTTCTTTAAGGAAATAAGTATCTGATGAGTGTGCTTGGTGTCTTCTAGTTCATCTCCTTAGTAGTTCAAATTACAGAATCCCTATAATACAACAACCTAATGGCAAATCTTTTTAAGATTTAAGATGCTGTATTTACTTGAGGGGTGAAATGACTAGCATTTTCCTCTTACCTATGAAATTCTCATTAAGGGTGCTATTTGCTTTTGCTACTCTTCTGATATGGAACTGAAAACAAAATTGACACAGAATACTTTGGACATCAGTCTCCAAATAATTTCTCACCTTTAACATTAAGGCAGCTGGAAGAGGATTATCTCCACTAACATTTTCTCATACTAAGGAATTAGTTCAGGTTGAAGTAACATGTATATTCACAGTTATGAAAGGATCAGTCTGATAATCCAATGTGACTCCTCAGTACAGTCCAACAATTTCTTCATCTCAACAGTAGCAAGTGGCTGAGCTCTGCCATTATTTCAAGTGCTTATCTAGGGTGTGTAATAAGAAGGCCAGAACCCATTGAAATCTTCTCAATAACCCAAAATATACAGTATTAAATCCTCTCTTTTTAATGAATACTAAGTCTCATGTCCAAGTAGTTTGGAGCATCTGAAAAAAACACTTAGAATCCCTGTACCACAAAGACAGCTTAACATTGCATAACTTGGCCCTAAAGATTCATTGAGGTAATTGATTTCTCGTTTCAGTAGTTTGTACCAAGCAAATAAAAATGTCCATAATAGTCTTCTTGGACTTTTGGTGAAATATTTTATCCATCTGGTGAGAAACAGGTAGTTTTTACTTGCCTGCTGGAGGGCCATTCACAAAATGACTGCAAGATCTAATTTGAAGTTAAATAAAAAAAATATCCCTCAACAATGAGAAGTGTTCATATAAAGGAAGATGATAAAAGTCGTAAATCAGATATCACCATTTCCCTTAAGTCAGCAACTGTAAAAAAGATTTTCCTTTGCCAGAAACATGCTTTTTATGTCAGTGCACTCTATGCATGGGCCAAATATATCTCAAGAAAATGAAAAACTGGAAGCTGGAGAGACTCCAAGCAGAAGGTGTGAGAGATAAAAGGCACAGTTTTGCCCATGGAACTTACCAAGAACTGTACTTTAAAGCTATCCACCTAGGACTGCTTGCAACTTTCTGGAAAAAAAAATTTCTATTTTGAAGTAGTAATTTATAAGTTCATGCATTATGGATGTCCTTAATCATGCCAGTAAATGTGACTGCCCTGAAATTTAGGAGCAGCAGAGCACTATCAAAACTTGTTTTTCCCGCCACTGATAAAAAGAACACAGAAAAACAAATAGAGGGGAGACATGTCTGTCTTCTAGAAAATGGTAAGAAACCTTTGGCTAATTTATCCTAGGGAAAAAGAGAACAACCTTTGTGGCTCTTCAAGTGTTTGCTGGGTCTAGAGTGATGGATATGCTTAGCTATTTTTAATTTATCTTTCCTGGATGTATATGTGCACGCTCCCTGCTGCTTAATGCTTAAAATTATCTGCATAAAAATGTGAATGAGAAGACTGAACCACTAGATCTCAAATCTCGTACAAGTGATTTTGCAAAATCATGGTGACCTTTTCTGAGAATCACAAAGTGGTTCATAGGAACAGCTACTTTCTTGTGTAAAGCTTGCAGGCATTACATTAACTACTACAAGCCTTGTCTTGCTTCTGCAAGTAGCTCTCTTGTCTATTATTGCTTTTGCAACTTGGAGTTTCCAGTCCCACTCTCCTCTTAAACTTTTCCTTCAGAGTTTTTAATGCATATAACAGGGTGTCAAGTTAGAGGCTGCTGCTTGCTGGATGTCATCTGAATGAGCTCAGAGATCATTCCTTTTCTTCACAGCTGAAGGTCTGTGGGAAGATTCAAGCGAATCCTGACATCCTTTCAATTTCCCTTAGTCTCAACAGGATTTTCTCTTGTTGCTTCTTATGTTCAGCAGAGCAAGGAAAGAATGAGAAGCACACTGTGCACTTGAAGCCACAAGACATGTGGAAGGGAGGAGAGAAAAACTGTAGGAAGCACACTTCAGAGACTGCAGTGTAACACAAGAGACATCCAAACGTTTAAATCACATGTGACTGGTGATCTATTGCTGTCCTATTGTGTCGTTCTCCTCATAGCATTTAGGTTCTTTTTATCCACAATACCTTTGAAGCACTGACTGTCCTCCAGCTGACCAGTCTACTGTGCTGTCTTCATTGAAGTACAGACTATAACTACAACTTAAGTTTTGCAGGAGTATTGGGGAACTGGAAGCAAGCATCTAGTCTTTATTTAGAGACTAGATGCAGGGCAGCTTTGAAGCTGAGAAGCAGGAACAAATCGGCTACAAGAATACACCACAGGAAAAACTCTACTGTTACTTATATTCTTATAAACTTGATCCTTTCCAAATATAAATTTTACTACAGAAAATTAAAGTTAATATCCAGAATCCATAACTTTGCTATTTAAAGACAATTGCTAATATAACCTTTCTAAGATTATTGAAAGACAAGGACTTATATCTGTTGTAATTCTATTTGTATTTATATGCATTTTTCTCATAATGTTGAATTCACTTTCAAAATGTATTTTCTCCAAATATAAATGAAGGCAACTTCTCTGAAATTGGCTATCAAGCTGCTATAAGTATTTTTCACTAAAATATAATGTTAATTAAAGCCCTTGAGGTATCTGGAAAGATTATTATCACTTTCAGTGTGTTTGGGACAGGCCCTCTGTCAGTAACTTAAAGTAGATCTCCTTCTGTCTTTTCATGTTACTCCATTGAAGTAATGAACAAACTTTCCTCCCTCCATAAGAACCTCCTATTATAATCCCGTAGTGCAGTCAGGCAGTATACAGTAGCACAACTTACTAGTCTTTGAGTTCAACAATCATTTTTTTATTATGCTGTAAGTATTTACAGAAGCTGAATCTGATTTATATAAATCTCCAAATGTACATTCCTTTATGAGATTTTTCTAGTTGTAAATTCCATATTGCTCTCATTGTGTTTTCATTTTTAATTTACTGCATTTCCCCAAAGGCTTTCCTTTAACTAGTTTGCTTGTTGTAAATTCAGCAGTGATATTCTTTAAATAAAGAGAAGCACAGAACATAATTTCCTGGTAACACTGTTTAGAAAATGGATCAGAATAAGGCCCCAAAGCTATTCTGATGATGAATTAATTATAAGATTCCAGGAAAAAAAAAACCATAACATTGACATTTTACAAGTTTTGGCATGCAGCCTTGTATAATGGCGCACACTTAATAAAGCAGATTTGATGCTTATAGCATTAATAAAGACTTAACTTTCTAAGAATCAAGAAGTATTTTGGCCTAATGCAAACTTAAATGGCAACCTCCTACACTTCTCTATTTAAATTATGGAAATCTATCTTCATTATGCAAACAACACGAAAGACCACATCTTAAAATGCTGAGCCCATATTAAAATATCTCAACTGGCTTTTTCTCTTGTATATAAATTATCAGCAGCTTTTGCTTTAAAAGTAACTGTTTAGGGTTTTTTGTTTTGTTTTGCATTTGTTCATTTTCACGTAGTCTGTCTATACTATTAAATATATTAAATATTCCTGTAACCAAAGTATGCTATCCTATTTTGCAGTATGGGAACTAGACAAATATACTCAAACCTGTAACAGCCCCATTAACACAATTCTCTTGTTTAATCGTAATTTTTCTGTGTTCCTTAGCATAATAATATTGGCCATAATATGGGCTAAGATGGGTTGCCAGACAAATCTTGGACCTTGTTTATGTCTTTGTGGGAGCTGAATGAACTTGAGTATGACTGTAACACTTCAATGATGCTCAGTGGTATTCAGAACCAAAGGAAAGGGGGGGTTTATAGCAGCTCAGTATTCTGGTGTTTCTGCATCTGACTCCAACCAGGGAAGCACCATAGACTGCGAGTCATAAAAATGAATTTTCTAAATTGTTCAATAATCTCATAAAATCCAAATGATGCTGCAGCAAGGGTTTTAATTAGTTCTTGTTCTAATTTGTCTGCTCTTCCTGAGCTGTTGTTACTTGGCCTTGGAAATTACCTTCATTTTGATAATAGAAATTTTCAGTCATAGTGCTTCCTGCACAAAGCCAAAATGTTACATTATACATTGAATCGTTACGTAAAATAGCTAAACAAGGGATCTCCTTGCAGACAAAGACATAGATTATGGTCGCCTTTGCGGGAATTAATAATTGTATTTTCTTCTCCCTCTTGGATACAAGTTATGTGTGTTACTCAGAGTAGTTTTTACTGTTACTCTTACTCAAATTAGAATAGTAGGAACTCACATAGGCCAAGGATGCAGATATTTTTGCCTTCCCCTTCCTGGCAACAGGCTTTTTATAATATTATCTCAGAGCTCACTGTGAATTTCTGAAGCTCTTTTTGTCCATGTTATTTGTAGGGTAGCCTGGCAGGGACTGTAAATTTGGCCGCAAAAGCTGGGAATACTTGGTAATGCTATGTTATTGGCAGATGTTTCTGATGAACCTTTTATATACAATGTTTTGTGACCATACTATTGCTTTTTTTGATGTTGCTGCAAATAAGAAGCATATACTCGGAGAAAATTCTCTGAGCTGCAGTCAATCCTCCAAAAAGCAAATACAAGAAAATGAGACTTTTTTCATTTACAGTAGAGTTGAATTAGTATCTAACATCAGTACAAACAATCTTTTATTACAATTGTACTCCAATTATGCTATCATTAATTTTTTAATCTTTTTCTATCCCATTGGAGTTCAATCCAAACATTCTGTCACCATGAAAAGTATTTATTCCACTGGAGATTGCATGAACTGACTGCCACATCCTGCTTACTGCTTAATTCTTCTGCCTCCTTGTAGTTTTAATAATCTAATTGTCCATTTCCTTATTTTGCAGTGTCTTTCTTTTCTGCTTATAAGCAAGAATCTCAGAGAGAATGCTGTTTCCTCATGAACTCAAGAAGCAGGCAGGTTTCACTTTTCTATTCATTTTAATAATCTCAATACTTACAATATTTTAGCATGCTTAGGCATATGTATATATGCACATGTACATCCTGTCATCTTAAGAGTTTTCTGATGACCTTCCTTTTTACTTCTACATGTTTATCTGGTACTGCCCTCTGTTCACATTACTGCTCTCTGTTGACATTGGTCTGGGAGAAAACGGGAAGCCTTTTGGTTAAATGACTATGCATGATTAAATGACTATGCATGTGGTTCCAGCCTGTGTTATAAGTGATATAACTCTTCAGCAAGCTTGGGTTTCCTGAGGTACCTGAAAGTAAACACCAGCTTATCCTCCATGTTTATGATTGGCCTACATGCTGAATATGAACTGAGTACAAAAGTAACATTGTTACTGAATTAATTAAAAAATTTAGAAAATTAGTATTGTTAAGAAGCTAGCAATACGTATCTATTCATTAAAACCCATATTTTATTGCACTACTGTCAGACAGCTATTAGTTTGAGTAAAATAACAAAAAAGAAACAGCTCTAAGGATCTGGGCAATACATTTATTTCTCAGTCTAGGCTCTCAGCATGTTTCATTTCCACAAGAGAAAACCCTTCAATTATAAGATTCTTAATTTACCCAGGAAATTTCATAAGGAAAATGATTAATTACTTTAAGCAATCAGTTTTACAGATAATCACAGTTCTTTATTTAAACTGAAAAAGCATAAAGGGATCTTATGAATTAATCATAAAGGGAAAAAAAAAGCTTTTATTTTAATAAATATGAATTCAGCATTGATATACTTCTTCAAATAGGCAATTCTTGTTAAAATTATACCTCTGTTCATATTAACTATTAATTATAGAATTACTTTTTGTTAATACAGTTCAAGCATGGCCTTTAGCACAGTGTAAGCAAAGTTTCTGTTAAAATAGTCCATTGCTACATATTCTTGAATATTTCTATTCAGTTCATTTGATGTTAACAACCAGAAACACATTGCCTGTGGAAATAGAAAACCAGTACTGAAAAGCAGAAGAGAGTTCTTTTGGTTATACGTACTTGGCATGTATTCAGTGACCTGCTGGTTTTTTATACTGTCTGTAGCAGCAGGGGAAAAGACTTAATACTCTTGTGGGAAACCCCAGCCTGAAAGAGTGAGGTGGGAGTTGCATACACTGAACCATGTAGTGTTTTCTGTAGTCTGAAACTGTGGGCTTTTGTGGAGTTTGCATGCTGACAGAGTTATGCAAGCAGGCAGAAGAATGCCTGCATTGCCTTCTTAGCTGGGCATTGCTGAGGTCACTCAAGATCTTTGTGTTATAAACACAACCATAGATATCCAAGTAATTTTAATAGGAAAACCCAAGGACACTGTATGGCAAATAGGCATCCTGCTCTTTACTTCTGAGGTGCCTAAATTAATCTGTAAGCCTTCAGTGCTCAGTTTGTGTAGCCTAAATAGCATTTCAGTGAAGGATTCTCAACACTGGAAGAAAATGATGGAAACTTCTCCATGTTTTGAACATCAAAATTTCATGTTTTCCACTGTTTTGTCTGTTGTAGCTGAGTAATTGATCTGGTACAGGGTGTATTTGATATTATAATTACTTAGGAACCAGGAATCTGCGTCTCCAAACAGGAAAAGATACTGTTGTCCTCAGCACTGAAATTTACACTGCTCTTACTGGAATAGAGATACAAGAAACATCAGCTCATACCTGAGAGACTGATAGCTGTTGACACCTGTTCACATTGAGTGACATACAGAAAAAAGCTAGTTTTGAGTGTAAGCAGATGTGGTGCACAGGGAGTAATTTGAAGAAATGTGCTAGGTTAGGGAAAATAACAATCATGACTACCCATCGCGTTTATACCTCTTGGATTGAGCACATGGGGTTCTTGTTTTGGTAGATTACAGGAAAGAAGTGGCCATTTATAGTGGTCCTGCTGCAGCATTGTCCTGCTTATGAAGCATTCTGAACATCTTGTTAAAGCAGTTAGGTTTCACCTGAGAGGCATCTCACTTGTGGCATCACTTGTCATCCTGTGACTCTTATGGAGAGATAATGTTTTTGCCATTATTTAAAATTTTTATCCACAGTGTGCAGTTGTATCCTCTGATAGATTTTCTTTCTGCAAATGAGCACTCTTAGGATTTTTTCTTTTAGTAAGGATTGATTATTCTTCTAGCTTTTCCTAGAAGGAAATGCTCAAATTTTAAATGTTTCTTACTAGATAGATAGCTGCTCTAAGGAATACTTTGGTTTTCTGGTTTTGTATTGACTCAGACCCTGAGGATAACACATATATTTGGCACTACAGCTTGAGTGGGTTTGTAGGCTCAATTTAAAGGTCAGATTTGAGTGATGGGCTATGACAATGAAGAGATTGGAAAAAAAATGTCTGAAAGCTATTAAAAGTTTCACGGTGATGATTTCTGCAGTCCTTAAAAGAGGATGAAAACCATGCATCACTTAAAATTAAAAAGATAAAAAGAAGAAAAGGCACAAATCCCACAGCTCTATTGCATGAATTATGCACATTTTTGCATCTATGCATTATTCTTTCCATTCTGGGAATATATAATAGTAAAGAGCATGCTATTGATTTCTTAACTGTTTGCATAATCTCTGTACCTAGTTTTTCCCCATCCCTAGCTCACAGAATAGTTTTGGTCATTTATTATTCCCTCTTGTTCCTGTTCTAAATTGAGAAATCCTTTATGCATACTGGGAAAGAAAGAAATGCCTGGTGAGTTATTATCCATCTTTATCTAACGGAAAAGAAGAGTAGTACTTCACAAGGAAATGTTCTGCACCCTTATTTTTGATGGGAATTCTTTTAGATCTTGCCCCACTTGTACATAAGTTTGTGACTTTGAGTCAAATCTTCTTCCACTTTGTTGCCAAAATGAGTCTTTGTCGGTCTGCAGAAGAGCTGAGGATGGAAGGCATGGGAGGCATATTCCAGATGTCTGAAGAGGGCCTTATTTGCCTCTTCTTTCTGATGAAGCAATCTGTACAGGCAGACATGTACAGCTGTTTCTGCCGTGTATTCTCAGTCCCTTCCCATGTTCTCCGATGATGTGTTGTGGTAGCCTGAGTCTTTGCTTACTGAAGTCTGGCTTGTGTTAGCATCAGACAGCTGAGCTCTGCTGGTACTTCTGTCCTCCATCCACAATACATGCCATGTGTCATTACTCTCTCATCATTACCATAAGCGTTCTCTAGGCTGAAGATTTTGTGAGTTCCAGTTTTACCTAGAGATGTGTCTGCAAAACAATGAGTATACATGTTAGAACATGTACTTAATTCACACTGAAAGCTAATGAATGGGATGCTTTTGAAATGCAGTTGAGTGCTTCTGTATGATCTGTCTTTGCCAAACTTATTTTAATTTTTGTTACTGGTAGTGTAAAACTTTATATTTTATTTAAAAAAAACGCAGGAGTAACTCCTAATGATTTTTGTTACTCGGGCCTGGGTGATGCAGTTAAAACCAAATGCAATGGTAGACAGCATTGATTTCTGTTTTGTCTCCTACTAACATGTAATTTGTCTTGATAGAGGAGAGATAAGAGATGAAGATCCCATGGCTTATATACTAACATTTCAATTTAAAGAGCCTGCATACTGAGCTGAAACTGCACTCTGAGACAGGTTGGTCTGTTTTATGCATTAACTCACCATCTACTTTCCATGGAAGAAAAGATACAGGATTTTTTGTTTTGAGTAGCAATCAGTTCTCTAAACAAAACAAAATGTGATTTATATTGGCATAGTTAAAGAAAGACAAAGCATTAATTGCATAAAGCATCTCTAACAATTACTGCTTCAGAATTTTTAGAAGCTTTGGAAGCTTATTTTGTGCAAACTATGAAAAAAAATTGCTGGAATAAATGGAATCGCATGGAGACCTGTTACTAAGTTTAACTAATTTTTCTCATCTGTACCTGTTCTACAGAATATGGAACATGTTTTGTTGGTCATTTTTACTGCTTAAAAAAGCTGCCCTGGGAAGGTTATTGGGGAAAAATAAAAAAAGTAGGGTAACTCTGCCAGGGGCTCTTGGAATGACCACAAACAAAGTGTTGTAGAATTAAAGAAAGGTTGAAGTTAGAAGAGACTCTAAAGATCATCTAGTTCCAACCTCTCTGGCATGGTAGGTGGGAAGGCGGGGGAAGAGAGCTTGGAAATTCATGGTAAACCAGGTTGCTCAAAGATCTTTCCAACCTGATCTTGAACACTTGCCAGGATAGGGCATCCACAGCTTCTGTGGACAACCTGTTGTCCTGATAGCCGTTCACCCTCACAGTGAAGTATTTCTTCCTTGTCTAATGTAAATCTATCCTCTTTTGGTTTAAAACTGCTACCCCTCATTATATCTCAACACTCCATCATAAAGAGGTTCTTCCCCATCTCTCCTGTAGGCTCTCTTACATACTATAAGGTCTTCCTGGAGTATGTCAGAAGGGGCATAGTCAGTAAGTTGAGAGAGGTTCTCCTCCCCATCTACTCTGCCCTGGTGAGACCACATCTGGAATATTGTGTCCAGTTCTGGGGCCCTCAGTTCAAGAAGGACAGGGAACTGGAGCATCTTTCTTATGAGGAGCAGCTGACGGACCTGGGTCTCTTTAGATTGGAGGAGACTGAGAGGTGACCTCATTAATGTCTACAATTACATAAAAGGTGAGTGTCAGGAAAACAGAAACAGGCTCTTCTCCATGACTTCCAATGATAGGACTAGGGGCAATGGGTGCAAGCTGGAACACAGGAGGTTCCACACAAATGTAAGAAAAAACTTCTTGATGGTGAAGGTGACAGAACACTGGAGCAAGCTGCCCAGAGAGGTGGTGGAGTCTCCTCTGGGGACATTCAGCACCTGCCTGGATTCGTTCCTGTGTGACTTAGTCTAGATGTTCCTGCTCTGGAAGGTGGATTGGACTAGATGATCTCTTGAGGTCCCTTCTAATCCCTGATATTCTGTGATTCTGCGAGTCTCTTCTCAAGGTTGAACAGCCTGAACCCTCCTGTACAGCCTCCTCTGGATTCCCACCAATAGGTCCATGTCCTCCTTGTTTTGGGAACCCCAGAACTGGATGCAATACTCCAGCTGGGGTCTCACTTGAGAGAATAAAGAGGCCGAATCACCTCCCTTCACCTGCTGGCCATATTTCTTTTGATGCAGCACCTCCAATTTCGTGTACAAAAAACCCCAAATTTAGTGTTTAGTGTACAGATATGTTTTATTAAAGTTGTGGATAGGCTAAGGATATGGGTGTCTCAGCAAATGATAGTAAGAGTGTCTTTGCAAACCAAAGAAACTAGATAGCATTTACAGACAAAGGAGTTGACTAAAACCAAACAATGTAAACACATGTCACTGAAACTCAATTTACACATGGAAATAGCAAGCATAATTTTGATATGAGTATCAGACTTCGTATTAGGTGTACCTTGGTGTCAATGGAAAAAAGGGTAGGGACATTTGCATCCTGGAAAAATTAAGATAAAAGAAGGCTATGCCTTCCAGTAATTTGAGAGACCCCGCCTGAGGAATGTCTTGTTGGACTCTCTCTTTATTCAAATAAGGTTAATTCTTTTTCAAGACTCCTCTGTCTCCTCTGTGAACACAGTGACCTCAGGCAACAGGTACTGTCTAAATAGTATTCTACCTGTAAACTGAGGGACCCTGAAATCACAAAGGATCTTCTGTAAAGCTTTG
>VZTY01014784.1:101754-209860 GCA_013400935.1 Turnix velox
CACTGGAGCAAGCTGCCCAGAGAGGTGGTGGAGTCTCCTCTGGGGACATTCAGCACCTGCCTGGATTCGTTCCTGTGTGACTTAGTCTATATGTTCCTGCTCTGGAAGGTGGATTGGACTAGATGATCTCTTGAGGTCCCTTCTAATCCCTGATATTCTGTGATTCTGCGAGTCTCTTCTCAAGGTTGAACAGCCTGAACCCTCCTGTACAGCCTCCTCTGGATTCCCACCAATAGGTCCATGTCCTCCTTGTTTTGGGAACCCCAGAACTGGATGCAATACTCCAGCTGGGGTCTCACTTGAGAGAATAAAGAGGCCGAATCACCTCCCTTCACCTGCTGGCCATATTTCTTTTGATGCAGCACCTCCAATTTCGTGTACAAAAAACCCCAAATTTAGTGTTTAGTGTACAGATATGTTTTATTAAAGTTGTGGATAGGCTAAGGATATGGGTGTCTCAGCAAATGATAGTAAGAGTGTCTTTGCAAACCAAAGAAACTAGATAGCATTTACAGACAAAGGAGTTGACTAAAACCAAACAATGTAAACACATGTCACTGAAACTCAATTTACACATGGAAATAGCAAGCATAATTTTGATATGAGTATCAGACTTCGTATTAGGTGTACCTTGGTGTCAATGGAAAAAAGGGTAGGGACATTTGCATCCTGGAAAAATTAAGATAAAAGAAGGCTATGCCTTCCAGTAATTTGAGAGACCCCGCCTGAGGAATGTCTTGTTGGACTCTCTCTTTATTCAAATAAGGTTAATTCTTTTTCAAGACTCCTCTGTCTCCTCTGTGAACACAGTGACCTCAGGCAACAGGTACTGTCTAAATAGTATTCTACCTGTAAACTGAGGGACCCTGAAATCACAAAGGATCTTCTGTAAAGCTTTGTCCGAGTGAGGATGTCTTCTGGGTACACATGACTCCAAGTGCCAGATTAGAACATTGTTAATATTGAATTCCAGAATGGGGAAGTTCTCCATTCAGTATCAGTGAATAGTACTGTGTATGTGACATTAAATATATCATTAGAAGCAAAATGCCAGTTGTGGCTTGTGTATAATAGTTTTTGGAAAGTTTTGGGTTAGTTTACAGTTTGTTGTAGCTTGCACAAGGCTATTGTTCCAGTTTCATAATAAGCTGTGGTGAAAAGGAAACATGAAAATCTTTTGTATCAAAAAAGGGAATGATCAATAAAGGATTTTCTTAGGATGTTGTGACAACTGGCTAAGTGTTGTGAAATGCAAGCAGACAAAGAAGAATGAATTAAGGATTCATTAGTAATTGGATCTGTTGATAAGAAATTGTCATTAAGGGCCAGAGAGCAATCTGATAGAAGGGGAAGCTATTCATATAACTCATTGCACTCAGTTCATTAGCAGACAAAATACTGATCCCAGGAAGTTCTAGGAGGATGGACATGTTTGCTTGCAGTTAGGGAAAAAGCAAAAAAAAAAAAAGGAGTGTTGCATAAAGGTAATATATATAATAGTGTAGTATGTGTAGCATAAAAACAAATAAGGTTTTATCCACACAGCAGAAAAGGGGAAAAAGTCCAGTTCACAACAAAACATGCAGCAAGCAAGTTGCTTTATGTTGTGCAAAATACAGGGGGAAGAAAAGAGCACTTTAAAAATTTAAATTACATATGAAGGTTTTGTATGAGATTATAGCAGCTTGCTGGTCTACAGAATGCCAAGATTAAAATCATGATACTGTAACCTCAATTTGACTTCAGTGGAGCTATGATAGTTTACATAGTCTGCAGTCTGATGTTTCACTTGGAGATTTGAAATGTACCCCTACCCCAGAATTGCAAAATACCTTTGCCCATTTTTCACTCTTGTTCTCATGTCCCTCATAAAAGCATTCCTGTGATAGAGCTATAAAACTTAATGCTAACTGATGATTTCCCACTACCCTCTCCCATCTCTTTTGCCTCTGGATTGTAAATATTTCAAAGCTTAGTGACCAGAAGGGTGCAAGAATAGGAGTAATCAGTATTGTCCTTACAGGAGAAGATGGCAGTGCAGAAGATATTTTAAAAGATCCATTTTTTTAAAAAATCAAGCAAATAATACATTACATTGCTAGGTAAACAAAAACACAGTGTGATAGCAGATACCCTTTGTTGCCAAGAAATTTATCCATAAATTTCAGAATTTCAGAGTTAAAATAAAGAATATAGTCCTTAGATTTATCAGAACTTTGTGCAGTTGTTTCAGATCATGAGAACGCTTATTCTGTCCATATAGACTTCTATCAAAAGAAGTAATTGTTGGCAACTAAAACCATAAATCCCATAAAGATTCTGAAGCTTTCTTCCACTAAATAAGAGGTTTCAGGTTTTATTTTGAAGTCACATGAAGAGATTTTAAACCTAGTCTTTATTAGGTGTGTGCAATCTAAATACCAAATACAGTGATACATTTGCATGTACCAAATGTGTAGCATGAAAGTGTGCATTTCATTATTTTATTTTATTTTATTTTATTTTATTGTTACTTCTGCTTAGTCGAAGTTATCTACAGTTGCATCCTGGATCAGACTTCTGCATATTAGGTGTCAGGTCCAAGCAGCAGGGATGGTATTCTTATTATAAAATCTTAAAATATCGTAATCCACTATGCAATGGTTGAGACTATCAAGATACAAAAAATAGGACATACTAACTGTTTTTTGTTGAATGGTTATAAATCACATGAAGCAGTGATTGTTTGCAGTCTCTTAAATTTAATGTTATATAAGGATTTGTGCCTTACAATGGATGGTGATTTCAATTAGTCTCACAAGCCTGGAATAAGGGCGGGATTTACAAATCTAAGGTGTTCTAGATTTGCTTTTTGAAAGGAAAATTCATGACAATTCAAAGTAACTACGATTTTCCTACAGGTCAGGTTGCTGCTTTTACTTATTTATTCATTCATTTATGTTTAAGAACTCAACACAACTAAGTGCTCCAATTATTTTGTTGTCCCTTGACAGATACTTGAAACACAATCGCTGTTACATCAACAACACTGGGTATTTAGAAGTTTCTTCATTTGACATTGTTGACAAAGTTTCTGTTATTGGTCATTTGCCTTATTCACTTTTCTGCTGTTTGCACTTAAATTATTATTTCAAAGTGAAGAAAACAACATTTACAGCGCAGAAACTATTGACATTGTTCTCAACCACAGTGTGAATGCTACCCAGTGTTATAAAAGTTATAAAGAGAATAATTATGCCATTTATATTCTTTCTCGATCCAAATTAGCAAGTGCTTTGAGGTAAAACATGGATGAATTTCCCATAACCTGGCTGATGTCACAAACAAGATAGCTAAAAAGTGCCTGCGGTTATGTTCAAATTAAGTTATATTAGAATTGTGTCCAATATTCTTTATTGCTAGGTGAAGACACTCAGAGCAAATGGAAAGTGATGTTTTTTTCATTCTCCATAGCCTCAGTTCAAACTTTGCTCTGTAATGTTATTTACTCTTATTTTTTGTCCTAGAAAAATTAACTTATGAGAGTGATTTTTTAAAGAGCTTATCTCCCTTTATTTCCTAACAGTTTAGTCCATGCTTTAAAAATACAGAGACTGTGTGTGATGGGGTTTTTTAGCTCTGAGTCCATGGCAGCAGCTAGCTGGGATGTTTGTTGCTACCAGCAAGATGACCCTGTGACCAGAGCCAGCAACCCTTCACATTACCCCCTTTACACTTAGTGCACTTTGTTTCACTCCTGTTTTTCTCTTGGATCTTGCTATGGCTGTTCTCACTTCCATTTGAGCAGGTCAGTTCTGTTTCACATATACACTGTTTCTCTAGCACCTGTCTACGGGAAGGAGTCATATTCCATGGGTCCCTTCTTTCTTTTCACGGTCCTTATTGTCAAATTTTATTGTACATCATTCATGTCAGATTCTCTATAATTACCTACTTCATTGTGATTCACAAGTTCTCAAGATCCAGATCAGCCACTCATACTGAATCCTTGATTTCCTTTCCATAGTAGTAATGGGGCAGATTATTCTCTTATGGTCTTTTTAATCTTGGTTCTACTTAGATACAGGAAAATTTGTCCACTCACCCTTGGTTTAGATTGTTCTTTGCTACTGAGGCATAGCCTACTGTTTATGTGCTCACAGAATAGATCTTATCATTATCAAGCCATATAGTTTATTTACAAAAGGGGAAAAAACTGTGAATTACTTTGACCACTATTTATCTGTAAGAACTGTAATTTTAAACTTAATGCTTTTAGAAACTATACTATATATAAAACATGTTTTTATATGATGAAAAATGTGGCTAACATGGGTGCATTATTTTCTATAACAGATTATTTCTGATATAGATTCTTTCAAAATATGTTACCCCATTCATTTTGCTTTGTTACAAAATTTCAGAACATATTTGGGACAAAATTTGATGGTTTAGTTTCATGCAGCTGCTCCAAATGAATGAATGAGATGCCCACCAGTTACAATATTAAAGTAAGCATGTATTATATTGAGATAATTTTCTGCCTGAAATTAACAAATGTGAATTAAACTCACGTTACTTGTGAGAGTATTATATGTGCTGTGGTCTCTATGCAAAATTATTTTAAAAAAGCACTTATTTAGTATGTCTATATTATCCTAGTCAAAGGTGAAATAATCTGGCTCTTCCTTGGTGGGAACATAGGAGTATAGGAGGCTCTCTCTGGAAGTGATAATTAATACCTGTCAGCGGAACAAAGTAACACTGACATGCTAAATGATGTGAAATGGTGATGGACTTGCCTCATTTGGATGCTTATATGAGGAGTGCTAAGCAAATTCAAACCAACCATATTATTTGATCTTACTGGTTAAAGCAGCTTGACAGCGCAAGGGCAGCTCCTTCAGTGCTCCTGTGTGAGTTAACCTGGGAGTTCTTCAGTTTCTGGTAGCATCTAACACTTTTCTTCATTGTGCTTCTGATGGTGCAGTGCAGTATTTTGGTCCACAGATTTTTTTTCTTCGAATTTCTAAGTTTTTTTTGTCTTTTGAATAAAAACATAGCCCTTTTTGAACTACATCTGATTTGACAGTATTTGTCACACAGTATTTATCCACTCTGCTCAGGTCTCTATATAATAGCAATAGGAGAGAGTCCATGCTCCTGCAAACTTTTGATAAATCTGAAATCTGCTATCTGAAAAACTCAACATCATTATTTTCTTCAGGTTTTTATACAGCTTTTTCTTTTTATAAAATGGTAAAAAAGAAATTTCATTTGTTTGAAATCATATGAATTTCCATGCCCAATCTGCAAACTCAGTGCTGCCTGGCATTCTTCCTTGCTGTGTATCTGGAGTGTTTGTTTAGCTAAACACACTTTTGAGGAGAGTAACAAAAAGAGGGAAAAGAGAAAGAAATTACTAATGAAAGAGAAATTTTGATATATTTTGAGAAGTAATGGAGCCATCGTATTTTGTGGAATTCTAAATGATTACTTCATTGAGTTACACAGTACATCAATGGATGTTGGGTAGAAGCTCGACCTAAGTACAAAAATAGATAAATCTAATGTTTGATTCACTGATTTCAGAAATAACAAATGTATCAGTGAAATCACATCAGAAATATGCTGACATTAAACATTTTTAAGTACCAATGGATAAAAGGAAGATGGAGATGAAAACTCATTCAGTTAGAAATATATATTTTATTAAGAATAAAATAATTTTTGAGGCAAGAAATTAAAGCTTGAAATTAAAACTACTTTTTCTTTTCCTTTTTTAATGATGCCTGCACTTATCCCTTGTTACTGATCAGGCACAAAGTAAAACGTGCTGAAAATTAAATGAACTCTGGAATACCCACCACATATCATCTAAATGCAGGTTGACAAGGAATAGCAAATAAAATCAATTCAATCAATAGTCTGTGCCTTTACAATTCTGCTTAGAAAAGCAATGAAGAAAACTGAGAAACGAAATTTTGAAGAGGAATAACAGCAATAAGGCCTATTTCTAACTGAAGTCCAAAAAATCTGCATTATGTTTCAAATTTTTGTTTATACTCATAATGGAAGAAAATTGCCTTTTAATTCCTATTTCTGTAGCACTTTCAATGCAGGGAAGTTGTGTTGAAGGAAGTTGGAGGTCATGCTGCGATGTGGTGGTGATTGGCAGCGATTTAAACCAGAAAGGCAAGATATCCATTCCTTCTCTTCTCCTAGACTGTAATAGTCTTGTAAGACATTTTGTCATCTCATCTCATCACATTTTCCTGTTCATAAGTATGATGTGTGAAGCAGCCAAGCCAGAATGAAAAAGAAATGTCGGTTGTAAAATGTGTACAAAACATGATGGTATTTTTTCTAGCTAATTCATCTGGCAGCAGAAAATCACCCTTGAATTGTCCAGCCAAAAAGGAATAGGTGTAAAGGAATATTAAGTCAGAATTTGGTCTCAGGTAATAGCTTAAATTGCATATCACTATGTAAAAATCGATTTTAATTTTTTTTTTTTTCTGGGCAATGAATTTAAAGTGTTTTTGTATTTTCATGTAATGTGTTGACTGCCTGTTATCTAAATTTTCGTTGATTCAACTTTTCACATATTCTATGAAGTTTCTGTTTAATCTTACTCCCATCCTAAATTCATATGAGCCATTTTTTAAAGTTATTTTAGCCAAGATCTATTACAATGCAGAGAAAAATTACTGCTAAAGTTTTGCTAAAAATAGTAATTCTTACTATGCTTTCTATGTTTTTCTGCTTTTTAGCAGTAAGTCTGTTCATAGCCTTTCAAAAAAGCCCTGATGTTTTTAAAAAAGGTATATACATGCTTCAAGGAAAGTGTAAATTAACAGAAATACTTCATATAAATTCCTTTATAACTCTGAACTCCTCGTTAATTTTTCTCTACAGTCTAACTCATAATTTCTTGCCTTTCTGACTGTAAAACAAAGGGCATTTGCATAATTGTCTGAAGTGTTTAGTAATTCTTGTCTTCCCTGTGAAATTAAGCTGATCTGATTTTGGTTGAAGAGGAGATGGAGTGTTTCATTATTCTTGGCGACGGTATGTTTGTTCCTTGCAGAGAGACAGGCAGAGTGGTCAAAGAAGGAAGCAAGTTTAAAGCTGCACTGCTTGCTTCTGCTTATGTGACTGCTCCAAGTCAATGATTTTTTTTTTCTTCTATCCAGTTTACCTTGTTTCCTTTTAGAATTACTTTGTATACGTTGTTCAACCCAAACAAAACATACATTGCATTCAGGTTAAATCAAATGAATAGGAAGCTTTACTGTTTTCCTTTGGAGTGGAAAATAAGCAAACCATCCCAAACATCAAGTAATACTCATGATTTTGTTTTTCACATATGCTAAAGAAACATTTAATTGCAACAGAATATCTGAAGACAATGGCAGCAAGCATTTTTTTTTCCTGAAGGCTGTGACACAGATGATGTCTCTTATTATTAAGATCTAGCTGTAACCCATCCATCTGTTAGTCATGTGTGTGCTAGCAGCTTATTGGTAACTGAGTCAAAAAAATAATTTAATTCTTTATAATAATCTTCCATGACTTCAGGATAGTCTATTTATTATCGCCTTTTATTTTTGAAAATGTATGCTTTTATACATTTGTGTGACCTTTCATTTACAGAAACAGTCTTGTACTTGCAATGGCTTTTTATATTCACTAGGTCCTAAGAGAATCTAGTCAAAAGGAACCAGCATTCTTAATGTCTGCAAGATGCATCTATTAAAATTCATTTTAGTAACTTTAAATGAAATGCATCACCAGCAGCTGAAGAGGGGAAAAGAAACAAGTCATAAGCTGCAAGCCACAATCTATCAACATATTTTCCATCCCATTCAGGCAGATGTTTGGCCTCAAGACATGTAAAATGGATAGGTTTGATTCTGTCTTGATCTCCCTGCAACTTGAACAGGAGAGATGAGGGATGCTCAGAAGAAAATTAGCTAAATAAAGGAACTAAAGAAGCAAAAGTAAAATGCTGGAGGATATTGCAATATGTACATCTAAAATTAAATACATATTTTTGCCAATTGTGTAAATTCTGATAAAATATGGGCGTGATAATAGCTTGATAATAACCTATCAAGATATAATAAGAATACTTCAAATGGTGGTTGTGTTTTTCATTTATTTATCTGAAGCTACAGTCTAGACTAAGAACTAAAGTCTTTTCTTCCATGTTGTGTTGTACTCTACAGTTGAATCTGACAGCAACCTACAGACTTGGGGCAAAATTTGAAGCATCTTAATTAAATCCCCCTGTTCTATTCCTGTAATGCCTTAAAGTTGCCCTGTCTGCACTAAGCACCCACTGTGCCAGTACAGAGGCAGAGAGAGTGGTTAGGTATCTTGGAAAAATAATCCTTTGAAGTATAATCACTAAATATTTCAATCACCAAACAAAACATGAGAGATCTGAATTAATTTCTGTCTGTTGGGTGGAAGGACCAAGATTTTTTTCCTCCTTCTTCTTCCAGCTTTCAAAAGATCAAATACAAAGGATAAAAATATTTTTAGTACAGCTTTTTGGGTAACTTTTATTGATGAAATAGTCACAAGAGAAACCTGGAAGACAAATCAAAAACACTACACAAGGTGAGAAGAGAATTGCCTTTTTTTGGCGCAACCGCCAAGAATGGCACTCAGACCATGAAAGTTGCCAGCAGAGCCCATCTGTTAAGCAACAGAGTAAATCAGATGCTGCAAGTTTCCAGAGATCTCAGAAAAGAAAAAAAAAACAAAACCTGTGAAGAGGCAAAGGCAGGAAGGTCATTTTCACCTTAAAATAGGGTATTTTCTCTCCATAAGCTGCTCTAAAGTTGATTCTTTCCTTCAAAGTACTATAATGGATCAGTCAGCTTAAAATGGATCCTGTCTTTTTGTCCCTGGGTGTGTCTGCCAAGACTTCTGAAACTGCAGGAGCAATTCAATCTAGGATACAAGCATGCTACTCTTTTTGAAGCTTGGTCCTTGAATGATTTCAGTGTCTGGGATCTTCAGAATCTTGTTCATGTGCACAGATGCTACGTTTGAACTCTGAGGCACTGGAAAGTTCAGGTTTTTCAGCTGGCATATTTGGACAGAAAGTTTAAAAAGGAGTGGTAATCCTATCTTTAGCACAGATATATTATTTCATATCTGTGAGACCTCTTGAAAGGCACAAATCCTGAGGACATATTGTTTTCATTGGTCAAATGAATCCATGCTCTTATCACTTGAAGGTCCTGCATTGCCAGCATGCCATTCTGGGAGTGATGATTGAAGGGTCAAGCTCTTCTTTTCTGTTTCTATCAGGTATGATGTTTGTATTATTCAGTTGCTCTGTAAAATATTCCAGTTCTGTGAAACTAGATAGTTAGTAGAGGGATAATTAAAACCCTGTGATTTTAAGTCAGTATCTGCAGGCATTCAGCAAGGAGTATTGAACATTCGTCACATTTGACCATTGCCTCTCATGGACAATCTGACTGCATCTGGCCTGCAGGACAGATTTCCACTTACAGGGAGAAAACTGTGATGTTATACACAGGTATTTCATATTCTGTCACACCATTTTTTTCCACAGAGCCTACAATGGTGGATAGGTGATCTTTTTTTAGGTTAAAGCATGTGTAGAAAGTAGTGTACAGGAGATACACTACTTTATCCTGCAGTGCTGCACAGCTTCTGGAATTTGTTTTTAAATTTGATGAGACTCAGACGATGTCTGACTCAGTCCATTTTAAGATAGTATCTCATATTCTTTCTAATGCAAAACTGCTCACCAGAGTTTCACAGAGCTTCACGTTTAAGGCAGATGGTTGCTATCAGTTTGTTTCATTATGACACCACTAATCCATGACCCACACAACCAATGTCAAAAAATTATATTTTGCGTTGTCAAAACTTTACCATGAAACATTGTAGCCTTTTCATGGCATATATTTTAGGCTAATTGTTAAGGTGAATTGTTATCCAAAATGCTTTCTTTTCTTTGGAAAGAAAAAACAGCCCTATTTGATCAGGTCATAGACAAGAACCAAGCAGAAAATTTTAGTACAGAAAAAAGAATGAATTGAAACTAATAAATGTATAATTCCCCCAATGCAGTGCATATTGGAGCTTCAAGAAATCTTGGAGTTACATTTAGAATTAGATTGCTTATCTTAATACCTATCAAATTTCAAAAGCTATATTGCTACCTTTTGTATGAAAAATACCAGCAAGGAAAAAATATGATGCATATGTGGTCTCCCCAGTGGAGAGAAAGCAATAATACAGTAGAGCCCTTTTCTATTGAATTGTCTGACACAGTAAGTGTCTCTAACCCCCCAGATACCTTTATTTAACTTTTTTCTTCCAATAGAAAAAAAGAAATTCCTATTGCATATTTTGAACAGTAATTTCACAAATCCTGTTCTAAAGGACATCATTCTTGGTATTCATAACCTTCTAATTTTCTTTGCTATAGGCCATAATTCATAATTGCATCAAGCGAAATATTGAAGTAAAAATGTATGTATATGTTGTTGTCTCTGTGATGTACCTTCAGTTTTCACTACAAGTGTGTAGAATTTGCTTTCTCTCCTTGTCTACCTTTCTCTCTCCACAATAAACTATGCTTGTGCACTTGTCCTGGATCAGGTGTCTGAAAATGGTGACCAGGTAAAAACGAAACACCTGGAATGTAGAAATGTTGATAAATTATTCCTGTGTTATTAATCCCTGGATGAGGAAAGTCATTCTGCAGAGAAAGTTAGAATGAAACTGATTTGACTCATAGCCTTTTGTTCAGATCTTGAAAACGTGACCATCTTTTTAGAGAAAAAACTGTTGATCCATTCAGTTAATTAAACTGAATTACTGAAATGAGTTTTTTTCTGTGAATACTTTGTAAAACCCAACTGTCTGATTTCAGCCTTGCTGAAGGGACTGCAGATGTCAAAGCTCAGTTCTGCATCTCTCTGGCACGTTTGTTTATATCTATGTCGAGTGCCCACAGCACAAAGTAGAGTGCAGTTATCAAATGTCTGAGAAAATACTGTCTTTACCTTTTTTTTACTTTTTTATAGAAAGCACAAGCCTTATTTAGCTTACATAAAGTGTATTGGTCCCACACTAATTGTCTGTCTGTCGACTGGCATGAAATAGTGTAGTGATATGGAGGGACTGCCATGATGGCATAATTCCACTTTTTGTCATAAGGACATCTTTGTGTTGCCAGGCTTTTATTGTTCAGTAAACGTGCAAGTTACAGTAACAAGTATCTTACAATTCAAAATCAGGTTTTGCAGCGAGAGTAGAAATTCAGGTACTAGACATGCTTGTCATAGTTAACCACTCTTGAAGCTTACAGTTCAGCGCACCTACCTTTTATATCTCTGCCTATAAAATGCAATTTTCAGCTGTTCTTTTCAGAAATGGGTATATATGGTATGCATTTATAAAGTTGCTCATGAGATGAAGTTCAAATTTATATGGTTTAACACTGAGCTTGTTCTTAGAGTGTTTGTAAGAAATTAAAAAAATCTCTCAAATGATCTGGAGAAGCTGTTTGCTTGTGTCTGGCAGTAATAAAAGAGATTGTGTAAATGTGTGGGGAAAAGACATGAGTAAACGAAAGGTGAGATTAAATCAGAATCATTTAGACTGTATCCACTATATTGAAGTGTGTAAAGCTGGATTAGCAGTGTTTGTTACCAGTCTCTGTGCATATTATTTGACATTTTGCTAGGAAATCCTTTTTCAGTCTTAAATCACTTAAGTAATCATTTAACAATGAGTTATTGAAGGACATTGTAGAAAAAAAATAAATATTAAAAATCTTTTCAGTTAGCAAATGGATTCCTACATCTGAAAAAGTTTCTTTTAACCAATAAGCTAATTTTAATTAAAATATGCTGCAGTAAAATGGAAAAGACGATATGCATGTAACTGCATTTGGAATATGAATAAAACTTTATATACATTAAAATGAGCCTAGAAAATGCAAATATTAACTCATATAATACATTAAAAATTAACATCTGTGAAGATTTTTAAAGCAGTTTTCCTTTCATAGATAATTGTTGGGCTGCAGCAAATTAATCAGTAAAAGAAGGAAGAAAAATGTGAACGTGGCTCCACTGAAAGTGCAGCTTTACTGTCTCTTCTTAGGTATATGCATTTTGTTCTTCTGTATCAATTTCCATCTCCTGTGCAAGGCACCAGTGTCTTCTACAGCAGAGCCTTCTGAAGTGAAAGGTTCAGCTCTCATATCTATCTCCCTGAAAAATTCAAATAAAATTTCCTGATCAACTGTCAGTCTGCATCTCACATTCCCAGATACAGAAAATTCTTTGAGATGAGGACTGTGAGTGGTTTGGGGAGAAACTCTTTGTATCCTCTGTAAATCAGATGGTTAAGTACAGCCCTGTACGATGCTGCATTTTATATTTGCAATTTAAGATTTTCTGAAGTATCCAAAGCAAAGAGGACCTGTGTGCATTCCCAGGTTCACCCCACCAAAAACCACCCATGTCAGTGCTGCTGTGTCTCATGAATTTAGCCTGAACTGCAGAACTGGAGTGCCCAGAATGACATGCACCCTGCCTTGGCTCAAATTCACACTTATGAACAACCGCAGTCTTGTCAGCATGGCTCTTAGTAGCTTCAGAGAAACCTTCAACATCTTAGGCGTCTGCTTATTTTCACATCTTGTTGGGCTACAAAAATTCCTTTTACCTGGGGCAAGATTTACAGAGAGTCATGGGTTCACCACCTAGTAATTTTTGCATACATAAGAGTGAACTTTGAAAAAAGACTGCAAAGCAATGCATGTAAATCCATAACTGTAATACCTTTAAAGATAAATATCCCTGGGGGAAATGCTAATTTTTAAATCCTCAAAATAATTAAATAATTTCTGACTTTGCAATACACCTAGAAAGTACATGTACCTTTGGTTGATTATCTGCCTGTGCCCTTTATTTCGCAAAGAAAATTAAAAACAGGATGACTTTTGGTTGTAGTTAAGATTTTATAATATACTAGACTTTTACATCAGCACACTTCTGTATTCTGAATAAGGTCAAGTTCCCTCAGTCCACGCAGTTCTACTTGAGAGTATAACAAAGATCAGCTTGGTTCTTCCTATTGCAAAAGACTGATCAAAGTAAATCATTAATCAAATAGATATGAAAATTAGAAATAATAATAAGAGGTGTTAGATAACACAATCTGCATGCAGTAGCAGCTTGATCTCTCAGGAAATTAAAATAATTTAACAAAAAGGCCATATTTAACAGACTGTATGATGGAATTAGGAATGAAAATCTAGCCTATTAATCATGCAAGAAATTGCAATTAAATTATATTTGTTAATTTCATAGTGAAGAGTTTTTAAATTAAATCATTAACCATTTGCTGCAATCCTTACTTAGATGCAATTATCATTCAGAGGTGGTGATATACAACTTTTAGGGGTTAAAAACTGTTTTCTATCCAATTGATTTATTTTCCTATTAAATACTTTCTTTGGAAAAACATAAATTAAGGCATAGGTCTCAAATTCTGTCCCAGTTTG
This sequence comes from Turnix velox, assembly GCA_013400935.1. NCBI lineage: Eukaryota > Metazoa > Chordata > Aves > Charadriiformes > Turnicidae > Turnix > Turnix velox. Next base: position 115,310 of record VZTY01014784.1, read on the forward strand.
TCTCTCCCAGTGTTTTTCTCTTGGTTCCCTTGTTTCTTTGCTTCTCTTCTATCTCCAGAAACCTGGTGCTTTTGTCTCATTCAATATACTTTTATTTCAAATATGAAAAAATTAAGCATCATCCAGGTTTTTATTCATTTTTATTAAAGAATTTGAATTGCCTATGTGTATTTGAAAGCATGATTTTTATTATATGGATGGAAGATAGTGAAAGGTACTCTATATGTAGACACAAGTGGTCTCCTCAATCCAGTCTCACTGGCTCCTCTACATTTTTTAAGGCATCAGTATGACTTTTATTAAACTTTGCCTCTACAGCCTGATCACTGCAAATACAAACCAACCTAAAATGAAGCCGACCTAAGTTACATTTCAGCTTTGAATATAAAGTGAATAGTAATTGGTGAATAAGCATCTGATCTCACTATTTCTGTTATAACATTCTATGTTGTCATCATTGCTAACAAGTAAATAGTTTTCTCTCTTTAGGGAGATCTCTGAAAGCCAGTCCCATCTAACTGAAGATAAGATTACACAGATAAGACCAGAAAGGTGTAAATTTCTGATGGGGCATTAAATTCGTGTATGATCTCCAAAGAACGTCAAGATTAGCCTAGATTTTCTGACATCCACAAAAAGCTGAATTCATGCTAACAGCTTTTGAAATGAATGAATATAGAATGTCAGTATTTCCACCTGTTTTCACAGAATATATAGGAATCAATTATCTCTGAAACCTCAGTATTGTGGGTGTTTTGCTTAACTGAACTTGGATGCTACTTTTGAAAGGCTTTTTTGAGAGCTGGAGAAAGGCAAAGACATAGACCAACGTATGCACGAAAATCCTCTGATTGTGAATATCTATTTCTCATTTATTTAGGAAATAAATCTCTAATTACATGCACTATCACTCCACCTAAGTTTTACTGAGTGTTCAGTTCTTTCTGTTGTTATTAACATAAGTACAAACAAGTAGAAAAGTCTGATGCCCTGCTGTAAAAAAAAAAAAATTACGTACTCCTCTGGCTTATGTGAGCAGATGGGTTTGCTAGTAAAGATGCACAAGTAGTCAAATCAGAGATCAAGGACACAGCTGAAAATCCTTGTCATCAGTATGAAATTGAGATCAGAACTAAGTCTAAGATGATATGGTAGTCTAATAAAAGCTTGATGTGCTTTGCAAAACAAGGGCTGATAGGGGATGTATTTGTTTCACAAGTAAAGCCTTGAGATAAAAGTTTTTGCTCTCTATCTGATCTCTTCCTGCTTAGGATAAGAGAAGCAATATGGATAAAACATAATATATAAAATAAATAAATAACGCATAATTTTTATCTTCAATGTATAGCTGATATGTGGTACTCTTAATGAGTCAGTGTGAACTTAACTTTTACTGACTTTAGCTACCTCGAAATTTTGTGTGTAATCAAAGCAATTTATGGTATACTTCATCTAGATAGGACCACAAGAGACAGATTATACCTGAGACTGTGCTTGAATTTCTTATATGTTTGGTTTAGGGTGTGAGAAATTATTTCTATGAGATTCTCTGACTAAGAAGAGAGCTTGGTAATGGAAATAATGTGCTTAACATTTTACTTTGCAGAAACTAGATAAGCTGACTGCTTCCCATAGGAAGCCTTTGAAAATTAAAAAAAAACCTTTCAAGACCAGAGTCTGACCCAACTTCTGAATTGATTTCAGGTTTACTTTGGATTGACTCCAGTTTTATGTGAATTAACTTCACTTGTTCTTTGGAAACACATGTATCTCCCCCATACTAATGGAATTCTTACACAAGTGTAGTGACTGTAAGTTTGTGGCTATATTGTGAAGGTTTGCATTATTTGTCTTTCAGAACTGTTTCCAAAACTTTAAAATTTTTGTCAGTTATTAGCAAGTCAAATATTATTTGTCTAATAAAAATACTTGTTCCATTCTGTCCATCACATCATTTTATTTATAAAATTTCCTTGTTTCTAATAGCAAATGGTACTGTTGAAGGAATCTCAGAGCTCTGATTTCATACTTAGAAAAGAGATCTAATTTATGTGTTGATTCCAAGCAACTGTTTAGTACTAAGTGATTTCTTGTTTTATTAATGGAATATGAGGATAGGTTCTATAATACCTTCTGTCTGGTTCCAATACCTTCTGTCTGGTTCCTTTTTGAGGAGTATTCCCAATTTTCTCAGCATAATTTGCATATTTTTGTTATGGTAATAGGAGTGTATCATTATGTATTGCATCCTTTATCCCAGTGGGTTTTTTCCATCCTTTTTGCTCAAGTTTCTAATCTGATAACAGAATATATTAAAAACATCTGTCCTTGTGTTGCAAGTATTTGTTATTTGCAGGAGATAGATAGGAAATAAAAGCATGAAATTAATTTTCATTATGAATTGTACTTGCCCTCAGAAGAAGTTCCTAGAGATTGCATATTTTTCTGCTTCAGAGTAAGAAATGAGATTATATCATATTACATTGATTAGAAATTCATTGCTAATAGGAAACCTGTGCTTACTAGAAAAAAAAAAACCAACAAGCCAACAACAAACCTACCAGATATTCATTTTATGTATTCAAAGAGTTGGGATTTCTCTGTTTCTTTGAAGGCAAGTACAGTCAGGATTTCAATCAAATTTAGCATGTATGACAACTGAAGTGTGTCACAAGTTATATGAAACAACTCAGACAATGGTTTGCTTATTGGATTAAATTTATGTGTCAGTTGTATTTGTATGTGACTAGAATCTTTTAATATCAAAGAAGCTAAAACAAGTCCAGATAAGTGAGTATCACTTTTGCTCAAAATAGAGAGCCTTGTTGTTTGTTTGCAAAGATTAATGTCTAATGAGTTTCTGTTGTTACAGAACTGTGGAAACTTATTCAAGGCCCAGTAGAGCTCAGTATTACCTATGCTCTATGTTCTAATACTAGTCAAACTTTGCAGTCCTCCTCAACAATCTCTTTGAGAGCGTTTCTGTTTCTGAGTTGTAGGGAATCTTTAATTTTAAAGAAGTAACTAAAGAACAAAGATAGTGAGATTTAGAAGACTATTTAAGTTTTCCTTCATTGAGGTTATGGTTTTGGTTTGTCTTGAGGTGTTATTTTTTTCCCAGACCTTGCATTCAATAACTAATTGGCTTCATTTCTTGAGAAAAGACCCTAGAAGTCTGAAAAACCATCAGATCCTAATGGGAAACTGGCTCTAACTATCCTATGGGTTTTCACTTATCAGGTTTGTGGGTTTTTTCCCTGTAAAAGGAGAAATACATAGGATTGATTAGGTCTACTTAGCAGCCTTTAAATTGTTATAGTTTTCCTGAAATGAAGTTGTGGACAGTGGGGAAAATGGAACTCTAACTCTGCTGTAGGAGAACAACAGATTTTTTTTCCTAGCAAAAAGTATTAATTATCCCTTTCCCTCTCAATGCTTATAATTTCCGTAGTGAATTCATGCGTGGAAACAGAGCCACATGAGTACCTTTCTAACTCAAGAAGTCAGAAAGTCAGGCTGGTTTTTTTTACCCAAGAGGTTTGTTGTGCTCAAATGAATGGCTGTCCAAGTCTTGTTGCTTTTACTTGAACCCCAAGAGATTAATCAGGGTATATTAAACATGAAAATATTGAAGTGGTACAAATGACAACTATGCTGTTTAACTGACAGCACAAAAAAATCTACCACTAAAATATACAAAAATTCTCTAAAGTTACAAATTAACTAGACTTCTATGTTATGTGATTTAATGCAGTTTATTGCTTGGAAGCTTCAATAAGTCTTAATCCTTTCATGCATACCATCTTACACTAGGAATAATGCCTTAGAAATCCTGTAATTCAAATCTTTAATTCATATAAGTGATACAGTCATATTACTGTGCTATCCTGGGAAATGGCTTTGATTAGCTATAGTTAAGGTTTCCTCAGTTTCTTTACTAATCATCACCACAAAAAATTCTTTGCCTGTTAATATGGAAAAATTCATATTATATCTAATATTTGTCTAAAATGTAATCTTTCTTTGAAATCTGAAGCAAAAACATGCAAGACGTGAATAGGAAAATAATGTAGATTCTCAATTATATTGTGTCATCTTTTTGTTCTATTTGAACAGCTTTCACACCCAAAACTTCTCATTATATGGGATGGAAAAATCAAGAGTACTTGCTCCCTCTTATTCAGTAACAAGGCAGACTCTAAACTTAAAGCAATACACAAACTACCTAAATGGAGCCAGTGAACATCAGTGTTCATTGTATTCTGCATGTCAGTATACTGCTGTAGGGGAACAGAAGACAACAGTCAATCTAATTTCCCCTTGACATCTATGATTTAGTAAGTCTAACTGCAAATTTGAAGTCAGTTTTTAAAGAGATTCCTTGTAGGCACTGCTCAGGTAAGGAGCTGTGCTCAGCCATGTGATGCTCTCCTGGAAGCTCATGAATTCAGCCTGAAGAAATTAGAAACTATAATAGCAAAAAGTTGCCTACAATTAATCCTCTTTGCCTTGCAGTCCTACCAGTGCCACTGATCAGTGTTCATCTATGTGTGTTATTGTAAGTGGAAACAACAGGGAAACACTTTCCATCTCTCCAGAAGTACCTGCCTTGGTGTGTCCTGGTCCTGAAATAATACTAAGTTAGAGTAACTGTCATGTGGAGATATGAATCAGGATAAAAATCCTCAAGGTCCAGCTCTCTCTTTATACATCTGTGAGGCACTTTGGCACAAAGTGTGTTTGCATTGAGTTCTCAGGTTAGTGGATGGGTAGGAGAGGGCTGAAATTGAGTTAATTTCTAAAGAGAATTACATGCAGAATAAAACATGGACTCACAGGCACATTTACCAAAACAGTTGTTGTTATGCATGCTACTGTAACTAAAACAATTTATGACTAAAAAATTTTATTTGCACAATTAATTGCAAAATAGTCAGATTTAAATTAAGAGAAACCACATAAATCTGAATCTCATTCAAATGGAAGAAATTGCTTCCTCTGGCACTTCTAGTTTACTGAATACTTTGTAATAACAATGAAGTAAAATGCTGTAGCATGTTCCTATTGTCTCAGCTCTAAAGGTCAGGTGTTTAACATGACTTGAGTATTTTCATAGTGTTGAAAGTTTAAGATAATATTTAACAGATAAATAACAAAAGTATCTTCATGTCAGCCCAAGCTAGTGCAGGAAAAAAGGAAGACAAAGATACTGACAAGACTGCAAATAATTTACATGCTTCAGTCATGCAATTTTTATGTAATAACAGTCTAGTGCTTTTAAGGATTGAAGTATTAGAAAAAAAATTTCAAGATATGATAATTACTGAATAATTATATTACTCAATATTATATGCTAATACAAAATATTATTAGCAGTTAAGACGCAACTGAAAAATATCTAAGAGTAATTTTATTCTTCAAATGCAAAGTCAACTGATAATAAAGAATTAAGAATACAGACATTTTCTGGGGAATTACAGATGCAGGTGCTTATTATGGACTTTATGTCAATCCAATGTGTACACTGTAGAATGTGCTTTAATCCATAACAAGAAGCAAGAAAGCGAGGAGCCAGCTCCCAGCGGCATCTAATTGATTGACCATTAATATTTGGGATATGAGGTTTCACTCAAGGTGGAAAAGTGCAGGTGCCAGGGAGACTGAGTAATGCCCTGAGGGTGAGTATAAGCAGGAGACTGGCAGGAAGATGACTGAGAGAGACTGCCAGAACAGAAGGATGGAAAAAAAGCTGCTCTCCTCAGCTTTTCTCACCTCTCCAAAATTCATTTTAGATGTAACACAGGCTTAGTAGCCCTGCTGATGCTCTTCCCATTAGGATGTTCCTTTTGTTCCAAAGGCATTTGGCTATGGGACACAGGCAAAGCATGCTACAAAAGAACAGCAGCAGGAATAACAGATGCAAACACTGATGCCTGATACCAAGTCAACCAAGGCAAACAAACACTTAACAATGCAATGTGGAACTTCTGTCACATTGTGAAATAAATTCTACAGAGAGTGGCATGATGACAGTGTAACACTGAGCAATCAAATAGCAAACAGTCTTGAACTTGATGGCAGAAGTGTGACCTGTGCTCAGGCTAACTTTGAAGCTATGTTTTCAGGGATATGTATTAGCCCAGCTGTAGTCCTGTGGGGTTTTTGGAGGTTTTCCTGGATGCTATCTTCATTATCTATTCTATCATGAATTGGAGACTATTCTTTTGTTTGCAGAAATAGAGACCACAGTGTAAAAAAAAAACTAGGAGATGTTGTTGATATTTAGCAAAAAACGTGAATGCTTTACAAATAAGTTCAAGATAAGTTGAGAAATGTGCAAATACTGTGAATTCAAACTAATGATGCAGAAAATCTATAGTGGGATCACAAATATGATGTTTTGAAGGCTTTTAGGAGAGTGTCTTAGGAGAGTGAAAGGATACATATGAAAACTTCATCCTAGATCGGTGGTGCTGGATTTCATTGAAGTAAAGTTAGTTATGTGCTTTACTATTAAAAAAAAAAAAAATGCCCCATTTCTAACTCTTAAAAATATAGTTAAAAGGCACAAAAAGTTCCTTTAAAAGGCACTTTGGCTCCTACTGAAAGACATCCATCCCTCTCTTAGCTGAGTTCTAAAAGGAGAGGGGACAAAAGAAGAGAAAAGCTAATGGATATCAAGATTATGATGGGTGACAGACACTTACAAAGCTGCTATAGAATTTAGACTGCAAAATGCTTTTCCTGCATCTTGATTCTTCATCATATGTCAGGTTTTCCAGGTATAAGCAGAATACAGCAGAAGAGCACAGCAGTGGAATAAAGAATTCTGCCAATGGATATAGTAGGATAGTAAACAGCTTTCATGATAAGAGAAGTAGTCTTCCCCACTTTGTCCTGGAAATTTCCCTGGTTAAATAGAAAACCATGTTAAATAGTTAAACCAATCAACTTCCCAAAGTTTTCTTTGAAATAATGAGGATGAGAGAATCAAAGACATTTGTGTTATTTTGTCACTGGAGAACAGTAAGGTTTTACAGAAGATTCATACTTTATAATTCTCTTCCTTCTAATTGCTAGAGCAAGCTAATGGTCTTAGAACAATGATTAACCTTTCCTGCTAGTCTGACTGGGATTTTAACTTTATTCATAGCACTGCTCATGGTGCTTTTCTTGGTATCTGTGACTAACATAGTGCAATAACACACTAGTGCTGTGGCTATTGAACACTGGAAATAAGAAATAGTGAACCTCCAAATAATAAACTGGGGGTGATCAAAAGATTAGAATGGGACATAGGTGGGATAGCCAGCCCAAGTTCTATGCCATACATGCAGTAGTGTGCCTAAGAAGTAAAATATTAAGGAAAGGAGGAGGAAGAGAGGAGGAAGAGACAGTGTTTGTCTTCCTGGGCAATCATTACTTTCACTGAGGATGTGCTTTCCAGGCCATGACTAAGCATCTGCCTGCCAATGAAATGCAGCAAATTGGTATCTCTGCTTTGCTTTTTTGGTGTACACAACTTTTGCTTTCTGCATTAAACTGCCATAATCTTATTGCATGAGTCTTCTCACTTGCCTTCTGTTTTCTCCTTGTCCTGTAGGAGATGCAAGTCAGTGAGAGGCTGTTGAGTGAGGCCTCTCCACCACTCCTTTTGGAAGAGTTACAGAAGAAGAAAGAAACAAAATCTCTAAAAGGTAAGGCTTTAAGTGATGTTTCTATTGTACAAGCAGCAGAGATCTTTATTCAAGTTGTGACTGCAGTGTTTGCTGTCACACCTTTGGAGAAGTGGTGGAGCTAAGACAGTTGATGTTCTGGAGCTGATGTTGCTAGTGGTGTTGCCTGGGTCCAGCCTTGCTTTCTTGAAAATGGACAGACCCAGGAGTTTGCATGTGGCTAGGAAGGCTGAGTAACATGGGAGGTATGCAGCTTCTATTTCTGGACTCTTGCTGAGAACATGGCACTGAAAGAAATATAGGAGGAACTATTACAAAACTGGCACAGAACCAGTAAATTTACAGAATCATCAGGGTCCTTCAGGCATTGATTTTAAGCTTGCTTTAGTGGAAGATTCACAGCAGCAATGCAAGAAATCATTCTTTGCTGGTTAAACCTGATTGTCAAAAAAGAGGGCAAAGGAAGAAGAACAAATAATATAAAAAGAATCATTTGGGATGATAGAAAAGAACAGAAATTCAATTTTGTCAATGTAGGCCTACAAACCATATGGAACTGTGGTAATCTTTTCTTCTGGACTAGTGAAATGATGTTGTCCCTGAATAATAGGATGATGGAGGTTAAATCACAGTTTATTAAAGGAGAATTAGTAAAGCTTGCTACTTCTTATGGATTTCCTAGGATTGTCTTGAAATTAAGAATGCAAAACTATATAACATTACTCTGTCACCTAGTTTCATTTAACTTCTGTTTTTTTCAGGTTTTTTTTTTACACTATTCTTGTACTACTGTTGAATGCTCCTTTGTGATGCAGCCTCAAATCGAGTATCTGGTTTGTTTCACTGCTCTCTCTCTCTCTGAATTTTACAGACAGTTAAAGGCACTGAAGTTATAATCATACTGTTTTGTACAAGTTAGGGTATGAATTCCGTAAGAGAAAGGTGCACTGACAACTAAGTCACCCTTATTACTATTTCTTTCACATCATCTTTGTCCGCACTGCAGGAATTAAATTGGTGATGACCTTTCAGAGGCATAAGCAAGATGAGGAATGGACCCTAAGCCTCTCACTTAATGCATTATTTGTATTGTAAAACTGGGAGAACTGAGGAATTCTTTGATTCTTAGTACAGGGAAAGCATAACAAGATAAAGAGAGTCAGTGGGTGGAAAGTACCTCCTGTTTATGTGTTTTAAATTAAAGATACTTTATGTGGAGAAACTGCTCATGATGTGGGATGATCTGGGGAGATGAGCTGAAATGGCCTGGAGGCAGAAACAAGCCAACAGATTGGCCTGACAGCTATTAATCTGGACTGCCCAGTGTCATGCTTGATCCACAAGCTGGAAGAATTTGCAGTTGCTGTCACCTGTTCATATATCTTAAATTTGAATGACATAGAAGGAAGGAGAAATTATCTATGCTTTACCCACTGAGAAGTTAGATGTGTCTTTTCTGAAAATTCTTGGGCTGGTAACTCTCAAAATCATGGTCTTCAATCAGAGGAAGGTAGACAGCAAATCCATTCATGTGTAATGTATTATTATATAAGTGGGATTCATCTCATGTTATCACTTTAGTATATTAATCATTACTAAAGACCTGAAATTAACTATTTTCCACCTTTAAGCAAAGAGGATGGCTTGTGAAAGTACAAAAAGTAAGTAGAAAAAAGGGCTCCTTCTTTCAGCTATTCTTAAATTTCACAGACTGCCAATTATTGCAACATAGTTCTTATTTTAATCAGCAATGAAACACAGTCAGTAAGCTTAAGCTTACAGAAACAAGATTTTTTTTCTAGAATGTATGAATGACTGATCATTATTTATATTTCCACATTATCTTTAATCACTGTGGAAAGAATTGATAATGATAAAAGGGCTAAAGTAGAATAATTTATGTCAACATTCCTCAGTAGAATGAATCAGGTATTATACTCTGCAGAAGCTGGTTTCACAATTACTATGAAAGCACAAAAAGCATAAAACTATATTTATAAAGCATAAATTGTAATGTCAAAGTAGTGACATTATCAGGTTAATTTAGCCTGTGTGCAAATGACCAGAAATGTCAGTATTTAGCAATGGCTACACATGGCTTTCTCAGACAGAAATTAGATTCCTGCTAATACTGTTTATTTTACTTTGCTTCAGGGAGTACACAAATCTGAAGCTGTAGGCTACAATCCTACTAGATCTCTTAAACCAGAAAAGGTTTAGAGGGTACCTCATGTAGAAAACATGCACTGATGATACAGCCTTTTTAATGAATATAAGCAGTCAGTATAAATAATGGTTTTAATGTCATTTCTGTATTTTGAGATTTTTTAATGGGAGAACTTAATCACTTCTCCTCTAAGATGCAGTTTCCCTTCTCAAAATATACATTGTTTCATAAGATTGAGAGGAGATTGCTAGCTTGTAATATCCAGATAAAGAAGGATGGGAATGCATGTTGTAGAAGCAGCTGGCTAAGAAAGATGAATAGTTTCTTCTGCTGTTCCTTATCCATTCATAAGGAAAAGCCCCTACTGGGGGCTCTCAAATTGTTTCACCTTCCTTTCAGGCATGCAGTTTGGAGAATATTTGATGTGTGGAGGTCTTTCTCCTTGAGGCAAACTTAACAGGGGCTGCATTTTGGCATCTAAGAGATGGGTTATACGATAAAGTGAAGTGTAAGGAGGCAACATAACGAGATCTTTAGCAAGTGGAGTCCGCTGTACTGATACAACTTGCAAGAGATTTTCAATGGAGAACAAAAAAGATGGCTTGCAGCATAAACATAAATGGCAGTGCTGACAGAGGACTAGTAGATTATGTATGTCTTCAGTACCAAAAAAACCCCCAAACATCTGATTACTGTCTTTTCCCTCCATGTGATTTGAGGATTAAATAATCCAGTTATAGATGTTTCTCTGAAGGAAATGCAATATCTGTATCACTAGTACAATATCACATAATGGAATACTCTACCAAACTCAAGAAATACTGAGGGCTGTGAAAGGATTTTGAGATTGAATGTAATAATTTCTATCCCATATTGGTGGATTGCTCTCTGACATTTTATTTTAATCTAAAAAACTCTGGCATTAAGGGCAAGACAATTTTTATAGAACTCAGATAAAGTGAGATTTAGTCTGATCTCAATCAAGGATCTGAGAAGACTAGAGCAGAGACTTTTAATTAACTTAAAATAATTTAGAATAAATGAGAACAAGACATAAGTTGATATGAGATGTATAAAGGTGAATGAGCACAGACTTGGAAATAACCTGAAACGCTATTGGGTTTCTCAATCTGAAGAACTGGAAAAAAAAAGATACCTTACTGTCTTTGACAGCTGAAGTGACCTAATCACATAATAGCGATGTAATGTCATTTTGCAAAGTCTGAATGGAATAACAGTCTTATTAGGAAGATACAAAAAGGGATGATCTCAAAACAATTTTGGATACCCTGCATTTCTAAATTCTGCTATTGCAGAATAAATTTTGAAAGTGAGGCTTTTGGTTGTGACCATTTTTTTCTGTGGAGTGTAGGATTTTTACAGTTCAATGTAAATCAGACAGCAGAGCATTATGGCTTTCTGCACAAGGAGGAAGCAGTGCAAGGGATAAGGTTTAATTATTTGGATGTGCTTAATAGAAATTGTATTATTTACCTTTTGTTGGATTTAAGCATATGGGTATTTTGCACTGGTTGTGTTAGTTTTTAAGTTCAAGTAAGTAATATGATTTTAGATACACTGTTCTAAATGTGGATTTGAAAGGTTTGTTCACTAAATACTGTTGGTTGTTTAGTATTTAAGAATTACTTTATTTAAAAAAAAAATTGTATTCTTCCATATTATTTGAGGTTTTGATTGCTTTTGTGGTCCAGTGGCTACTTCATTTTGCTTAAATGGACATTCACAATAGTGAGATAATTTCTCTGTGTTGGATTTGATTTCTTTGCAGTGAGCCTTTACTGTGATTTTTGATCTTGCAGCAGTTTTAATAATGGTTTATATTTTTTAAATTGAGAGAGTGTACATACTGAACCTGAGAAAGTTGTTTCAATTCCTTTTGATAGCTGATTACTTAATGCTCTGTTGTGTTCTTATCAATATAATCTAAACAAATTTTAATAATCATTGAAGGATGTGCTGTGATTTTTATCTTGGTACTTGTGCACGGTCTAGTTTATTTCACGTGGGATACTTTTGAGTACCTGAAGTTAAAAATTACAGTTGAGAAGTCTGGAAAGATTTTCTGTCTGAATTCTCTCTTTCCTTAGATTTCACTATTTTTGAAGCATAGATTATAAACTGATGTGCCTTAGGTTTTGTTATGGATTTTATTACTTATTTTGCCGTTTGATTTTCGGAAACCTCATTTTAACACAGTGATATAGCACTGATTCCAATTAAAAAAGAACGCCTTTGTAATGAGATATATCAAAAACCTCCTAAACCACGATCTGTTGATGCAGTTATTGGGAAGAAAATTATACCAGATATGAAGGGTCTCAGTTGGAACTTTTATATGTTGCTTAATGCTGTTGTATTTCTATTGCATTCATACCTGTGAGGAGAAAGAAGGGCTCCATTTTCTATCACTTATAGATGGAGAAAAATTGTGGTTTTCCATCTGTTGTTATCTCCCAAAAGTCACAAGGTATGTACTTCACCTCTGAATGAATTCATTACATGAGAACTAAGAGTTGTAACCTTCACTTGCTACCAGAGAAACATAGAACTAATATATCTGTGGAGTCCTTATCAAACGTGAATTTTCCCATTCTTATTGCAATAGATACTATTTCCCTGTCAATTGCTGACATGTTAAACATGAAAATGGTTTTACTCTTCTGTTTTGCTAAAAAAAACCAACAACCCTTCTTTTGTGCTTCAGTAAAATACTTAACAAGAAGAGACAAGAACAATACAGTATTTATGGTGACATCAAGCTTACTGAAATGTATATTTCCTTATGTGCTGAAGAATGTAGAAATCTATTGGGGTTTTTTGCATGTGAGAATTTAGAAGTTTCAGTACAGTCAGTCAGTGAAAATGGTAAATCTGAATTCTATTATAATCAAACACAGAAATAAATAAAATCTCTCAGTTAAATGATGCTCAGAAACTCTACTATTTTTATTGCAAATACAAAAGAAAAAAAAGCATGTATCATGAGTGCATTTTGATAAGGAAACCATTTGTGCACTTGTTTGTCCTTTGATAACAAAAATCCCAATAATCTTTAAGTATATCTTAATTATTAAGACCTGATCCATAGTGAGTAGAAATAGCTTAATAACAATAAGAAAGATTTTTTTTTCTAATTCTGTAGCTGAGTTTTTAGGATTAATTTTATCTCAGCCTTGTACCATTGAAACACTTGTCTGTTTTTATTTTCTAATATTAAGGATAAGTATGATCACAGTTGGCTTTGGGGTTTTATTTGGTGCCTGGCTAACCAGTTAGGGTAAGCTTCTCTCAGTTTCTCAAGAAAGAATGGAGTTAAAAGGGAAGTCAAGGCATAGAATTTCCTTAATCTCTGATTAGGAAAAGCACCAGCCACTGCTTCCCTATTATTTTTCTAGGTTAAGAATTTCAATCCTCTAATAAATCACAAAGATTAATAAGTGGAATAAAGAATACAAAATGTTGTTTCATCGCAGTCTCTGAAGCTAACCTTCCACATTTCTATCAGTGTTTTTATGCACATTGGTACAGTACACATGAATTCTTTTGCCACTGTCACAAATCTGACAAGTTATATAATAAAAACCTGAAACATAAGATATTGATTGAAAATGTAACTTTATTACTGGTGTTAATTGCATCATCTGAAAAGAAGTGATGTGCTAAGAAGTGCTTTGGAGAACAGCTTCATAACTTCTCATTTTCTTGATTTGACACTTGCATAAGCAGCCTAAGATTTGGAACTAGTAGGGTGCTAACAGGACTTAAGCAGGTATAGTAGTGTGGTTTGTTGGTTTTCTGGTTGTTTTTATTGTGGTTTTCTTGTGTTTTAACTTTTTTAGACTATGAGAGCATTCTGCAGAAGAAGACATGACACATCTAACTGTCTCTAAAATGGAAGAAATGTGTAATTCAGCAGTGATATACAGTCACAGGCAGCCCACCTCAACCTGAACATCATCTGAACACATCCCCTCCTGATGAAGGTGCAGTTCTATGGTCTATCTACAGCAGACCATATCCAAGAGGAAAATGGGGAAAACTGGCAATAGGAACAGTCATTCTGCTGTGTTACATTTCTATAGTTTTGTTAGCACAGATCAAACAGCTATGGCAAAGCAGACCTATGATTATAAACATTAACCTGCTCACTGTCCCTTAAGTCATGTTTATGTATGTATTTCTAGCTTGAATCAGGCTCTTTAAAGTTCTAGTTTCTTTTTTGTTTCTTTCTTTGTACTTCAGACATTTTGATAATTAATTGCTGGGCAAATTCCTACCTGCATTGTCTTACCAAGTGAGAAAATGGCTCTGCATTGTGTTGTTCATATTATATGTTAATTACTTAAAGATGTTATAACCTTCACTATTGGGTTGTAGGACCATCTGTAACAGAGTGGCTATATCTAAAGCTGAAGAGCTTTTTCTACTTTTATCTTACCTCATTCTGATGTTCAATCAAGTAAGTGAAATTGGTAGCGCCCTTGTGATAAGAAGGCAAGGACAGCATGCTTAAACACCTTGTTTTCTGAAGAGATACATGTTGTTTTATGGAGAGCAGCTTCTCCTCCAGCTGCATGGGAAGAGGATGAAGTGTTGAAGGCATACTATTTTCACTGATGTTTCTTCTCTTGTATGCCACTTTGCTTTCTACGTAGTTGAAAAGAATCATGTACCCTTTGAGTAAGTATAGCTTAAGCATTTGTGCTTTCTCCGTATGCTAAAATGGACACAGCTTATTGATCTTTTCAATGCTCCACAACTGAGCTCTAGGTGATGTCCACAAGAATTACAAAATAATACTGTGATTACTATAGAAAAACTTTACCTTCTACCCTGTGTCTGACAAGAAAATGTTTTTTAACTTCCTGATAGCCATCTAGATAATAGAGTACCCTTAAAAAGGTTTGGCAGTGTTTTCTTGAAAGCTTTGCTCAAATGAAGATAGATGACTTCCACTCCTATATCCTCGTCCACAGACCAAGTCATTTTAGTCATTATGGAGGGCAGGCTGGTCAAGGATAATTTATTTTCTCTAAAGGAGTGATGATGATAGCAAAGTTCAAGAACAGTATTGTGGTGACACACTTCAGTTCTCAGTATTAAAATCTCACAGGCTAATAAAGTTATGAATAATTAAATCATTCCTAGAAAATTGGAAAAGCATCTACTGTTTCCCTTTTCTACATAGCATAGACTTTTATTAGGACATTTGTATGGATGATGAAAAATGCTGCTTGGAAAAAATGACCCGTCACTATCTTTATTCTGAGTTCTGTGTGTGGTGAATGGTAATAGGGACACTTTATCTGTTAAATGTATAACCTCGTGAATAGCAAGAGGAGGAACTTCCAATGGCTTTTCAAGTCCAAGACAACATTAAATTCAAGTTTTCAAAGTTACCTTACTGATTGGATTCCAAGTTTTCCTAGCAGAGTATATTTTCACTTAATTCAGGTGTCAATTAGTGTAATCGACATGTTGCAATTCCAATATGGCCCATTCTTCAGATTCCTCCCTGGGTGCTGGATGCTTGAAATGCAAATGTTGCAATAGCCACTGGTTTATGTCTAAGTCATATTTTCAAAATAGACCTACATTCCTATTATAACTAATCACTGAAATGGTATTTAACATTCCTAACTGGCTCTCTGTATAGCTCAGACAAAATCCTGAAGGCATTTAGCTGGGAGTGATCAGTTTTAAGCTTTTCATGACAACCCTGTGGAACTAGTAGTACAATGATTTGTTAAACTTTGAGTTCAAAAATGGATAGAACTCAGAAAATGCCATCTAAGGCTAGAGTGAGATAAATAATGTTCTATAGTGAATACAAAAACTGCATAAATGTCCAGTGATTTTGCTTATGTAACCTTAAAAATTGCTAAGGTACTCATTCAGACCTTCAAGAGTTGTGAAGCTTGTAGCACAAAAGATTAGAACCTCTTGATGGTATGAAAGAGAAGGGCTGAATGATAATTTCAGACATCTGTGTGTGTGATAACAACCCCAGAAATGGAGTACAGGAGGGATGTGTAATGACTTTTACTGAACTTTACATATAATACTCAATACAGTTTTATATTTAACACAGATTTTTGGTAAGTGCTTCAAAAATCACTGACATAATGGTATTAGGATCCTTAAAGAATTTTTACTGTTTTTCCCAAGTAGGTGCTCAACACAAGGGGAAAAGAAAAAAGAATGCAAGATGTGTTGAAGCAGGAACATTTTAAATTCAATTTCTTAATTGCTTCTATATTGTTGAAGGACACAAATGCCTAATAATACTAAAAAAAAAGCATGAAGAAAGCAATTTGCTTGAGCTCTTGGGATTCAAAATGTGCAGATAGCCAATACTGACCAATTTTTTTAGGGGAAGAATTATAAGTAGCTTGAGGTCTGTATGGTAAATCTCATCCTGAAAAAACTTAGATGGATGAGTCATAAGCCTCTGAAAATGAGATTTGTAATGGAAACACCAAATCAACTTTTACTATAGTGTCAGAAATATGACATTATAATAAAGTACACTGATGTATCTGTATTTGCCTTTTGCAAACATAATGAAACTGACTTCAGCACTGAAGGTGCCAGGGTATTCTATCCACATCTGCTGTTTTACAGTATAATATAACAATATTCAGACATATAATGCTAGGTGTTATGTATGTGCACTAGCATGGAAGACGACCAACAGAATTTTTTAATCATGACTGGAATAAAACCTCTGCAAGTTGCTGTATGAAATATGGCATCTAACCTGAGCTGCATTGTGACAAGTTGGAAGTCATCAGTGCTTTTTATAGCAAATATTAATTAAAATACCAGTAGCATTTGCTGGGGTGCTGTTTGGCTCGTTTCCTGGCTGACCTATGACAAGCTCAGTGTGAACCCATCCATCCTGCACTACTTTATTGCTGGCATTTAGTTTTGAATGTCTGCCATTGCTCTTGGCTGAACTCAGGCTTCTCATTGTCCCATGTTTCCAGGCTGGGAGTGCAGTACAGGAGCCTGAGTCCAGGATTTGGGTGAACTCACAAGATCAGCCATGTAGGGTCTCACTAATCTGCAATATGGGCAAAGGACAGGAACTGAAGACTTATTTGTCCAGTGCACTCTTCTCATCCTTCACCAACCTCAAAAATCTGCAGTGACATCTTTCTGGTTTGATTTTTCTTTTCATTGATACAATAACATTTTGTTTGCTGATGGAAGGACTTGGAGTTGTGCCCAGAAGATACAGTGAAGGCCAGTGCCTCATGATGGGGCTGAGGTAGCGGAAATGATGAGTGGCTCAGCTGCTTGGAGACCACAAGGCCCTTTGCCACTGTCTGTAGAAAGAGTAGCTGTCCTCCCACTGCCCCACAGTGGAAATCCCTGCTATTGCTGCAGCCAGTGATGCTCATGAAGGAGAGGAGTCACCAGAAACATAGAAGATCTCTGGGTAAGAAGTGCAGGATCTGCTCTGCAGAGATGTCTTTTGCAGACAAAATGGAGTGAGCTAGTCATGAGGGATCTTCCTTATCGGAAGCATATTTGGTTCCTTGCAGCCAACCCGCTGCTGTACCTGTGGGAAGTAGCTGTGTCTGTCCACAAAGCTTCTGCAGGATTAAAATTTTCAGATTTCAGGGATAGGAATGGTTCTTTTTATGAGAAGAAAAAAATTTCATATTTTCTTGCATGAAACTAAGGCTTGAGCCAGCTGTCGTTGAAATTCTTTAGTCTTTACCCTATACCAAGATTGTGGTAGGCCTTCGTCTGACAGAGACTGTCTACATTGTGTACATTCAAACTGGGGCTGTAATCCAGTTTAGCACAGGCACTGCAGATATTCCTCTAACTGGTTCCTCAGGCAGAGAGCAAGATGAGCAGACAGCAGGAAAGATTGATCTTAAGCATAGCTAAGGCTCTTCAGGTGAAGCTGAAAAATTAAGGAGATTTATCAGAGGGAACAACTTTTATACGGGATACTAAATTCAGCTCAAACCAAATTTGTTAGCAAAAGATTTTGGGATATTACATTTGAGTTATTTAAGAATCATTCTGTTAACAGATTTAAATTACTGATTATTAGACTTAATATGTTTTTTTCTACTTATTCTGGATGTTCCTTCTTTTGAAACTTATTTCTGCATTTATGGAAAACTGAGAAGTCTAGAAATTACTATTATAATTAATCTTGTAAAATTAAAAATAACTAAAAACTGCATTGAAATAGCTTAGCAAGGAATCTACTTCAATTAATAGACTGAAAATAAGTTTAGACCAGATAATGTTTTGCACCAGCAGGTGCTGATCACAATTCCAGTACAAAAAGCACTTGGGCTCTCTAAAATATAACTGAAAATGTTATTTTTTACAGCTAGTGCTATAAAGAAAGAGATATATTTTTTTTTTAGACAATCCCATGTTCATTTAGCTACTTGGAACACTGAGGTATACAGCGCTGAACATATGACCCATTAGGATGCAGTGCAACGTGTGGAACCCATCCCTGGAGAGGGCTGCCCCATTTTGGTCACTACAGGATTCTGTTACAAGAACGCAACCATTGGTCATTTCTACCAGCAGGTAACAAAGATGCTCATGCAGGAACTCGCTCCAGGTATCTAATTTGAAATTATTTTCTTGAAAAACTTGTATAGTAAACTGAAATTCAGTCTGATAGAGTAAGTGCACTTGTTATAGTTCTTTATTCCCATAAAAGGCAAAATAGTACATTTTATAGGCTTTCATTTTCTGGAATCAGTCCTGTCTCTGAAGGGTACAAAGACTAAGTTAACACCTACAGAACAACTGCAAATAGCTGTTTCGTAAGAGGACAATCTATCAGTCCTCATTTATTTTGGTATAATTTAGTTTTTCCTCTTATCTAATAATAGATAAACAACTATAAAAATAGCCTGAAATGTTAGACTGGAAATCAAAATGTATACACTTTCTCCTAAACGAATCACAACCTTCAGAGTGCTGTTTCTTCTCTTTTAAAAATTTCAGAAACCCTTTATATACCTAAATATTTTAAGTATTTTCAGATGGCCTAGGTCTTGCTAGACATGTGCTAGGAGATGGTAAATAAAACAGATCTGACAGAATGTGGTCATGCTCCCGGTGCAGCTGCTATGTTAAATAGTACCAGACACCTCTGTTCAAGCACCAAACTGCCTTCACTCTTCATCCCCCCCTCACCAGGGCACTTGTTACTAAGTAGAGTATTTTGACTGATGTACACTACAGAGTTTTTAAAAGCAGGCAACTAAGGCTATATTATACACCGTAACTTTGAAAATTGTAGTAGGGATCCAGGTTTGTCCAAAGCCTGATTTCTATTCATATCTCCGCCTGTATAATGGTTGTAAGAGTTTTAATCCACTGCCTATTGGTAGTAATGCTTGTTAGACAGAGCCTCAAAGTGCTTGGGCTTTTTGAAGTGATTATTTGCAATCAGATTTATCTTTGCACAGCAATGATCCATGGACAAAATTCCCATCTGTGAAAATAAAAGTGTCTTTTGAAAAAAGGTCAAATACGCCAAAAAATCTTTAGCTGAAATGTTTCCTCTTATAAAGAAAAAAATGTAAGTGCTGCCTTGTTGTCTCCTTTTATTAATGTGTGTACTGAGCTTGCTCTTCAAATAATTTTTTATTTACACATAAGCATAAAAATTCTACCAGAGAACAAAATGTCGAAAGACACATTTTCCCTATGCACACAAACATTCAGAGCCATTTCTCGAATTCAGATCCGCTTGAGAACCAATAAAAGATATCTTGAAGGCAGCAAATGCAATTACTTCTTAACACCCCTTCCTCTGGCTCCAAATGTCAAAGATACATAGAGACAAATGTTTAAATTAACTGAGAAATATCTTCACTTGTTCTGAAATATTAACTTTTAGACCTTTACTCAATCTCTTGCTTTATTATTATTTTATTTGTTTGGAAGCTCTGGAAAAAGCATTTTTATGATCAAAACTTTCAGCCCTTGAGTAATATATTTTAGTCAGGAGCTGTACAATATATAAACCCACATATGCCAATGTTGTTCAACTAGTGATCTGTGACATGATGGTATTCAATATTTCTTATTAGTGAATTTAATTGTACCCATAATCATGAGACAGTTGGATAATTCAGACACTTTGATAATGCTGTGGAAGAATTTTTATTTTATTCTAATTTTATGGCTTTGTGATGGCCATAGTTGCCCTTTATAGCTGATTGATGGATGGGATTTCTATATTGCAGGATCTTACTTATATTTAAACCTGAACAAAAATATCCCTTTTTAATACAGAAAAGTAACTTTTTAAAATTTCTCAAAGGAGCAAAGATTAGGAATTGTATATAATTTTACAATGCTGTAGCAGTTATGCCTTTCCATAGTAAGGTAGCCAACCTGGTATTATAACCCTATATAATTACTGTGATCTTGGATAATGCTGTATCAGACCTCACCAAGATTTATCTGCTTGGTTCTGACATTGTGCTTACCCTAGCCTATCTTGTCCTTCTACCATCCAGAAGCTTGGATAGATCATAATGAGAAGATCCTACCAGGAGCTCTGTATGCATCACATGTGGCATAATTCTGTTTCTTAGCAGTAACTGGCACAGTGTCTCACGACTAGGTATCCATTTGTAGCACATAGCAGGTTATTTTCCACAAATGTGACCCAGCTGTGTGGAGGAAGAAAGCTCAGGTACCTCTAGAACAGCCTGGTAATTTGCTTTTACAATCCTCAGATGTACATCAGTACAGCTGGAAAGGTAGTGGTGGGGAAAGGGCATAAATTAGCAACAAATTAGTACCTTAGCTGTTTGAGCTGCCAGGTATTAAGCTTTTGGTCCATCTTCAGATACGATTTAGCACTGTGAAAGAACTGTGAAAAATAGATAATCCTCTCCATGGTATTAACCCCTGACCCAAGGAATCATATTAAGTTTCTTTGTGACACTTCTGCATTTGCTTCTTCCCAGGTGTGACCGGAGCCTGAGTTCAGGCAGAGGAGCCCCTGAGGCTGCCACCCTTTTTGCTGCATTCTGGGTGGAGAGGCTACAACATTGCAAATGGCTTTTCTCATCACAACCCCTAGAGTTCCAGAGGAGGGCAAGTTGTAAATAGGGCCTTTTCTCATGAATAAACCAAGCCAGAAGAATCATGCTTGAATGACTCTGCTACTTCTGGGTTGCCATCTTTTAAAGCTTTTGAAGGTAGTTTTTCACAATTTAGGCTCAACAGGAGTCACAATAACTATACTTGTCATTTGATTACTGTACCACATACCAATGAGGTTTATAATAACTTCTGTGCCCTGTGAATATAATTTACAAACATAGATTCTTTACTTTCATTTCATCCTCAGTCCTATCATGTCTTGATAGGTTTGACATGCCTCCTCTTGTTAAAATAATGGAATTTCCACTTTTGCTAGTAGAATGAACTTTAGAAAGTGTTTAATCATAGATGTTGTGCTCTGGAGGACCTTCAGAGCTCAACTAATTTGGAAAGTTGATATTCTGAAGACAAAATAGCGTCTTAGTTATTAAAGGAAATTATCTATACAGAAGGAAAAAAAAGCTTTCAGTCTTTTCTTTCTAAATCTCAAGTGGTTAATGCATGACTCTGCATGAATCAGAAGGATTCATTTGATTCCCATGCTGACCTCTTCCAGAAAATTTAATTTCTCCATCTCAAACATATTATTTTTCTCTAATACAAAAAAGTACTAACCTGAACCTTATTGTGCCCCTTTTACAATTAGTCACCCTTTTGTTGCATTAATCTTTTAAAGTAAATGGAAGGATTAGTGTTTGAACACAATACAAAGAGAAGTTTGAATACAAATAATTGTGGACGCTCTCTGTATTTTAGTTTGTATTATAGTGGACTACTGATAAGTTTTCGACTTCATTTAATCTCTGATTTTGGTTTTGATCCCAAGGGTCAAGAGTCAAAACAGCTTTTCTGTTTATAGACTTAATGGAGGAGTATGTTGCAATCACATCTGAGAATAGAAGATAAGCTTTTATCCTTAATAAGTCTGATTATTAACAGGATGCGTATGGCTAGTTCATTAATGATAATTCTAATGTGTAAGTGTCTGCTTGAAGTGAAGACAGCTGCACTTTTGTATCCAATTCCTTCCAGAAAGATCTGGAATTACAATACAATTACATAAATCACTCCAGAAGCAAACTGGTACAGTTGTTGTCACAGTCTTTGTTCTGTATTTTGTAAAAAAATATTAGAAAATAGGACTAAATTTGAAAGCTAGAAAATATGGTAGAAATATTTTTTAAAGGTAAACAAAATTGTAATGGTGCCTCACATATTGGCACATCTTTGTGAAACTAATTCCAAATTACAACCTATGTTAGTTGACGCTGAGAAAGAAGGAATTTTAAAAAATAAGTGGTGCCACTAGATTTTTGGTTTTCATCTCCTTTTTTGCAGTTGTGATACTGGATTGTAAGAATTTGTATGTATGTTCTGGCTTGACTGTAAATAGTTTTCTATTTCTAGTGTAGCAAAGCATCTGAAAACAATCTCAAAGTGTTTTCCTGTTTCACACATTGGCAAAGTGCATTCTTGTCTTACCAGTTCCATTTCCTTGAAGATTTTATTAGATGTTAGTTGATTCTATACCTTAGATCAAGTATAGAGACTATTAGAATTTTGAAAATCTGTTATATAAAATAGGACAAGTTATTTTCAAGTTTGCTGTTTTCTGCTACCAAACTGCAAGAATATAAATTTAAATCAGAAGCTGAATGAAATTTAGTTTAATTTCCCATAAATATGGTGAGCAGATCTTTTAAGTGTTTCATCAGATCTTATAAACGATTAAGAGATATCACAAAAATGATTGAATTTGTTTGAATTGGCCTCAGCCCTTCCCATATTGCATATTGATAGTCATATTTGAGGGCAAGTTTAATTCATAAGGTTAATTAGAATTGTATTTTGTCCATTGAAGAGGTACTTTTCTGATCAATGGAGAGCTGGAAAGAACTTCTCTGTTCAAACTAATATCAGGTCACATTAGAATATGAATTTGTACTAAAAGCTATAAGTGTCAGTTTATCAGGGGACACAATCTACTTCTGCTTTAGTGATCAAATGAAGAATTAGGATTTTAGAAAAATATGCAAAAAGATCAGAAGAAACTGACAGAATGAAATTTCTCTTTTCAAAGTAGAGGAATGATTGTGAAATGTGAGCCAAGTTATAAAAGCTGTGTACCGTCTGTAGAAAATTAGAAGAAACAAAAAGATTGCATTCATAAAGTAAATCATTCGGCAAATCTGTTTCCAAAGAATCGGCATCATTAGAAGAAATGAGTACATGAGTACAATACCGATGTACAGAAATTATAAAACAGTGACATGAGTTCATTGTTTTAAGGAACAGCTTTGAATATGTTCCTACAAATTATGTTGTTTGATTTAGCTATAATGATACAGCAGAATATGCTTGTTATAGATATATGCAACTGAAAGATAGGGAAAAGATATCAAAAAATAGTAATCTTTATTAAAATATAAAAAGTACCTGCAAAAGTTCCTGTCAGTCCAGTCAGTAATGCCTGCTTGTTGACAAATATATTAATATTTTAATGTGTTAGAGAACAACTTGATAGACAAAAGTGAGCAGAAAATTGTGAGAAGTTTGAAGGCTGTAAGAGGGAGGCACTGAGTTGCAATCAATTGTGAACTTGCTAAGACAAAATTTAAATACTAGAAATATTGTAAATTCAAACATCAAAATAATCATTAAATAATACCACAGTTTTTGTTCATTTGGTCAAATGAATTCTGGAACACATATTAATAATGTCAATGTCCCTTTAATCTATTAAGCTTCCATTAATGAAGTAGCCTGCCTGTTCTCTCAAACTTCTTAAAAACACTATGTAATTTTAGATGAATGCTTATGTGAGCGAAATATTCTTGAATTCATGACTGATTCTCTATGCAATATCATTACCTGAAAGACTACTAATATTTAGATAAATGATACCATTTTCTGTAATAATGTATACTGAACTCTTACCAACATAGATGGCCTATCAAATGGTCACTTGTGTGTATTGTTCCAAACCCAGAGCAATCCGTAACACTTCATTGTTTCTAAAAGGCTGTGCCAGAGTTCAGCCCTGGAGGAATAAATGATCCAAAGAAACACTAACTTGCTTCCAGGACAAGAAACTGCTCTACTATCTTTAACTTGCTTAAATAAACAAATAACCTCCATAGTCATGTTCAAAGCAATCAGCTATCGTGACTATAACCTCCCAGGGACAAGAGATGTGTGATCACCAAAGTCTCTCACATAATCACCTAAGCTGGTCAGTGTTCTTTAGCTAATCATATTATACTAGTCCCACCTCAACTGGCTACATTATTGCAAAACTCCAGAAGGTAGCTCTGGGATAACTGCTCTGTTGCCTTACAAATTGGAGGGGAGTTTAAAAGATAAAGAAATGTAGTCAAAGTCTTTCTAGAGAATTAGTGTGGTTTTTTTTCCTGAAGAGAAGTTTTAGGGTATATCCAGCTATTCAGTGTAATAACCCTGACACTGGAGGGCTGCAAGGAGGGTGGCATTCATTTCTGGAGGTGAGCAGTTTTGCATTGAGAAGTACATATCAGTGTGGATGGTGGTACTCCCACTAAAACTCTCAAAGAGGCACCACAAATACATATTAAGTTTTGCCAAGGCGTTTCACTGGATGTGAACAAATGAAAGGCCAGAGGTGCTCACACTGTCGATGAGATTGTTTCCTCCTCCAGCAGAAGACTTTCTTCTCCTCTAACTCCAAACTGTATTAGTGTTGCGCAATATATAGAATTAGCAAGACATCCCAAATTATACATTTTCATATGCATATTATCAAAAGGAATACTTTGTAATAGAAAAAGTTCCTTCAGAGGTGCTCTGTTAATGAAGCATTTTCTTCTACAGATGTCTAAAGGATTTTGTGTGATAAAAGCTGGACAGGCTAAAATTTGGACATTTGGGATTTGGTCTGAGTTTTCTCAAAAAAAAAAGAAAAAGAGATCAAAGAATTTGTTTCTGTAGCAAAAGCACAGTCTCAGTTCCTTCATTTGCTTTGACTTTTGTGTAGCATATGTTGAACTTTTTTCAGTATTAGTTCACTCTCCAATTAAGGTGAAAGTGATCAAAAGATCCTTTTCTGTGGACTTCTATTCCTGGGTTCTTCTGCAAAAGGTCCTAACTCTACATTTCAAGAACTCACAAGCATATCTCAAGAAAGTCTAGGATCTACTTAAACAAGCTTCTCTGACTATATTTGTTCCTTTGTTTTACCATTACTAAAGATGTTTTATCAATGTGATAACTTATAGAATGGAATGGTCAATTGATAAAACCCCACTTTACATGAAATACTAAGGAATTTGCATATAAATAGACTTTTATACTTAAATGCCCTGTGGGTGAATGTGATCCAATATCCCACAGAAATCAAAATCCTGAACTGTCTCATTTAAAGTCTGCCTGCTAAAAATAAAGTGAAGTTGGGCAGCTTTTAATTAGCATGACATTCCTTTCTGGAGAGTACTTACAAGACCAACAAATCACAATTCAATTAAACTGTGTCCCCTATAGTACTTTCAGTGCATTCTTTGTGGTTTCTTTATCCAGCATTCACACTTACCCTATTTTTTCCTTGATTCATTTGGCAAGACTTTGCATGTAAATTCCTATGAGAGACACAAATGAGGAATGTTTTAAAAACTTGATTGCAGATCTTGCTGCTTAAGACACAGACATTATCACATCTGCCATTATGTCAGATGGCTCCTTAACGATGAAATAAAGAAGTAACAATTAGGCTGTATTTACATTTCTCTAGAGGAGTTGTTTGCTCCCCTATAATTAAAGGATCTGCCAGGTTTTCAATTATGAATTCCTATTTTTAGGGCAGTAAGAATATAACATGCAAATCCACATGGGAGCTTTTTAAGGAGCAAAGTGCATCATGCAGCAGATGATAAACTGATTAAACTGGGGAGGACATTGGTTGAGGTGGCCTAGCACTCAGGGCCGTGATAGTGACCTTTCTCTAAGCATGGCAAGGAAGCAGCACTCAGGCTCTATTGCTTGTGGCTACAGCCCATTTGTGGCTCAGAGCAGGTGGTATGGCATGCAAGACTATTTTCCCCATGCTCCTCCAAGACCTCATGCCACCTTAATGTTGATCCTGTCTCCAGTAGCTTGTACCTTTCCACGATAAACTAGGAATTCTTCAATTTTTGTAAAGTGTGTACCTACACTCACTCCCTGAATTATACATGCTCTGGTACAATCTCCTTAAAAAGTGATGTTTGCAGTAGATGCCCTTTCTCCATCCTGAAACAGTCCTCAGATGTGCCCCAGCAAGACCGCACATGCTGAGCTGCTGCATGTTCTGCAGGATTTTCTCTGGCTTTACTTGGCCTTTTTAAAAAATATTTGAGGTTGAGAAGAATGCTGTGAGAAAAATAACTTTTCCAGAGCAAACAGCTTAATGTGGCATGAAAATTGCATTTAAATCTTAATCCTAAACAAAGTTGCAGCAGTTGGGTTAATACTCTGAATTTGTTTAGGTATCACAAAGTAAATTTAAGTAGAAAACCAGGAGCCAAGGAGAGAACGTAGGAAATTATTTTCTAAGAGGAATGGCACTCAGTATTTTGAATGGTTATCTTGAGGGTAGATGCTTTTCCAGTGATCAGGTGAGAAATGCATTTCCCATATACTGTGAAGACATAGGGGTGGAAGGAGCTAGGTCTCCCAGGAGTTCTGGTCCCGAGAGCTGTTCTCACTAGATACAAATTGCATCTAAACTCAGAAATAGTGTCACTGCTTGCCACATGAGTACAACTCAGATGAGAATCAGAAGTGGGAAGGCCCCTTTCTTCTGTGGGCTGAACTTCCAAATGCAGTCAAAGTGACCATACATCAGAAAAAGGGGAAAATGATGCAGGAGCAGCTACCGAGGGCTTGGCACCATCTGTGGCAGAAGTCTGTCACAAGCCAGAAGGAATGGGGACCAGCATCTCCCCCTTTTTGTCTATGAGGAAAATGCTTGCAGAAAGAAGGGCAGAAAAATTAAGTAATGTGTATTAATTTGTAGATTAATTAATTACATTCAGTTAATTTTCATTTAGCTCCATTGGGCCATCAGGTATTGGGGTCTATGATGCATCCTCACCCTGTATGGACACATCTCAATGGATGTAAATCTCTGCATCTATATTAATGCTTTTTTTTTTTTTTGGTATGTCCTCTGTATGCCATGAATACTCAAGCTTTGATTAAACTAAATTCTATCCCTGAGTTGTTCTAATGAACTATAAAATCTCACTCTAATTTACATTCCAACATCATGATGCTCTCCATTCTCCATACTCTAATTATATTAATAATGATCTATTTGAAGGCTTCTTAAGTTTCATAGGACTTTACTTGTAATCATAAAACTATGAGAAGAGATAAGGGATGGAAAATATGGAAATATGAAAGGAAAGAAAGAAAAAGAAGAAAGCTGAGAGAGAACAGAGAACAATCTGGAAGAAGAGCAAGAGTAGAGAAACTCTGGTAGCATGTAATTGTCAAGCCTTGCCAGAATCACTTTCATAAATAAATTAAAGCATCAAGAGAAAAAAACCATATTCTCATGAAAGTAGAAGGCTTTCAATTTGAAGTTCAGATCATATGAGAATAAATACATTTGGTGGGTTTTTTTTCTCTTGAGCAGTATGTTAGCTACCATTTAGAATCTGCAAGGAGTTAAATTCTAGCTGGCTTTGAAATTACCTCAATTTTAAGTCAGACTCCTGGGATAGGTTTAAAATGCTAATCCTTTTTTTTTTTTCTCCTCTCTGCTTTTGATGAACAATTTCTCATGCTCATTTCAATGAGAAATAATGTCAAAGTGTTCAAAAAAACAAGCATTTCAATTCTAAGCGTATCCCTGGAGATAGCACTGATATAAAAGTAATTTTTTATCCAGTTAAGGCTTGAATTGTAACTCTTTGCAGTTTTTAAATCAAAAGTCGAAAACACATAGTAATAGTTATTATGGTATCTTGGCAAGTTAATGTAGTATGTCATATCTTATTTGTGTCCTCTGGTACAACACACGATACTCACTGAATTTCATTGTTATTAAAAAATGTTCTGGTCTTTTATGATGTGCATTACCTTGCAGAAATGGGAGTTAAACATTAACAAAATTGCAAGGTTGAGTCTTTTCTGACTCATCATAAAGTAACATATTTATTTAAACTTATTTTGAAATTGGTTTTCTTCTTCCGGAATCCTCCTCTTTCTTGAGTAGGTGTTTAAAAATTCTGGTTCTTAATTAAAAATTGGTATTTGTTTCCCTGTAAGCACTCTGCAAGCGTGACATGAATAGTGCTTTGCCAATAATAAAAGAAAAGTGAAAAGAAAAGTGGTTACCTTGTTTTGATAATATTTTTTTTCAGAGGGATTATGCAAACCTTTCATTATCATTGATATTATTGTGCTCCCACTGATTTA
Source organism: Turnix velox (assembly GCA_013400935.1). Classification (NCBI taxonomy): domain Eukaryota; kingdom Metazoa; phylum Chordata; class Aves; order Charadriiformes; family Turnicidae; genus Turnix; species Turnix velox. Next base: position 143,723 of record VZTY01014784.1, read on the forward strand.
CTCTGTCATCCTAATTCCTGTTACCAGTTACTAAGAAACAAAGCAGCTCTTGAAGATCAACATAGCATACTTTCTCAAATTGTTAGTCTTTTTTTCTTCTTTATTGCAGTTTCATTCTCCTAATCCTTGCAGTGAAAAGGGTTATTACTGTTGTGACAATAAGATAAGGAAATATATTCAAAGTCACAGCAAGAGTTTAAGGAGAGGTTGTCACAGTGAAAGAGACTGACAAGGGAAATGAACATAGTTAGCGAGCACTGGATGGATGGGAAGATGAATATAAGAAATAGGAAGACTACATACATAATTTACAATAATAACTTATATAAATAATATAATGTGTGACTGAAATGTAAAACAGGTCTCTACCCTCCAGCACTTACAGGCTTTTAGACATAAGACAGAAAATAATGGTAGATAACTTGCTGCTCAGGGATAATGATCATCACCATATGATGTCTAACAAGAAGCTGGCATGTTGAATATACTGAATAAAATGTGAGTAAATGCACAGGAAAAGCAATGTTTTAAGGCCAGCTCTAATTGTGTGATAGATGGGTTGCATTTGTTAGCGTTGCACATTAAATTTAAGAATTTTCACTTTAGGATTTTTTTTGGAGTTTTAGAAGTTGAAATAAGATGTAACAAAACTATGTAAAATACAAGAACAAATTACTTATTTGATGTTATGAATAGAAAACAGAAAATAAAACAAGGAGTTAGTGAAGGGTTGATACAGCAAAAGGACTAGAAGGATGTGCTTTGAAGCCAAGAAATGGATGAACTTCAATTGAAGGACTGTTACTTGGCCTCAGAGATGGCCAAGAGTGGACAAGAGCGGCAATAGTAATTAGAAAAGGGTGATTTGCAAAGCAGTGGCTAACATTCAGTTCTCTGTCACCTATGCAAGTCCAGTGTATCTTCACTAGTATGGAGGAGGAAATAGCAAGTAAATAAACATTGCACAGAGATGAAGAAATGCAATTTTGTATTTTGACAAACTGCTTCTATGAGTAATTAAATGGAATAAACAGTCATTCTTAAGCTCTAAGTACACAATTCTCGTCCATGGATAGTTAAAAAGTTATTTAAATTTTATTTAAATACAGAATATTATAAATTTTAAAAAATCTAATATGTTTTGCAGTGTTACTTTAAATTAGTGGTGGGAATTTACCTGTTACGTTGAGGTACATAGAAGACTAGAGCACTAGAGACTTCAGCTCTGCTGAAGTAATTTACAGCTGTTGCTGAAATAGGCTTCATTTCTTTAAGATGACAGTATCCCTTTTTTAACATGTATCATGCATCATTATGTAAATTCACAATGCCATATAGAAGGATAAATGGCAACATGCACTTTCATTTTGGTCAAAAGAAATACTGGTTATTAGTGGATCCATTTTGTTCCTCCCTGAACTTGTCTAAACAGTTAATAGATAATTCAAAAGCAGAGTAGCAAACGCAATGTCCTCAAATCCACAAACAAATAGAAAGTTAATTTGTATACAAATACAAATTACTTTTGAAGCACCCATAGTTCATGAGCAAATACTGGTGTTTATTTATACTGACATGTAGCAATTTGTAGTTGTAGGAGCAGAAAAATAATTTGAATTGGCAGTAATGCTTTCTGCCTTCAACATGGGTGGATTTGGTAAAGCCTCAAAGTCAAATTACAATTGTCTTGAGATCTTGAATCCAATGTTTAAGAGTCCAAGAATAAACATCAACACTTAAGGTAGTTACTTTAATGGCTCAGAATACCTCACTGGAAAATAAATCAGTATTTTTTATTTCAATACTTAGTAGGCAAAGCAAGGGAAAGTTCAGATGTTTTGTTGAATTAAGTACAGGTCAATGGCAGGCTGAGAAAAAATAAGTATTAAAGTAGCTTCTCTGTCAGCTTGTCTGTCAAACAATGAGGTCATTTTTTGTTTTTATTTTTTTAATGGCTCTATCATCAGCAGCCAGATTTAACAGAGAGAAAGAGATCTTAAAGATGTGCAGTTTTAATGAGAGATAAAAGGTACACAGAAGTGAGGGCCTGTGGACTAGAAAGGTATGCAGGATAAGTTTATTTTTTCCCTGAGATTCACTAGTTCTCCAGAACACAAGCACACAGTGATATATTGGGGAATGCCACACTTCACACAAGAAAGGGATGTGTATGAGAACGCAGTGCTAGAATTCAATTCAAGGCTGAGGGTAATGACGTTTTCTGGTGCTGTGGTCCAAAGTGTGTGACTGAGATATAGGAGCAAACAGCTGAGGGAGAAAGAATAACTGCAACAAAAATCAGGATTAATGTCCTGCAGAAGCACTTTGAGTTTGCCAAACAGCCACCCTGAAATCACTGAGGTCACAGGGCTTGACGTGTAGGAGGTTTTATGAAGGGTAGATCCCAGACTTCTAGCATGACTGAAGATCCAAAGTGCTCTCTGACCTTAAGATATTGCACCACCAGTATACAGGAATTTAAACTGGTGTTCTTAAAATTAGCTTATTGGTGCTTAAACACTTTAGCAAATGCAAATGCAAAACTTATGTTTGAAAGGAAGAAGAAAAAACTGTGGTGGATTGCATGTTGCACAAATATTTTCCAGGTATTCTGAAATAACTATTTCCATAATACTTCCAAATACAGGACAGAGAGGTTCAACTCCATTTGCTGCCTGAAGGCTGCAGCACTCATGACTCCCTATGTCCAGCCAGATGCTTTGTGGGGAACCAAGTCTACATGTGGGTCTCTGGAGGGCATGGGGCAACCCAACATGAATAACTCCAAATTTTATCTTGAAAGCAGCTCCCAGGATGTTTACTCCTAGTCAGCGTGAGCCTATGCACATACAGCCTGTGCCTGCTCAAGTGGTTCTAAAGTATTTAAGGGATAGTTATTGTTTTTTAAATGAGTGATTTTTCATAGTGCTGCAGATTCAAAGCAATGCTACAAGCATGACTGGCATGACTATGAGTTAATTACAGATGCTTAAGTCATTGCTGAGATCATAGCAATCACAATAGGCAATAATGTAATTCTGTATTTTCAATTCTAAAGATTTTCTGCCTTCCCTCTGTTTACTGGTGGCTGCCTGTGTATTTAAAACTGAGATTTTAAAGGGAAACCTTCTAAGTTGTGGGAAACTGAAACTATGCTAACAAAAATCTTTTCAGTCCTTCAGTGTGTATCTTTATGTGAAAATCTGAGCCTAGGCACACAGCAGAGCCTGAAAGAATTACTCCCCAGTAAACTACAATACTATTGAGACTGGTGCTGTTTTACCTGCATGTCTCAGAACTGCTGGTGGGGCCCATGGATCATAGTGTGGGTTTTATGCTTTGCTTTGTTGGTTTATGGATTTGCTCTGGAGCGAAGCCACATGTACCATAAGTCAGATTATTACTTCCAGCAGAGAGCACCAAATAGCTCCGAGAGACCACGTTTGAATAAGATTCTCATATAATCTAAATATAATAGTCCAGCTGGCACATATATTGCAAGGATCCTGCCTTTGAGGTTTATTTTTTGTAGACTGAAGCTAACCAAAGCTCTGCGTGTTGATACATAATAAATAGTTTAATATTTGTGTAACTCAGGTTTTTCTAGATATATTTTAAATCTTCAGCTTCAGATATTATGTGAATACTTTGCTTAAAACTAATTATAAAACCCTGTACAAGAGGTAGCAGGAGTAGTTTAAAATCAAAAAGACATTCTATCTGTATCTGTGCAGCAGTGACTGAATAACAACATGGAAAGTATAAAATCAGAAAGACATTACATCTCTGCGGGTTATATGTTACTAACATCTCTGTGTGACTAATTTGATGTGACTCAGACTTCTCATAAAAAGATTTGTCATTCTGTCAATTGCATTTCAGCTGCATTAAGTGACAAAGCTGGTAAGCTGTCTGCTAATGGTTGGAAAGAACATGTTTGATTGTGTGATTGAACTCTGGAAATACTGACTAAACATTTTTTCATAACTTTTGAGCTGGTTAAATGGAGTGATAAATGTGTCTAATTTCAAAACTGCAGTTTCAGGAAGATTAAAAATGTAGCAAAACTCCATCAGTTATCAATTATAGTGTGAGCTGCGTGCAGGGTGACTTTGTGACCAGAAGCCTGCAAAACTGAAATAAAAACTAATTTTTAGATACTACTTTCTTTAAATAAGAAGGCGTGCAAAAGACAAGCAGACAGATGATAACTACTTTAGATAAGCTAATTTCAGATAATTTTTTTTAACCTTTTTTCCACTGAAATAATTCAAAGTAAAAATAATCTTTCAAGTCAGAGTCTTTTTGCTTTTCTACATGTCTTAAAATTCAGATTTGGAAGAATATAATGAAACTATTATTTTCTGCAGTGACTTATAGTTCCAAATTGTTTTCATAATGTTTAGCTGAATAATTGAATTTTAACTTATGAGACTGTCTGATAAAACAGGTTTGTGGTCTGGAGAGAGGTAGGCTGGAGAGATCTAATCTAAGATGCAGAAAGATACCATGGCTTGATAATGCATGTGTCAAGTACTTTAGAATAATAATAGTTGTACAATACAAATAAAAATTATTCAACTGAAAAATCCTGAATTGTTATTAAAAATAAGAATACAATTTGGCAAAAATGGGGAAATGACTGAGCTCTCAAAACTGACATAGCTGGTGTCCAAAAAAAATCCCAGAAGAACTGGTGCTATAATTTCCTTGCATATTGGGAGTTAAATACTGCTTTGGTCAACTGCCCTAATCAAGGTCAGCCAGTCCCGTGGCTAAAATGAGGTTTATACATGAAGGGTTGCTGATGATTTGTTTTTTAGGAGGTAAAGCACTGTCTTTAGGAGCCATAATAGAAGTCAATGTAATGCCCCATGTAAGCAGTAGGGAAAAGGAAAATGTGACAAGGCCTGGCTGGGATGGGGAGCAAAGTACACTTGTATCTTTGACTTCTGAGGAGTGACATAGAGAATTTGAGTGGTTTGATTTCAGTCCTCGTGCTTGGGAACAATAAAGGTTGGCAAGGGATAGTCTCCCCTTTCATGTACCTGAATATCAGGAAGGCGTGTTTTTGTATATCATTCAGTTTGGTCAAGAATCTGGTTTTGGAAGATTCATTAGTATGTATCTTCCAATGTTTCCTTCTTAGCTGCTGTTTCCAAAATTCTGGTGCCTTGGAATAAATAGAAGAGAAAAATGGACAAAGCCCTTATGGATAAAAGAAACTTAATACCAACATAGCTTTGCCATCTTCAAATGTAACTGAGAAGCTTATGAATTTGACGCACCTATGTATTTTTTTTGCAACATGTAATATGCTTGTATGCAAAATTGCTTATTAGCAGCAAAACCAGCAGAAATATTTGGAAAACAATGGAGATCTGTGTGATAAAGGAGAGCAATGTTTCTTCTCTTACTCAACTTTTGCACATCTGCTGGGTTTTTACCATGAAGAGCCATGTTCATGGTAGGATGGAGCCTGAAATGTTATAATATGCTGCTTTGCTCTAATATGAGAGTTAGGGACATCTCTGTATTTTTAAATGGAAATTTCATGGCTTTTTTTGCCATCACTTCTTTGTCTAGCAATACGAAAAATATCTTTGAGTTGAGCTATTATTCAAGACTTCTGCTTGCACTCACTTACTAATTGAGATAGCCATAAAAAGCTCTTGCTAACTGCAAATTGCCTATCATTGTACTCAGTTGTTTGAAATTATTGAAGCATTTCTCAATTTATGAGATCTGCAAGGATATAAACTCAAATACTTTAAAGAACTTATAACCAGTCCGACAGCATTCATCATAACTTGCTCATCAGGTGGCTTATTGCACCACCTGTTACATTTATTCTACTTTTATAAATCTACATAAATAATTGTCATGTCTTTATACCATGGCATATACCATTTTATGGCACCTCATTTGTCTTGGACTCCATTAAGAGGCACACACTTCCAACAGTGTAAGTGGTATAGATCTGGATTTATGACTTAACTGCAGTCCTCTCATACTCTGGCAGCACTGGCATTATGGCTCAATTAAAAGTCACCTATCAAAACAGAAACTGACATGTTACATATGACAAAAGATTGTCCTGACAACGCAAGCTGCATGGCAAAATGATCAATCGCTGCTCTGTGAGGAACAGTTATAGCCTAGAGTTCAGTGACTACATTTAATTAGGCAGGCACAGATTCATCAGCAAACAGGGATTCAGATCCTGCTGAAGGCAAATTATCTGAAGTCACTAGAAGGTGTTAGGGTGGCAGGAGTTGTGAGGAAGCAACTTGGTTTGTTACCCCTTCTCCAGGCAAAGGATTAATTCAGAAAGTCTGGACAGGTTATTACCATGCACAGGAGAAAAATAGATAAAAAGGCTTGGGTGAATTTTTCCTTTATTTCCTTAATGACAACCTAAGAAAGATGAAGGCTTCCCCATTTTTCGTTAGGAAGGCTAAAGTGCTTAAATTTCTCGGAAACATGAAAACCAGTAAATCAACATATACATCATACAGAGACATGGAGACTGGACTGCTGAATTTCTATATGATAATTTTTAATAGCAAGGGGATGATGTGTCATAAAATGGTGTTAGCAAAGGCTTGAAACTGCTGCTAAAGAATGTTTTAGGTGACTTCTGGTTTAAATGTACCTGAATATAAAACAGTCCTTTTAGCTTTGAGGTATTTCAAAGTTCTTTCCAGAGCAATGGCCAAATGAGACAACAGTCTAGGTCTTTAAAAAACTTTGTGTTTTATCTGAAGGCCCTGTGCTGTTGTAATGTGTCATACAGGCAGAGAAAGCAAAAATGCCATCAAAAGTTGTGACAGTTGAATGAAAATACTCTTTATTTTAAAGTTATAATTGTAAAGGAACGTGTTATTCTGTCTTTGCTGATTAAAACTGGGAATCAGCGTTTGGACATTTGTAGACTAGTGCAAATCAGAAGGCAAAAGGTTTCAATATGACCCTAAGATTTCATGCATTTAAAATTGTACAGTATTCTTTCTTCACCTCTACTTAGAAAGTGCAGGATTATGTTTTCTTCTGGGACACAACAACCTGTTCTTTGGTGTCTGTTCTAGGTGTTTCTGTTGTGTTTCTCTTCTGTTTTTATCAGATATTGCTAGTTTACTGTTGTTTCTGATTCGTATTTGCTTCTTGATGTTAGGCCCTGTGGAAACTTTCTCCACAGCTGACAGGTCAGTTGATAGGACAGCTGGCAGGCACCTCAGTAGGACAAGTCCCATCCTGGGAAGACCTTTTAGTGGTGTTGAATCTTTGGAAATCTTCTCTTTGCTAACCCTACTTCTTACTGTCTCACTTTGGGGCTGTTCATCTTATGACTCTTCCAATGCCTTATTTTCTGGTGATAAAGTGGGTGGAGGAAGGGCACTGAAATGACAGATGATGAATGGAAAACAGACAGTGGCTGGGAAGCTTGGCTCAGCTGCAGTACTGCTGGCTTGACGGAGCTCACTACAGTGATTTGATACAATGGCAATCCTTATAAAATATTTAGAAGATTTTCTTGCTTGTTGTTTTGAGTAGTGCTGGCCAGTATTTTTCTGATGGAGTATTTCTCATTTAGAATCATTTCAAGTGTAATGTTTTGTGGAAATATGACTACCTCATGAGAATTTAACTAAAAATGAGAATGCTCCATTTTCATTTTTAGAAAGGACCAGTAGAATTCTCCATTTCAAACTCCACCTTTTTGCAGTTTTCTAAACTTTCTATGCTATGTTACGCGATTCCATTGTCTGCAAATACAAACACTGTAGTAGATTGACTTTGTAATTAATCCTTGAAAATAATAGTTACTTTTATTAGATTTCATGTTTCCCAGTGTGTCTAAGAAAATAATTTAGCACAAGTTTTCATTACTCATCTTGTATTTTTCCTCTTTGATGGTGATCTGCAAAATGTCTTGTGGTTACTTTTATGCTATCCAGAGATCAGCCTCTTAATTGAATTGGATTCATAGTAGTTTCACAGCAGAAGCTACTTTGAGGTTTATATTTGTTCCCATAAAGAAAAAGGTCTCCTCATGAGACCTCTTCTGTTGAAGCTCCAGTTTGTCTCACACAGATCCTATTGTTCTTGGTGAGATGCTTTTAGAGGTGGGACTGTCTATTAGCCTTAGTGTGGCTGCATGTTAAATGTGTTTTTCCACAGACAGCAAAATTAGGGGCATGTCTAGTGAAAACAGAAGGGAATGTTCAGCTTATTGAGCACACACTATGGGCTCAACTACAAAGTTGTATCAGAAGTCATTGCAAAGTCAGAGTTTGCTGGTGCCAAACAATAGTAGTAGCTGATCTTATGGTGAATAATAACTAAACTGAATCTCAATTTTTCCATGGTATAGAGATCTGGAATGACAAGATGAGTCTTTCCTTCCCTTTCTCTTGCATGAGAAAAAACGTTACAATCTAAGGTAGCGATACTTCTTGTTTCCTTCTCTTACACTGGCATATTGCTCCAAGGACATTTAGAGAGATGGGCTCCATGAGCCATGATATCAAATGCCAGACATGCTGTGGAGGAATTGGATGCATCATTTGCTAACTTCTGGCACCTATTTGGACTCCTGGAGAGGAGCTGAGCTGTTCCCAGTTTTCTCAGGGGAACTGGAGATCTGTTAGTCTCAGAGCAGTACAATGTAGCCCCAAATTCAACATTCCTTCTAAAAATGATAAATTATTAAGAGACTCTCATCATTAGGGAATGTTCAATGAGAACATACAAAATACTTTTTGGAAGTTTAAACTGTAGTAATATGGCCTATGATAATAAGTTTTTGGAAGAGCTGCTTCTAATCACAAACATCTAGGTATTCGTGATATTTCAATTTCCATTAAGAATTATGTAAATGTTTAGTCCATAATATTTCTCTTAGTATATTTCTGGCATATTTACAAAATGAAATTATTTTCCTTGTTCTTGCTTAAAATGTCTTGGATGCATGAAGCTGGATCATGCAGCCTGCTTGTGTAAGACACAGCATTTGATTTGAATTTGAATAGCATACATGAGAGTGTAGGGTTTTTTTCTCTGTGAGTTTGAACCAAAGAAAATATATTTCCCTATATCAAAGGATTAGACTGATAGCAAAGATAATATCTTCTGAAGGGCCATTTATGATCATATCCTTCTATCTCTTTCAACCATATTTGTTTCGCTATCTTTTGTTGTATGGCTATAATCCATGCAAAGAAACTAAATTAGGAAACTGACGAGGCCATTTCCCTTCAGTTTGATCTGCAATGGGTCAAATTGGTAACGAATATTATTTTGCAAGGAAGTGATAGTTTAAAGATCGAAAAAACAGCTTAGTTATATGATACATTTTTTTAAAACTATATTTAATGAACTAATACAAAAAATTCTGTTTTGCTATAATATGAGTGAACAACATTTCATGTCATATCTTTTAGATGAAGTGGAAGTTATCAATTATTGGAGCTGAATGCAAATTTTAAGGACAAATTAAATATTTAAGGATAATGGCAAGTTCCTTCATATATGAAATACATGTAAACGATAACCTCAAAACAAATTTTAGCATAATAATATGAAGGAATAATAAAGTTTATGAAATAAAATTGATTAATAGTAAAAATTTACAAATTTCTTTTAAATATCAGGAAATATTAAGAGAAATTAAAAAGCACCTAAAGTCTTTTGTTAAAAAATATTCCATGCATCAAGATTGCTCTCATTCATTTGGGTAGTTGTTTTCCTGTCAGGTCAGCTAAAAACATGAAATATGTATAAATCTTAAGGTCTTTAGCACAGCTTATGGCAATGTTCTAAATAAACTTTATATTCTACTTGGGATAAAGTGGTGCAAATATGAAAAGCTTTGCATTGTTAGGCAGGTCCTCCTCCTGGTCATCTTGTAGAGATAATCTTGGAAAGTAGTAAAACATGGGATCAGTCAAAGGGAAGTGGAATATCCCAGTCTGTCTGGGATACAGGCAAATACAGGTGAGATTTGCTTGTTAGCCCTGCTCTGAACAACTTTCTCTCAACAGAACAAATTTCTTTAGGTAGTTTATGCCATTTTTGTGCCTGTAATTTGATCACATGCAGGTGAGAGAAGAACTTTTGCAAATGATACAGGAAGGTTAGGAATAGCACCACCTGCACAGCCTTACCAGAATCTGCAAGCGCCTAAGGATATAAACACCTAATGATAGTCCTCAGTTCAACTGAACTAAACAATTACGTGCTGATGTTGTGTGGGTTAACTTAGTGCCAATGACCTGGTTCCACAAACTTCAGGACACTTACCAGTTTCCCTGTTTGTATTTTATATATTTTTATTGTAAAACATAAAATCCTTTGGTTACAGTGGAAGTGTAGGTACTGGAGATGTGAAAGTTGCTACATTATCCACAACTCACATACAGCACTCCTCACACTACACTCTAGATTTAAAAAAAAAAAAAAAAGAAAAAGAAAAAAAATGGAACAAAAACTAAGAAAACCCTCCCTCTTGGTTTACAAAAAAAAAAATTATGCCAGTTCTCCCTTTCTTAGACTTCAATTTTGGAGCAATTAACATTTTCATATTGTTAAATATTACCTGTGGTATAACTGATGTGGTGTAAACAATATGCTGTAGTCATTGTTACAGTGGTTCCATAGGCACTATTTTACCATTTACTGGTGTTTTTTTTCCTCAGGTTATTTGCTTAATTCTCTGCAATGACTTTGGTACTTCCTCTACACAGAATTTCTGTTGAAACAAAAAAAATTAACTTCATAGTCTCTGCAGCCTAATTTGTGAAGACAAAAATATTACTTTCAAAGTTCACCTGGGTGATTAAAATTGTGTCTGTATTTTAGTACATTGTGAATCAGTATTTATCTAGAAAGAATTGGACCAATGAATTATATGACCCTCATGTGATTTATTCACTGTTCAGTTACAATAAAATCATTGATATTAGCAGATGACTACGCTTACCAACAGATCTAAATTTGTCCATAAGCTGGTATGGTTGGTCTTGTTTTGGAAATCCACCTAACAGTAAACATCTGTTCATGCCCCACTGCAGTTTCCCAACAAGACACAGAGGAATTTAATGTTCTTTCAAGACTTCTCAGCTGGGTGAATTTATGCCATAAATTAATAACTGCAGGCATCCATGCTTGTACCACAGTCACTGTGAATAATTGATAGTGCTTACAAGTTTTGATGATTTAGTACCTGGGCAGGCAAATACACAGAATGTCATATGGGTTTTAGGCAAAGATTTATTTAAAGACTGAAATTTATCAGGATCTTCAAAATGATAAATTCACTAAAAATATTTTAAGAAAGCATTGTTTGTCCTATTCGGTGTTGAGTGCACTATCTTATTCTAAAAGCACAGTTGTTCCAGTAGCAGAAAGTGCTTCAATAAAACATGATGGTAACTGTATCATATTGTAACAGGATCCCTTGTACACCAGCTTCAGTGTTCAATTAGGTATTTTGGGAGTTAAGGTCCAAGAAGTTTATGTTGCTTTCTAGTTGACTTACCACAAACTGTATGCCAGTTGATCTGCATGACTTTTACTTTTTTAATTTGCAAAAATACATATTCAGATGCAAGTGCCCTGCAGTTACCATCCTCAGAGGAAGAATTGCTTCCACCCAGTAAGTCAACAACTCTTTGGAGCCCATCAAAACAGTTGTTATTAATCTTAGGAATTTCTTTATTTGCAGTTAAAACATGAACTTGATCTATTGTAAGAAAGGACTTTTCAATATCACCCAGTAACAGTGAGGTTAGTTTGGGGAACTACAGTTTTGCTTAACAAGTGTTAGGATCCACCTAAGCTGCATATCCCCCAGTTTCCTTATGCGTTCTCTGTGCCAGCTCCAGGGCAGTGGCTGGTTTTATGTGAAGGGAGGGTCTCACTTTCTTTCTTTAGTTTGCCTTTTCAAAAGTGTAGTTTTCTGGTAATGGTATAGAGAAAATATTTGGCAAGATTACTTAGTCTGTTTCCTCCTATCTAAGCTAAATCAATTTTTCCCTATAGATTTCCTAAGATGGAGTGAATTTTCATTTTCCACTCTCAGCTTTTAATTCCTGATCTTGGCTATGATTCTACTAGCAGCAGCCCGAGACATTATTGAAAGCATCACATCACAAAAAATATGCTGTTTAAAGCCCAAAGTTCACTTTTACATTTATGCTTCAGTACGTTTTCTGATGAGAAAAACTAATGAAACATTAAGTTTCCAACAGGAAGTTTTTAGGTTAGACAAATGATAATACAGTTTTTGAGGGAATAAATCCCTTTCCTCTGTCAGCATTTCTACCTGAAAAGCGTTATGGCATTCAGTGTTTCCCATATCTACCATTCCTCGTGGTCAATATTCTGCAGATAAGATGTTTCCATTGTTTTATAGCTGTGGTAAAAGAGGAAGATTGAAAAAATGTCTTCCTTTTCCAATTCACTTTCACTTATTTGGTTCATATTTGTTTAATAATGTTGAATTTGCAGTTCACTATTTTTTAAACGCTATAGTTTCCAGTGAGAACAAACTTATGGTGGTTTCAGACAGAAAATGACCAGTTTTAGAAATCAAAATGATGCTTGCTTTGATTAAGCAACAGAGACTACTTACAAAAAATTATTAAAACAGTATTTGAAAGCAAAAAACCAAGTTGAAGGCTGGAAAAAAATGTGTTCTTGTCATGAGATAGCCTAAGTTCAAGTTGTTAAAATACTTTCTAGCACCAGGAAAGGGCTGAGAAAACAAGTTAATGTTCTAATTAAAGCCTTGCCAGTTATTTGGGAAACAGCATCTTTTACTTGAAAGATAATTTCATGACTAGAAGCTGAATCCAGGTTAAAAGTCATCTAGATGAGTAGAACAGACACTTTGCTGCTATTTACAAGCTTGGGTCTCAGCTCAAGCAGTCGATAGGAGATCAATGTTAATAAGCAATTTTTTGACAGGAAACCATAGAGCAACTTATTGAGTGCAAGTCAAGATCTGATTCTAAAAAAAAAAACGCAAATGAATGGGAATTTTTAAATGGTAGCAAAGGGGAAAAAAACCCCAAAGAAGCTAAAATTGTGTATCTGCCTGTGTCCCAGTTCTCATTAATTGTTCTAATAATCTTTTAGGAATTGGTATGTATCTCTAGAATAAACTAACTGAGCACACAACTAACAGCTAAAAGGGGAATGGAACAAGCATTTGCTTCTACCACCTTCTGCCAAAGACTTTGCCATGGCACTGCAGGGTTGAATGTGCTCCTATAGCAGTGATGATTACAATGTGGAATGGTTTGGGTGGGAAGAAACCTTTATAGATCATGTAGTCCAACCCCCTGCCATGAATAGCACCATCTTTCACCAGATCAGGTTGCTCAAGGCCCCATCCATACCACTACTAAAAATATGCCTTACCTTTATGCACTTTTGGTTTAAAACAGATGTTCCTAGTCTTACCATGCAGAACTTGGGAAAAATTCTCCATATGTCTTTCTTATAATCCCCTTTTATATATTGAAAGATTGCAGAGTGAAGCCTTCTCCAAGCTGAACCCCAACTGTGCAGCCTTTCTTCACAGAAGTAATAATTTTTGCGTGCCTCCTTGAACCTGCTCTACAAAGTTTGTGTCTGTCTTGTGGGGAACCTAGACCTGGATACAGTACTCCAGATGGGATGTCTAGAGAGCAGAGTAGAGGTGAAGAATCATATACTTAGGGAAGTGTTGGACTAGTGCTGAGATATGATGTTGATAAGAGCTTAATATATGTCACAGTTGACAGATATAAATACATAAGTTTGGTAGAATTGGAAATTATCTCCAATAACGAAGAAATCTGTTACTCTCAAATGTTGCTCAGAAATGTTTAAAGGTGATGGTACCAGATAACTCATTCTCCTAATCACCCACTTTTCTTCACCCCTTTAGTGGTAATATTATACAGGATTAGAAAGAAAAAAAAATTAAATAATTTTATAATAAATATAAAGTATATATGCTAATGCAGAGCTCTTATAGTGCAGGGCCCAAAATGGAAGTGAAGGATTTGTAGAAATTTTTTACAAGAGCAATTTAGACAGCTGCTTGGGCTGTGCCTCTACAGGCAGTTAGAGCAGAGAAGTCAGCAAAAGCAGTAGAACAGAGTGTTTGGAGTGGAAGTACATTTTTTGAAATAAGTTCACTTTGTAGATTTCACAAAATAAAGATATCTGTTATGTTTATAGACTGAAGAAAGGATCTCAATTTGAGCTGATCAAGAGCTAATCAGATCAATGAGCCAGTCCAAGAATTGCATACTAAATCATTCAAGCTGTTCAAGCAAGCAGCTGAATACATGCTTGCTTGAACAAGCATGTCCTACATGCTTCAGAAAAAGCCTTTCTAGCATCATATAAAGTTAGCTGAAGGCCTTCTTTGAAGAGAAGAGTCTGATTCTGCAGGCCAAAGAGAGAAAGTTCTGTTGGTTGCAATAAATAGACTGCAGCACTCACATGGGTGCCTGGCACAGATAGGAGATTATACTTTCATGACAAAAGTGGAAAATAGACTTTATGTGATCATAAATTGATAGCCCAGTGCTGAGATAGTGATGTTTCAGTGTTTGTCTAAGTATATAAAGGTCCTGTATTTGATTCAGTCAAACTAAGAGCCTTTATTAGAAAATCATCTGATATACTATCTTTTATTAATGTAGGAAAACTCTTATTATAAGTCACTGGCAGTTACTCCTTTGTCCAGATGACTGCTGTTAAGTATGTGTCATTTGCAGTAAAGTGTTGCTAAAGGTTGTTCTCATGAGATAATTTTTGCTATCTTTATTTCATTGGTATACCAAAAAGATTATATTTTATGCTCTCTGAGTCATGGCTGCAAGATTTCTGCATACATGAGGTGACTACCGAATGCTTGTGAATTTCAAGGGAAAAAAAGTCCTGCTTCTGGCCTTAACCTACTTCTTGACCTCTTTGATGAATCGGAAGAATGAATAGGTGATAGGTAATTACTGTTCCATAACAATGTTATATTAGTGTTGTTGGAGAAAAAAAGTGTGTGGCTTGTGTGTACTTGTGGGTGCAAAGGTACACCTGTTGATTGATGTGTGGGTGTTTTGAAGGAAGAAGAGTTGCTAAAACTGGAAGTCTGGTGTGTATCTGGTGTCTGTTCTGAGAAAAAATCAGACAGAAGCCGGATACCTGCATTGCATATACACTCATATAATTTAGTTTGCAATGACCCTCTGAAATTAGCCTACCCTTCTTAATAGGGGTTTGTTTAATATTATGTTATCTGAATATGTCATTGCTTTGCAGCAGGTGCACCAGCTAGTGGTTTAGTCCTGCATGGTTAGAATAGCTCGGAGAGCTCTGGTATCCCTGTACGTACCCAACTCTGAACATAATACACCAGGCGGATGAGGGAGCAGAGCTTTTTGTTATCTTGCTGCAATATATGTTATGAGATGTAAAGCAGTGGACCCAAATAAATGAGAGGCAGAACAGTAGGTACTGAGCCTATCCAGATAACTGCTGCAGCTGTCATCTCAATTACCAGGTACAATCAAAGCCTTTAATATATTCATTGCAGTACCCTTAAAAGATCTTCCCCGCAAATGATCTGTGCCAAATGATGCTAAAGACACTTTGAGATTCTGGGTTTTTTCAGTTTGAATTTGCCCACAGAAGCCTCATAAAGAATTATGATAGAATGACTTCACTAATCAGAGTAAAGGGTTTCATAAACACTCCATCCCTGTGTACCACATTTGGTAGCTGTGTTGAGGTAATCTCGGCAACATGCAGCTCTGAGGCTTTTCATGTTGCTCATATGCCATTTTAAGACATTATTCATGCACGGGATTGATTCTAGCTTTCTTCATCACCTCATTCTCTGCTCCTGTCTGGACTTCTCCACAGTCAATTTCTCAGTGTTTTCTATGGTAGTATCAAACGGAGTTGAGTCCATAATGATCAACAAAATAAATCCAAGATGAGATAGGAAAAAAGCTGACATTTGTCTACCTGAATTATCTATATTAGGTACAGATTTAAAACATGTTAATGTTCCACTGAATACACTTTTTTTCTATGGTTCTTTTCTTAATCACTGTCTGAAAAAGGAAGAAATCAAATGAAATGGTGATAGAGATACACATGTGTATTCCAATTAAGATCTGTCAGGTTCTGTTAAGATATTGCTTATTATTAGCTATATAGAATCACAGAATCATAGAATAGTTTGGGTTGGAAGGGACCTTAAAGATCATCGAGTTCCAACCCCCCTGCCATAGGCAGGAACACCTCCCACTAGACCAGGCTGCCCAGTGCCCTGTCCAGCCTAGTCTTGAGCACTTCCAGAGAGGGGGCATCCACAACCTCCCTGGGCAACCTGTTCCAGTATTTCACCACCCTCACTGTAAAGAATTTCTTTCTTATGTCTAGTCTAAATCTATCCCCCTCTAATTTATATCCATTGTTTCTAGTTCTCCCATCCGATATTATGTTAAAAATTCCTTCCCCTGCCTTTCTGTAGGACCCCCTCAGGTACTGATAAGTTACTATGAGGTCCCCTCTGAGCCTTCTCTTCTCCAGGCTGAACAACCCCAACTCCTTCAGCCTGTCCTCATAGGGCAGTTGCTCCAACCCTTTGATCATCTTCGTGGCCCTTCTCTGGACCCTCTCCAATAGCTCAATGTCCTTCCTGTGTTGAGGGCTCCAGAACTGGACGCAATACTCCAGGTGGGGTCTCACCAGTGCCGAGTAGAGGGGTAAAATCACCTCTCTTGACCTGCTGGTCACACTCCTCTTGATGCAACCCAGGATTTGGTTGGCCTTCTTGGCTGCAAGTGCACACTGCTGGCTCATGTTGAGTTTCTCATCAACTGACACACCCAAGTCTTTCTCTACGGAGCTGCACTCAAGCCACTCTCCACCCAGCCTGTATCTGTGCTTGGGATTGCTTCGACCCAGGTGCAGGACCTTGCACTTGGCCTTGTTGAACTTCATGAGGTTGGCTTGGGCCCACCTCTCAAGCCTGTCAAGGTCCCTCTGGATGGCATCCCTTCCTTCAGGTGTATCAACTGCACCACACAGCTTGGTGTCATCTGAAAACTTGCTGAGGGTGCACTCGATCCCACTGTCCATATCTCCTACGAAGATGTTAAATAGCACTGGTCCCAGTACTGATCCTTGGGGAACACCACTCGTCACTGGTTTCCACTTGGACAATGAGCCATTGACTGCAATATGTGGATAATGAACCGATATCTGCTCCAGTGAAATAGTGCTGATATATTTAATATTATTTTTAACATTTATTTTAAGTTCTTAGCACATAGCTACAAAATAGAAGAGAAGAATTTGATCTCAGTCATTGGATTGCAATGTGGTGTTACAAAATGTAGGCAGGGAACAGAAATTAAATGTCATGGAGGTTTTCAGAACACCAGCTCAGGAATAGTTCTTTTAAAATTTCTGAAATTATATGCAAAAATTACATTGAAAGACTGAGATTACATAAAATTCTCAGTATAGTCTGCCAGAAAGCAAGGCAGACTGATTAACAAAGTCAGATAAATTTGGATCAGAGACATACCTGCTTTCCAAAAACATTTGCAAATCACCATTTGCTGCTTATTTTAATGTCTGGCAGTGATACCCATTTAGAATGTCTCTCTAGCAATGTTCTAGTTTAGCATTGAATTTTTGCAGAATATCTGTCACATCCCCTTAAGTGTGCTTTGGTAAATATCTAGGAGTAGTCTTGGAGAGGATCGTCTATATTCTTGGCATATGGAAGTAAAGTAAAATAAATGCTCCACAAGTGTGCTATTATGGCTGCCCACTATTATCCCCTAGTGGGCAGCCATTCTATGTAACTTCTATCTCCAGAAGTAAAATCTGCCTAAAAAGGTTGAAGTGAAGCCATTAGCTCCTTGCAAAATGGCTTTTTTCCTTGAGATCTACTTGTGTACGTGGACTCAGTCTTAATACTGTGTCAACAGCCTTCCTTCACAGGAGACGAACTCCAAGCCCTTGATGGAGAAGACAGCAGCCAGCTACTGAGGCTGCACAATGGAACATGGATGTAGGATTAGGTAATCCAGCTTATCTTTATTCTGTTGTAAACAGAGCATTCAAGGGATATATTTGGATCCATTTAAATTTTTCCAATTAAAATCTTGAAAAGTAAATTCCAACACAATATTGAAAGAATTTTCAGTTGATATCTATCCAGACTTCATTAATGAGAATGAAAAGAACTGCTACATAGCAATAAAGCATATCAGAATACTGCAGAATCCTATCAGAAGGAAAGGTATTATTAATGTTTTGTATGGTTTTCTTTTTTTTTTCCACTTAGGTTACTGTGTATGTTCCTAAAATACATAGCAAGAGGAAATTATTTTTTAAACATTTTACATATTCTGATTAATTTTATAGTGTTGGTTAAAGTTTATTTCCAGTTACTTGCTCGTAACCCTCACCCATCTTAATCAAGTAGTTAGCTTTGTTTGAAATTTTCCCATGCAATTAAGAGTAATAAAAAGTAATTGTAAAACTTATGTTTCAAACACAGTGCAAAACTGTGTTTCACTCTTAACTAATGCATTGTAGTTTGAACAGGCTGCCCAGAGAGGCTGTTGAGTCTCCTTCTCTGGAGACATTCAAAACCCACCTGGACACCTTACTGTGTGACCTCGTCCAGCAGGGGGATTGGACTAGATGATCTCTTGAGGTCCCTTCCAATCCCTGCCATTCTGTGATTCTGTGAGCTCTGTAAAGCTTTTGTTCTATAATTTGCAAATCTACATGTATACATTTTTCTAATGAATTAGTACAATATATTTGCTTTGGGGACATGAATTTTTAAATATTAAAACCCACCAAAAGCCATTTTTGACTAAGCCATTCCAAGTTGCAGAGCAAAAAGAATAGGGGAAGTTAATACATTTTTCAAATAATATAGCACTTGGAAAGAATAATAACCTGGGAGAGAGATTTCTAGGAGTGTGTTTTTTAGCCTTTCAAGACAAGCACTTCCTCCTTCAGAAGCTTCAAATAAAATAAAATTTAAAAAAAGAAAAGAAAAAATCCAGTTACAGAGGCAGACTCTCTTCCACCCAGAAAGCTCTTTACAAAACCTGCAAACTTTTCCCTCTTGCCGCTTTAAATCTATTGCTTTGACTGAATGAAACCCTACAAAAAATTCTCACTTGTTCAAGAGTGTTCTCAAGACCCTTTGCTAAGACTGAATGTCATAAATGAGTCTTGTCTCAGAGGCTCTGAATATGATTTTGGTGTTCTCCCTTTAGGCTTCACTTTTCCCTAATGGGATTTCATAATATGTAGGGTTGACTGGGATATATCACCCTTCACAACATTTACTCTATCAGTTCTACTAAGCTGTGAAGTTTTGGTTCATATGCGAAAGCAGCATTCAGTCATGAAATAATGTACTTTTTGTAAAATAGGAAAATACAAACAGAAATATCAGGAGCTTGGCAGAAGAAAGCAGAATTTTCAGACGTGTTTAAGGAGACAATACTTTTAATATTTAATGAACTATAAAATAGATTTAAACAAGAAAGCAATATAGCTGTGCTGTTTGAGAAACATACTTGCATTTAGTTAACAAAGCTCTACCCTAAGGATGAAAGAAATCATTCTATTTAGAACAAAAAAAAACGTAGTAATTTTCACATGCTTGGTTCAACTCAGGTTAATCTTTTTAGCAAGATGTTATTTTTCAGCCCCCAAGACTATTGTAGCTAAGTCACAAGCCACATTACCTTAGCAATTACATTACAGAATAGTGGGATGTACTTCCCTAAGGTTTTGAAGAAAAGCTTCTCTGCAAGGCATCCGCAGTGAAAAAAAATATAGTCAATACTGTAATCACAGTGGAGTCACAGGCAGTGACACTCCTGTGTGAATCGGGGCCTGTCTGCTTGCCTCAGCCTTTAAAAGAAAGCAGGTCTTCAGTAACCACCTTCAGAGCAAAATCAATTCCCTGTGAAATACACGAACACCTGCTTCTGAAGTACAAAATGCAAAGGCATGATATTTATGGCTTTGGTTTCAGGATCTCAAGCCTACCATGGAGGCTGCAGGCAGCAGTGTAGCGGTTCCCCAAGGCAGGTTCTTAGTGACAAAACACTACTTTGTGGCTCCATTCCCATTGGGTTTGTGAAAGGGGAGGGAAAAGGCACTTTCTGCAGTTACACCAACTTATATCAATACTAGGATGCCTTTTAAAGTGTTCTTGGCTATTGTATTTTTTCCCCTGAGAAACTGAAAACTCAGCAGTAACCCTGTACTGAAAGTATGGATTTCTGAAGAAAGCTGTGTAGAGAAAGGCAGTCAAATGACTTTAAAACCTGCTTGCTGTTTGAGGGGGTTTCATCTTCTTTCACTCTGCTCTTGCCTGTATCATAACCCTTAGCATAAGTTAGTGGTCATGTTAGCAGTTTGAACACCTTTACAAACATTCACTTTCCTTTCTCAGTTTTGCCCCCCTGCCCTTCCTTGACTTCATCCCAGCTTAGGTTTCTATTATCCAGCAAATGGCATTCCGTACGTTCACTGTGTAATGCAGTATCATGACTTTATTTCTAGCTTTTATTTTCTCACTATTGTCATTTTTGGGTGCACAGGATATGTTTTTGTAAATGAAGCCACCAGCCTTTCCCTAACTAAGCTGGGACTACTTGGATGAACTTTCTGAGGAGTCCTAAACTCAGTTCTCTGTCTGTGTAACTGTATGCTTTCTGGTCTGAATTTCATTTAAATTTGGTTTTCCATTGCTTGACTTGGTCCCTTATGTAATTTATGGTTAATCAATTTTTTACTCTAATATATGCACCACCGTGATGGGGACCCAGAGCAGAGATGCTGGATTTTGGGTTTACAAGGGCTCTGTCCATAGCTTCTGCTGAGGATTAACAATCTTGTAAGTGAAGCAGAGCTGCTTAATAGAGGAAGCCTTTTAGGAGTGCTTTAAAATCAGATATGGAACAACCATCAAAATCACATGGCATCTCTACTAAAAGATATTTTTCCCAAGAATTTTAGTTCCATGTTCTAACTGTGGCTAATAGTTTTGTTTTAATAATGGACTTTAATGAGCCATTAATCATTTTAACATGTAAGCAAATAAATCACAGATACTCTAGGTTTCCTCTTACACTCACTCACTTAATTGCAGATTGCAAATGTATAAAAAATAATTGGACTTAAATGACAGGTAAAAGATGAGTCAAAAACAATTTGTAGGGGATTTTGTGACAGAATGTTAGGAATATTTCTGAAAGAAATCCTTTGCTGGTCTCGACATGCTTGTATATACTTACAAGTCATACACTTATATCTAACTATGCAGACATATATCGAGGACATGTATGTGATTTGTACACAGGCAGTAGAGATATGGTGCACGGCCATTTTCTGTGCTGGCCAGCTCAGAAATTTTGGTAAATTAAAATGTTGGTAAGTTTAAAAGCAACATTTATCACTGGTATTCAGTGGTTGGTGTGCTTAGGAGCTCTTTTCTATGATTCAGTGATTTTTGTTTTCCTAAACAAGTATTTATGTCCAGGTGAATTATTTTTTCCTCTCATGTCCTAATGTCCATGACCTGTACTTGCCTGTCTTGTGCAGATCAGTAATAGCTGGCAATCAATGAGTGGTTTAGGAAGCAAGGAGAGGCAATGCTTTTTTCAGAGGACAGCATTTCCTAAATGAAAGAAGCAAATGCAGGAGGACTGTAGCATATTAACATGGAGTTGAACCATGCATTGCATAGATGTGAAGATACATCTGCATGTTTCCACTGACTCTCTAGGCCAGTTGTGAGTCAGTGCCACTGAAGAAGCCACATAACTCTGGCATCATATATTTGATTCAAAATAAATGTACTCTGCCTATACTGTCCAGAGGAAAGGGAAACTTAACATTTTTTTTTTTTTAAAGCAAACATACCCTAATTTTTCTTTAAAGGAAAGCATTGTCATACCAGAGAAAAGCTGCTAATTATTTTTTGTTGGTCATATTCTAAAAAGCAGCACTTTACCAAAAATCTCTTGCTGCTGTCATTAAGGGAAGACAAATGCAAGTACACCTCCTTTCTGGGACTCAGCAGCACCATTCTGGAAAAGCACACAAGACCTATTTTAATCTCCACTGTTCTAGTGTCATTTAGTTCGTTTAATCAAACAGTGGAAGTCAAGGTACATAACACTACTCAAAGCTAATATATTTGGCAAAACACTGCTGCTGCTGCTACAGCCTGTTTAAAATGTTTTAAGCAGTTAAGCACACAAAGGGTATATAAAAGGGCATATACTTAAATGGGTATATAAACTGGATTTAAGAACATTTTGAATGCCTGTTAAACTGCTTCGTTCTCTGTTAATTAAAAGCTTCCATTACCAGTTGTGTTCCCATTTTATTAGAGTGCTCCAGTAATTGGAAACTCTCCATGGACAAATAAATATATGAAATGTCATAAAAACATATGTATATATGTGTCTATGTACTGCATATATACATTTTAAAAATGTCTTTTGGTAAGACAATTCTTTACTTAGTAATCTGATACCAAATCCTAATCCACTGAAATGTACTTGTTTCTGAAATGTTTCTGCTCATGTATTGCTTTGTTACACATTTCCACAACAGAGTCTGATGCAAAATTCTCTAATATATTCTCAAATATAAAGCTACATGCATTTTTTCTAAGGATTTTGTTCCAGATGTTTTGTAATTGCACTGTGCTTTGAAATTGAGATGTACATAATTTTTATATCACAATTATAAGTAATTTTCTTGTTTTCCTCCAAAATATAGAAGAATAAAGGTAGAATATTACAATAATAAATGACTGTGTTGTACACAAGCACTCTGAGCTCTGGTCCTCATCTTGCCAGGTACATTCATAAAAGTATGATAGCTGTGGGTCTGCTTTATGTTTAGCACAACACTCTAGGACATCTTTTCTGCAATAGGTGTGATTTGTGTTTCATATGCAAAAGAAGTGGAAGACATTCAGTTGCTGAGCAAAGGCTTATGGAGCCTTGTGCTTCCTATGTGATGAAAAAGGATGATCTGAAGATGGTATTTATTGTAACATAGTGGTGTTATTTATGAATACTAGACCTCTCATCTTTTATTTTGTGTGTATGGTTTGTTGAGATTTTTTTCCCTCAGGCATCCCAGCTGGAAGATAGAGAGATGGACTCATGCTGGGAAGTCAGTGGAGATAACCAGCACAGTAATATTGTGAATATATACTGATGTGCTATGGATATATACTGAGGTGTAAGATATAAATATGCTGCATGTTTAGGTCTGTCCTTGACATTAATTTTCAGCAATGCTGCTTCAGAGCAGCCTGTGTATACACAGTGGCCCTGATGCCCTGTTATCTGCTTTACAATTACTGGCTTTAGAAAGCTTTTAGAAATTATTACCAAAAAAAAATAAAATAAAAAAAAGAGGTGTAATAACATTGTCTTACACTCATAGAATACCTTTCTTATACCTTACCACTGTGGGGAACTGTAGTTCCAGTGGTTACACATTGCAATTAAAATTAAGAAAGCCTCTGACAAAAGATGTGACACCTGTACTACATGTTGTGTGGTCATAAAAGTGGCAGAAGTCTGAAATAAAGGGCCCCTTGCAAAAGGAGAAAGTAAGGTTTTTAAGTAGTTGTGTGGGAATAATTTTAATGAAACAAGGTAGAAGAAAACCAAGAAATCTTCATATGCTGAGACATTTTGCTCTTACAGTTCTTAAATTTCATAAGACATCTCTTTCATAAGAAGGAGTGGAGAGATGTATTTTTGTCAGAATTAGTTATTTGGGAGCTGGCTAGAGTCCACATAATGAAAACGTAAGAAGCAGTCATAGCGACACAGCTCTATGAAATTACTCTGAGCATGCAAATAATTTATTTTTTTGCAGAGCTCTGTTTTTATTTTTCACGGACTTTTATGTGAGAAGTTTTGATCAGCTACACAGTTCTTGTAACAGTTAAACTCCCCGTGATAGTTTGTACCAAAAAGTTGATATCATCACACATCTAACACAGGAATCATAAAAAAAACCCTTTTCACAACCAAAACCACAATTTCCATAAGGCTTTGGCTGAACAAAGCACAGAAAATAGAGCTTTATTTATGAGAAATTTGTATTCTTCTGGGACATGAGATTGTTCGTACTTTGTTTTTACTTGTTCTTTACTTATGTTTACACACTTCTTGTCAATAGTGAGAAGTTTCTACATAAAGCATCAGCATAGTTACTGTCTACTTCTTGTGAAAATGTCTCTTTTTAATAGTATTTGAAACAGGCTTTTGATAATGTATGGAAAGGCCTTGAAAAAGAATTTTATGAAAATTTGGGCTGTCAAGAAGTATTGTCAATCTCTGATTGACTTGTGTCACTTCCCCTTAGTTACATGATCTTTAAAATGTTCCTTTGGGGGAGTCTAAGTCATGTTAGATTTTGGATTTAGTTTATCCTCACAGAAAATCACATACAGTAAATATTTTGGGTATTAAAATCTATTCCAAAAATGTCATTCACATAAAAATAACTTCACTTTTTTTTATTGTAAACTTTGAAGAGAAAATAAAAGCTATGGTGGTAAAAATGTCATTCTATAATGAATAATGGTCTTCATTTGCCAACAGAAAAAATTCTGGTTTCCAGGTAAACCAGCTTATGTGACCATGTGCTGGAAGAACTTTGGGTAAAACAAATGCATTCACAAAATTTCATAAGGTCATAATCGTCAAGGTTGGAAGGGACCTCTCAGTTCATCGAGTCCAGCCATCAGCCCAACTCTGACAAGCCTCATAAATTAAAAAAAAAAAAAAAGTACATTAGCACTCAAGAAGACAGTCCCTCAAAAATAACTGTTTCCAGGACCTTTCTGAACTTGCTCTCCAGGAATCTGTTTTTTTATGAAATTATACATGGATATCCATGACCTTAATTATGCCATTTCATAATCTTGTGCGATTCCTATTGTCTTTAATACAGCTTGTGCCCATGAAGACAATGGCCTAATAAATTTTGCGAGCAGGGATCAAAACTGGGGATTTACTGAGTAGGGAGGATTATGGTAGAAATTTTGCTGCAGTAACAACCTTGCAAATCAGTGCAATCAGCTTTAGCCCAACAAGGATGCTAAATTTTCTCAAGGCTATTCCTGCTAAGATCCACTTCCTTTAGTTTCTCTGAGAGTGCGTATTACCTTTCCTCTGGAAGTTATTGTATCTTCCCTCCACTGTAAACTCTGTGTGCCTTCATACGTAAATTGTTGGTTTTCATAGCCAAGCTGGGAGATAGAATTATTTGGGGAAGAGATTTTAATTCACATTTGATCTTTTCTTTTTCTGTAAATATTCCAGTGAAAACCTCCTAGTACAGAAGAACTTCTAAATTGACTTCCATTTGTCTCATATTCAACCATTAAATGCAATGGTGCAGTAAGACATTGCCTAACATTGGTAAAGTATTAGTCCATAAACCTGCAACTACTAAAATGTATACTTTAGGATCTGTGTATATATTTATTAGCATAAAGATGAGAATTTTAACCAGTTTTAAGATGCAAAATAGAACAGAGGAAAACTGACCAGGAGCAGAATCCACTGACATTATTTTAATGACAAACCAGAATGAAGTAATTTCAGTAGAATGTCAGTATTTCCAAATACTCTTGTCCTCTTATTGTATTTTCAAAAATTCCTGGATCTGCAGGGTCTTGAACTCCTGAATTCAAGATAACTGTCTGTATTCTCCACCTTCCTTCATTATGTTCACATCTGCTGCTCACTTTATGGTTTTATTAGCTTTGGGTTCTTGTTTAGGTAATTACAACTGGGTCATGAGCTGATGCTGTAGTCCTCTGGTTCAGAGGAAAGCTCTTCTTTTTTAACAAAAAAAAGAGAAAAAAGGATATGTGGTATGGTTGTAGCAAACTCCAAGATGTATGCATTTATTTTTGGAGTATAACTGCTATAAATATGTGCCCACAGGACTTGGAGACTAAACTGGATAAACACCTGAGCCTTTCTCATGCTTTGCAAGTGTCAAAAATCCCTTTCATGTGCTTTTCCCTTCATTTAACTCCTAATTTGTTTCTGCTTTCGACCACTTTTACATCTGTTTCTCCATCTGCCAGTTTTCTCACAGCACCAAAAATCCTGGTTGTCTAACTTTATATGCTGCAGAGTGATCTGACAAAATCAAAGTGGATCAAAACTTGGGTGCTAGCTGGTGCTGCAGCTCAGCAAATGTCATTGTTTCTGATTTTACTAAAGGCTACATGCTGTGTGTGAAATCACCAAAGCTGGCAATGGGACTTGCCTGGACTTGCCTTGGTGAGTGTGTTTCCAGCTGAGATAGCAGCTATCTGTCTGTCAATAGACTGTTTCTTAACTTGTTAAAGCTTATCTCTATGCATACTAAATGTATAAAGGTCTGACAAACCTGCATGGTTCCTGTGTGACAAGCAGAACTTTTCCGATAACCCGGGCTGTGTGAGACTGTTTTGTGTCTTTAGCAGTGACAACAAAGGACAAGTGCAGGGTCCTGTACTTGGGCCAGGCCAATCCTCATTACAAACACAGGCTGCAGAATGATGTGACAGAGAGCAGCTCTGTGGCAAAGGACTTGGGTGTACCAGCAGATGAAAAGTTGAACATGATCCAGCAATGTGCTCGTGCAGATCATGCAGGCTCTGGGGAGACATGATAGTGGCCTCCCAGTACTTGAATGGAACCTACAAGAAAGCTGAAGAGGAACTGTTTGCAAGGGTGTGTAGTGTAGGACAAGGGGCAGTGATTTTAAACTAGAGCCAAGTAGGTTTAGATTATACATTAGGAAGAAGTTCCTCACCGTAGATGTAGTGAGGCACTGGAACAGACTGCCCAGAGAGATGGTGCAGACCCCAGCCCTGGAGGTGTTCAGGGGATCATCAAGCTTTAGCCAGGAACCAATGGGGAAAAAAGTACAAGACAGCAGACTGCCTTAGGAAAACATGAAGTAATAGCTCTTTGCAGATACAAGAGTGAAGAGAAATAAAACCCCACTAAGAATGCCATGTACCTCCCAGCAAAGTCCCCAGCATGGTAATGACTTGATGTGATACATCCCTTTACAAATTCCTTGGGTACTGTGGACCTTGGGGCCCAGAGTCCCCCAAGGGTGAGAAAAGGAGTAGATACTAGAAAGCACCTATGTTGCTAAATAATTTTAAAAATAGAATGTACTTTTTTCTGTATTAACTTCCCATAATATCCATGCGTGCATTTCTCTGGAGGGATTCACAATACTAGCCAGTGCCCTGCAGAACCTAGCTCCACAAAGCTGGCCAAAGATCAAGTTAATCTAGAGTGGAAAGGGTGGACTAGAGGATTTCTACCCAAATGATCAGACCTGAATTTTATAAGACCACTGAAGTAGTCCAAAGGAAATACAAAATCACTGAAATCTTCCAGAAAAGAAAAAAATTTTTTTCCCCTTTCTTTTGTTCAAGGCTTTGAACCAACTAGCTTTACTAAAAGTGTTACAAGGAATTATGGAATTTATTAGCTTTGCAGTACTTCTAATAAGCTTTCCTTGTGAAGAGCAGAAGGCAGGCAAGGCAATCTCAGGGGCATCTTGGTAGGAACAAAGTCAGGAAGAGCTTGCAGTCTTTGAAGTTGAAAACCAAACAGAAACCACATGAAGCAATTACTGTATCCCAACAGGAAGAATGTTACAAAGAGCTGATGAAGAATACATACTTTTAAAATAATAAAGAATGTTGCTTAAAATTCAGGACCTTGTAAAATAGGTACTTTAATTTCTCACTGATTACCGTTTGCTTGTTTAGTTTAAATTTAACTTGTCACTAAGGTAGATGTTTATTTAGGGAAAGCTGAAATGTCTAGGTACTGGGATTTGGAGGGGCAGGAGGAAAGGTGATGCGCCAGGATTATTTTCCCGAGGCCAGTAAAAATACTGATAATTGTAAATTTTAGAAAATTCATATTATCTGCTATACAGTTGCAGTAAGATGGCAGGGAAATCATTAACAATGGTATTTCAGATTTAATGTGAATTATGCATCTCTCTAATGTTTCCTGTAGTTCTTTCCATTATGCCTATCAAAGCACTGAGGAACTGTTTTCCACTGAAGAAACTGTGCCTAATTCCATTTGTTTCATGTATATCTATGAGCATTTTAGCTGGGGAAATGTAATCCTAGATCACGCACAGTCCCAGGGTCTGCACTTGTGGAGTACATCTGTTTCCATGTGCGTTACTCCTTCTTATGTTTTCTTTCCTTGCCATGGATCCAGTCCTCACTGATCTCATCCAGCAAGCTCCACCTGCTCAGCAGAGCCATGAACCAGCAGAGGGAAAATGTCCCTCCCCAGTTCCATCTCCTGCCAGCTTCCCTGCGGCACATCAGCTTAAAAACATGTCTCCCCACTTTATTCCTGCCTGCACACAGATAACAGTCTCTGGATCATGGGGCTTTTAACATCTAAGGGTCCATAAATTTTATACAGTACATGCCGTGACAGTAACAAGGATACTCTGTGTGTGGATCTTTTCTAAGGTCTGTCTATATAGAGCCTTTTGGCAATTAACAACCACTGTAATGTCCCCTGTCAGGAATTTTACTGCTTTGACATCCAGCACTTTAGCCTTCAAACAATTGTGCACCAAAGGTTGAGAACAGTGTTAGCTCTTTCAAAGAGTGAATCATTTTCTATTTTTTTTTGTTCTGGAAAAGAGTTAGTTAGAGAGTGTCTTTCTTCCCTTAATGCTTCAATTCCCTGAAGACTGCGTAGCCATTTAAGCTTTAGTTTATCAGTACAGGTATTGAAAGTAGGAGCAGTATGTTATGGGGAGAGCATCAATGTCACTCCAAATGGATTTCTTGGAGAGGGATCTGAGGTAAGGAAAAAACAAAACCATCAATTGCAGGACATATTTCCTCTCTAGCAACTGTGTTTCTCTTACTCTTCAAATATCCATTTTTAAAGAAACTGGGCTAATTAGAAGAACCAACCCTGGCAAAACTTTTAAATTACTCAGAGATTAAAAAAAAAAAATCAAGGTGAGAAGGCAGAAGAAAAATTGCCTGTGTTTTCCTACAGCCAGAATAAAATAGGCAGAAAAGCCTGTGGGCAATTTATCCTCAAGAAAGGAGGGACTTTTCCTTTGAGAAGCATATTCATGACTCAACAATAAAAGTCATGCTGGGCTACAATATTGTGTGACAATACCAGGAAAACTCATCATGGTCTTCTGCTCTAGTCAGTTCTTTCATACTATTAAGAGATGTCTATTCATGGTACATACCTTCAGGTTACATTTCTTACAGCATAAATATTGTTTTCCCTCAGAATTTTAAAATGTCTTTTTAAAGCACTACAATCAGTTTAACCTACCCCAGCAGTATAGCTGGAGAGCTATATATCCCTGAATTTTATACTTAAGCATTCTGTGAATTTCAATGTAGTATTTTAGAAAACAGATTTCTCTAACTGAAAGAAAAAGTCAAATTCTGAAATAGTTGAATAGTCCATGAATAAAAACATTTCTATGGACAAGTTGGTGCAGTAATTTGCTCTTGTCCACTTTTTTGCTCAAAGAACAATTTTATCTCAGGTAGATTGGAATATGGAAGATAGTCCATGGGCTTGCAAAAGTTAAATTGTAGGTCAGTAATTTTCTAATCTCAAATTGAGGATGATTGACAAGTAATGGATACGTGTCAGAAGAGATGAGAGGAGCTTTATTTTGTTGTTTAAAGAAAATAAAACCACGTTCTAATATGAGAGCTAGCAAACTAACTGGCCAGTAACAAGGGAGTTATTTGCGGAGGCTGGTATGTACCAAAAATTTCAGAATTCTTTGCTATCAGATAGGCACTTTGTGTGCCCAAGATACCCAAGATACTGTTTATCACTTATACGTCCTGAAATAATACTTCCTAGGATGTAAAATGTATCTCTTAAGAATATATGATAAATTCATATGATTTACTATTTATCATAATTTATTGCCCACTAAAAAGTAAATTAATAGCATTTTATTTTAATACTGTATTTAATTAAAAACAAATAATAAATTTTTTTTGGGTCATCTAAATGATTGAAACTTATGTACTACCTGACAAAACTGTGAACAGTTCCTTCAGATTCTGTATGTTGAACTGAGTTCTCTCTGGAATGAAGACCAAACATAAACACCTCATTTCATTAACCTGGAAAATGCTAATGCGCCTATGGTTTTGCAGCAGTTTTGCAATGATGAATTTTTTTGTGTTGCTAATGATTTTTAATAATGCAAGGAAAAGATCACATAGTCCACTTCAATGATGTCAGAATACTCTGAGAAAAAGGAATCTACAGCATGTCTGGAATTTCTGTGTGCTTGACACACAAATACTAGCAAATCAATATAATGTAATACAACAATCTTTTTGCTATGCAAGAAACAAGACTTTGTTTAATATTCTTCAAGAACTTTTTATTAATTGTAGGTGGTTGCAAGATGTCACTTGTGAACAATTTATGGTGTTTCTGGTGCCCCTCTTCAGTCTGCCAACTTGAGATTTTTACTGTTTTCTACAAAACAGTTCCCCAAATCCCTGTTTCTTCCAGATACATTGTCAATATGTGTAAATAATGCAAAAGGCACTTGCAAAATTCAAATTCCATCACATCACCATTTTGCTTGTGGAATTATTTTATCTGGAATTACTTTACTACTTTACTACTTTATTACTTATCCTTTCCTGGAACTTCAGATTCCTGAGACAACACGTGATGAGGCAACAGGCTTTTCTTTGTTCTGTCCCAATTTTGTCATAGGTACCAGACACTGGTCTTGAAAAATAAAATTCTAGTATTTCATGCTGATAATACACTTTAAACAGAACAAGGCTGACATGCATTGGCTGCTGTTAGCATCACATTAAGCCCATGACAAGGGAAGGAAATGACTTTGCATGTCCGTGTTAGCAATGCATTTGAGTTAGATGTATGCTGTAAGTTGTCATAGCCCTAGTAGGACAGTAATGGTGGTTTTCCAGTATGAAATGCAGGTGTTTTCAAGCATTTAATGTGCTCAATCAGCTTGATGTGTATGCACAGAGAAAACCCTACTTTTGTCTTTTATCTCCATGATTTATCAAAACTGTATGTGAAAGGCTAATACTGGAGGTATAGTTTGTAGCATACACAAAGTTGCTAGTTTTTGAACATCTGTGTACAGTAAATAATGAATGAAACATCTTACACTAAAATTTAATGCAAATAAGTCAGTTGAGTACAAAAATTAAATGTGAACCAGGTGCTTTTAGGTTTTATAAAGCTGTCAGGATGATGATGCTGTATTACAAGGACAGTGTCAGGACAGATGTTCTACATGCTGGGTCCCAGCTGCAAATGTGATGTACCTTTTTAAGAGCAATTCAGAATTGCCATAAATCCTTTGCTAGTAAGTTTCTCTAAGGCTTCAAAAGGACTCTGTCAGTGATTAGATTTCTGATAGAACATAATCTACTTACTGACTGCCTAATATGCAACACATATAAGAAGTGAAATTTATCATGAACTTATCATGAAATTTATCATGGTCACTCTTGAAAACATTTTATTTGTCATAGCCTTGGTCACCAAGATATCACATTACTTTTGTCTCTTTTATTTTTAGTAGAAAGAGTACTATAATAATTGTGTCTGCTTATGGAAGATGAAGCTAGACAGTAACTCATTTGAAACATGGAGCAGGGAAGAAAAACAAAAGCTAAAAAGTGTTTATCTTTCTTTTGAGACAGTTTTTTATAATATAGAGCAAGTCAGGAACTCTTCTGGTATTGCTTAAATGTCTCTTTGAATGGGACCCATATTAGATTTAAGGTTAAAGCTTCTCATATTCCTCATCTTGTTTTGGGTTTGTGGGGGTTTTTTTGGTAGAAAATGTACTCCTCGTGCTTGTCATTGTAGCTTAAATATTTCTCTGTAGAATCTTTGCCTTTTTTCTTCTATGTAATTCTGTCTGGGGAGTTTCTGAGTGTCAATCATTGCAAAAATGAGCCAGCAGCAGACAATCAACATCAGTCCTTAATAAACTGAAACAAAAGATCCCAAGTCTCTCAAAGGACAAAATTTAAACTTACATTATTTTATCGGGAAAATCAGAACCAAAACTGATTTGTTTTAAAAGTGGAGTGAAGGGAATTTGTGAGTTTGCTGACCGATAGAAAAGAAGGTTCATTAAGGATGAACAACAGGATGAATTCCTGTTGCGTTGTGCTGATTACTACGAGAGGTGAAATAGTTTCACATTATTTTATAGATCAGTATATGGTATTTCAGATAAGAATTACATATATACTGAAATTATGGGAGTTAGATACTTAACAATGCAGTGGAGCTCACTAGCTACTGTCAATAATTTGGAGATTTGGTGCATGTTTGAGAGTGCATGTGTGTGTGTTTCTGTGTGTGTGTGTGTGTTAAAGATTACGCAAACTGGCACAGACAGAAAAATTTTCAAGTGAGTTATTGCAGCTGTGAAATAAAGGGGGAGGGAAGGAAGGAGATATTTTATGTGTCATAGACTGATTTTTAAAATATACCAGAACCTACCCCTGAAGCATGTGCCTCTAATTTAGTATTTCATAGGCATATCGAAAGCAATGGGTTGTGGCAATGTAAATGCATTTTTGAATGTTTCCTGCCCATCATTTTACTGTGCAGGCAATCTGCATTAGTAGCTTCACACTGTACCTTGTAATACTTTATTTGGATTAGAGATGTACCAACACTGAAATATTCAGAGGTTTAACAAGGTCATGCTGAAGAAGAGCATGGAATGCTCCTCTAAAGCAATTGCTTTTTTTGGCTTGGAAGTGCTTCATTGATAAGATTTTTTACATAAAGGATTCTATTTATGTTAACTTGCTTCAGTCATAATGCCCTTTAAGCACCATATGGTGTCCTCAGAGGGAATTTATGGATTTTCAAACATTAGAACTTCTTTTTGAGGTTCTCAATTATTACATTCAATTGTTCAAACTGAATAGCAATTTTACTTTTAGATGTTATTATTACTTTCAAAAGAGGTGAGACAGTGCTTTTCTTTTTTTTCCATTTTTTTGGTCCTTAACCTCAAATCAAGGACAAAATGGCTGAGCTTCTGTTATGACAGCATCAGTGCTAAATGTGTTTGACTCCCACTCTACTTTCCTTCTCCCCAAGGAAGTGAGGAACTGGAGTAAGCAGAATTTTTAAATTATTCTTTGAGTTGTGTGTGAAGTAGAGAAGCAATGAACAGGAATCTGATAAGCACTAAACAGAGAGACTGAAAGACACAAGAATGTAAGGATAGTTGCTTTAGGTCAGACACAACCATTGCTCCCTTGTTGTGTCTCAAAATACAGCTAAAAGATGCACAAAGGGTAAAATAACAAATAAAATATATATAAAACTCGGTCAAAGACCTATCATTTATTGCCCAGGGCTTTCAGGACCACATTTATTTTGAACTTGACCCAAGTTCCCCTTGGATCTGCTTAACCTCTCAGCATCCACCCTCATCTTGTCATAAATGTCATAACCACTTATTATTTATATTTTTGCGCCTATTATCAAGTATCAAGGAAAGCACTTTCAAAAGCCAATTTCCTGCAAAATAGGAATTAGCCATACTATCAGGAAAGCCATGCAGTAAGGAAATATAAACTATGTGGGTCTCTTGAGCAACATTGGGAGCTTTGAGGAGCAGCAACTGGTCTGTAGCTCTGTCCACATGTTATTTACCAGGTTTTGGCATTCTCACTGGAATGTCTGAGCTTTGTTTTATGGGTCTTGATGCTTGGATCCCCTCAGGAATTTCACAAGCATCAAGAGAAAAGGGACTGTGATGCTTTTGGTTGTGTGTATGTGCAGTCTGAGCAGGGCAAGTGTGAGTCTGCAGCATGGATAGACATCCTTTCCTCTTTACAATTTTTTGTGGGCTAAAACATTAACTGCCCTCAGGGACTGCTAGTGCACAGACTTGAACAGAAGCAGTTCTATCTAAACAAGAGGAATAACCTCTTTCCTGTGAGGGTGATGAGCCACTGGAACAGGCTGCCCAGAGAGGTGCTGGAATCTGTCTCTGGAGACATTCAAGGTCCACTCTAGAGACATTCATAGGAGAACCTTTCCTGGCAGAGGGTTCTCCAGTCATTCTGTGATTCTTTACTTACTGCCTAGTTAGTAGGAGCAGTCCTGAGGCCAGTTCAGCTCAGTCGGCCTGAAGCAGCAGTGACTGCTGGTAAGAGAATGAAGGGAATCACAATTTCTCCCATCACTGTAACCATCTTGGTCCAAATTTATATCTGCAAATTTGGGATAATAATTTCTTATTATGTGTTATGATGCTTCTAAACACTACATAGCTCAGTATTGCAAAAAAGAGATAAGGTAAACTTTTCTGCATTGTTGCAATTTTTTTATTACTAGATTTTAATATTTCTGCTCTACTTGAATGTGTGCCATCTCAGGAATTTAAAGATCAGTAAATGTGGTCTCAGTAGAGTTAAATAATAGCCAACTTCTTTATATTTGCTTATAAAATACTAAGAGAAACAAGCAATACTTATATCACCTCCTGCAATATTTATGAGTATGAGCCAACCAATTTTGTGGAATTAGCAGTTCTAATCAGTGCTGTCCTGCTGTAAGAGTAAATTATCACAAGGCTCAATACTTGATGTAAATTTAGCTTTACAAAGCATTATCAGTGACAAAATTGTAAAAAGAAAAGAAAATTACACAAATCCATTTCACTTTGTTGCCATTCTCAGATCTTATTATATTTTTGGTTCCGAAAAATAATCCATTTTGTGACAAATCTAGATACTAATGTAATGGAAGGACCTCCTTAGAGCTATATATAAATACTATTAAAATACTGTTGAAAGGAACAGATGGCATTTCTTTTCCAGAGGGTGTTCTGCATGTGGATGAAATGCAGTGTCATTAATGGTCATAAAATCATTTGCAAATATTTTAAACACAAGTATTAACAATCACAAACAAGTACTAACAATCACAAACTTGGAAAATGTCCTTCTTTGCAGGAAAATTAATTCTAGAAATATGTTTTTCTTGATACTAGATATAACAATGCAATTAATTAAGTGAATGCTTGTTCAGTTCAGCTGAATGTTCAGGTAACATATGGATGAAAAGTCAGGAAATGTAGAAAATTAATGGAAAAATTTTAAAAGCCATAATACATTTTGACATTGTCCTTTAATATGACACACTGTGATGGACATAATGCCTTGACATGTTTTCAAGAGCTCCATTTATTGAGCAAATAATGGGTGCTAAATTACAAAGCTGATAATGAAAAGGCGTGGAAATATATGACCCTATGACCCTAACTGATAGTTTTCATCCCTTTTTTTGTCTCTTTTATTTGTTTTATAGGAATTGGATACAGATTGCACTGATGGACACTAAGTTTTCCAGCAATCCTTGGTACTGTTAAATATAATTAACATTAAGAAATAGACTTATGTACAACATGTGTCTGTTTTTCTTGTCTTGAGAGTAGCCATATACTATTGTTGTCCCACTCCTGATGTTCCAGAGGAACATAAGAGGAGCAGAGTAATTTCCTGCAATGTCATTCACACATATGTTAGAGGGGAAATATACACATAAATGAGACTGAGGGGTGACCTAATTAATGTTTATAAATATGCAAAGGGTGAGTGTCAGGAGGATGGAGCCAGGTTCCTCTCAGTGACCTCCAGTGATAGGACAAGGGACAATATGTGCAAGCTGGAATTTAGGATGTTCCACAGAAAGACAAGAAATTTTTCACAGTGAAGGTGTCAGAACATTAGAACAGGCTGCCCAGATTGGTTGTGGAGTCTCCTTCTCTGGAGACATTCAAAATCCACCCAGATACCTTAATTTGTGACCTGAGCTAGGTGTTCCTGTTCTGGCAAGGGGGGTTCAACTAGATGATCTCTTGAGGTCCCTTCCAATCCCTGACATTCTGTGATTCGGTAAGAATTTGTATTGGGGTACAGTGCTCTCTGGTTTTGGTTTTGTTTTCATTCCAAAGCATTTAGCCATGATTGGCTTGATAACTCAGCAACCTTTTGCCAGTGACAAAGAAAAAACTCCAAAATAAGCATGTACTGTGGAATCTTTGAGACAGAACAAGCACTGCTAAATGTGGCACTGCTAACTTTTTCTAGGGTGTTGAGTGAGTTTATCAATGTGCCTGACTCCTGTACACATACAAACATACATACAAATTGGTAGAAATAGATATGCACTATTGAAGATACAGTGCAGTCAACTCACCTTTTGTTCTCCATTGAAGAGAGAGCAAACCCAGTGCCCAGTGACCAAAGTCACCAGTGATTTCAAACTGGCTCCATGTCATTCATCAGCAAGATTGTGGTTAATTTTTATCTTTCACAGGTGCAGTTTGTGAATAAAACTTAACAAATTACGTGATTCTGGTTGTGTTTCTGATGTTCCAGGGGCATCCATAAGCACTTCTGTGCTCTGGGTCCTTTGGTGTGATAAAGATACAAAAGCCATGCTTAACTTTTCTGCTGAGAGACTATTCCCACCTAAAGAACATGAATTACAAGAATAAAACAATAATCTCACCCATGTATATGTACCCGAGATCCTTTCTCTTTCCATGAGCAGCTCCAATCAAATGGCATATCACTTCTTTTTCCTGACATCTTTCCCCCCTCTTCCCACTTGTAAGTCATTGAAGACTCCAGCATCACTCTCCTGAGGCACCTCTGGCATCCACTTTTGGCACACGTGTGTTTTCTGTGTTAATGGTGAGTTTTACATCTCTGAGGTGGTACTTATTATGCTCTATTAATTCAGAATTTCCTTGGAAATAAAAATCTACTTTTGTGTACTTCCAGTGCAAACATTATAAGCTAGACTTCTGTCCTTAACCTGAATCAGGAAAAATCCTCTGATATTTAGCAAAAGTGTTTCTACCCACTTATGTGACATTTCTCAAGAAAAAAAAGACAACTAATTAGATAAAGAATTTTTCTGACTTCAAATTGTTAAGCACGTGAAATCTAATTCAAATGTATTCAGTAAATGTCCCAGTTTATAATACCTGAGGAAATGAAAGAGCATAGAAAAAAAAATTAAGCAGTAAGATGCAAGGTTGAGGTCAAAAGCAGAGACAGAATCTTGCATTTAAACTATAAGAGGCTCAATCAAGTACAATTTTGAACAATCACAAAAACCTCTATGTATGAAGGTTCATGTGCCCTTGTTTATAGTGGTGCCAGAGATGATGCCAATGTTTGCATAGAATCACAGATTAATAACTCTTCCTCCCTGCAGTGCCTGTCAGCTTCATAGGCTGGGCTTATGGTGCTGGTGCAGAAGTCTGAGAAATGGGCAAATAGAGCACAAGGACCCTTGCAAACTTGACAGAGGCTGCTTGATAAAATGTAGGAAATGAACAATCTCCCAAAGAGGCAGGTATCAGTGTCACCTTACCAGAACTGTTCTTACTGGCTTCACTTTCTTCATATAGCTTATTAACAAGATCATATGTTGTGCCATTATACTGAATAGTGATGCCATGGGAATTACTCATTGCCTTCTACCTTTGTCAGTGAGCTGGCCATGATGCCATCATAGGAGCTTCCTCTCCAGACAGCCAAAGGCAGCCTGAGCTGATAAACCTGCCAGTAACTCCCTCTTGTGATGTTTAGATTTTTCTAGCAAGATCTTTTGATTTCTCTGTCCATCACCACCAAGACAGACAAATTTGAGAACACATTGATTAAGTGATGGAATTTTTCTGGAAGTTGCTTGTTTGACTCTGTGCTGAAGATCAGCAAAGACACGTGTCTGTTTCTCATTCCAAATGCCCATAGCTGAACTTGGACTTGATCTCATAGTGTGCTGATGCAAAGCAGATTTGGATTGAAGTGTAAGCCAATACTCAAAACACAATTTCTGGGTGGAGTTGTAGTTCACCCTATCACCAGAAATATTGTGGATTATTCCTACATAAATTAATGCTCTATACATTAAAGTTACCCTGTTCACGTTTCATGATGTATTTGCAATTTTGTTTTTAATGTGATGTAAATGGGGTTTTTTTATTTTCCAGGTTTTAGAATGCATTAGAATTTTTTATGTTGAATGTGCTAGTTATATGTCAACCATATATTTTTCAAGCCCCTTGGCATCTCCCCTTGGTATGTGGGAATTTAGAGGCTGGCTTCCATGGACTTGTATGTGAGATTTTAAATTAATTTTCTACAAATGCTCACATCATTAAAATTAGATAAATGAAATATTTGTGAGAACAAAAAAATAAACAGGGATCAGTTTTAATTATTTTATACAATTCTAGTTTTCTAGAACTAGAAGTTAATCATCACCAAAGTAAGTGGAATACAAGTCTGTCCTTTCAATAGATTCTGCAAGAAGGCACCTGAAAATTCCAGGTAAATTTATTTAAGCAATTCAAACTGTAGAAATATATTGAGCCCATGATAGCTTTGAATCAGGGCCAGTTCTAAATGTATCTGTGCAGAAGAGGTAGCTTGGGGTAGCAGGCTAGGGATGGGCAATGGCTGGATCTCTGCTGAGCTTTGGAAAAGCAGATTTGCTGCAGCTGAGGAATGAGGATAAAAAAAAAAAGAAAGAAGTAGACATTTCTTTCCTTAGAGGTATTGCACCCGTTCACCTTGTATTCATCAATAATTATCTGACAATACATTTTTGTTTATGCAGACCAGAGATTCGAGGCAATTTTGTGATAATTGTCATGGAGAAGACACTGCATGGGTAGAGATGATCACATTGTTGCTTTTACTTCCACATGCTTTTTTCTGAACCATCTAGTCTGGACACTTATGCAAATAGGAAATTTGGATTTGATTTATGATGGAAGTACTTCCAAATAAGCTATGCTTTTAGGTATGCTTCTATATGAGTATCTCAGTAGTACTTATGAGAAGAGAATAAAGCAGCAGTGTTCTAATTACTTCAACAATTGAAGAGTTATGCAATTCTATGAATTGTTTTACTCCATGCATATAAGTTTTCCTTCCCAAACAATATGTAGACCGGGCTGAACTCCAAAAGCAAGACCAAAAACTGGTGAATTTATAAAACAATCAGTATTTTTCCATTTAAAAGACGTGAGTTTGAACAGGAGATTAATTTACAGTAAGGGAGATATTGCACATTTTTCCTCTCCTCTTTTTGAGGAAATAGCTGAATTGTTTCACTACTGTTTTACCCAGCTTTCAATTTTCATTCATATTCCATAACTTAGTAAAAACTATTTCACCAAAGAAATAAAAGGAAAATAAAAACACATGAAAGTTATGTGCTCCCAACTTCATTGTTTTTCCTTTATATGAGTTTGATCTAACAGCTTTCTATTGTGAATAAAACAAAACTCCAAGTGAGGAGGTCAGTAATCTAATTTTGCCTCAAGCAATCAGATAAGCACAATGCCAAAAGAAAGGAAAGTGAATATTCTGCAAAACTAATAGGTTGGAGATAGAAGTCAGACATTCAGGGCTAGTGCCAACCTGAGCAGGGACTTACTCAACTAGCTTTCAAATCCTTTGCAGGTTCTATCCAGTTCTTGAAATACCAAAGATTATACTAAATACTAGTATATCCTTTTTCCCTGTCATTAATTTTTCAATCCAGTCTGGGATAGGCACTGTAATTAAATTTTCTGTGGAAAATCACAACTGTATCTCCAAAGACAATGTGGGTTGATTAAACATCGGGAATCAGAATGAAACATCTGCATATAACAAATTCTCTTTTGATGATAAACTTCAAAGGGCTTTGAATGAAGGATATGACTATTTATACATCTATGAATGTGTAAAATATGTCTGCATTTAAATCTATGAGAGGAATTAACGGAAAGTTACTTTCTATTTTTAGCAATGCTTTTCATGTCTTTCTTTTCTATATAACTTTATCCAAATTAAGTAGACTCAGAGATGTGATAGTGAGCATATTTCTGCAGCTTAAGAGAACGTTAGATAAAGAAAATAACAAAAGAATATTCATAATATCTTTTGTTCAGTGAGTAGTATTTGGTATTTCAAGCAGAGAATGTGCATTCCTAATATCAATAGGGAGATGCCTAGATCCCATTGTTTAAAACAAAAAACACACCATGGGATGATGCCAGTGACAACAGACCTCCATTGGTCTCACCTATCTGACCTGTGCCGAGATCTGGGGACAGATTTTGCCATTCAGATATTTTTTATTTAGAGTCAGTGAGGATGGAAGCATCCAATACTTCATTTAATGTCTTGCTATGTCTTTGGATAAACCTTTAAATACAAATCATCCCAGACAACTATCTTACACCAATCCCACAATTTCCAAAGGGATCCTGGGCCTATTTGGATTGGTACCACTGGGTATCTACACGCCTATAAAAATACTTTTGTAGGCTCCTAGATAGTCTGCAAAGTAGATGTTCTTCTCAGTAATTTGACTCATAATTCAATATGAGATTAGCCCACCAGGCAGGACTTCATGTGGCCTTGCTATCAAAACCGTATTTATAATTCCAAAAACTAATCCTTTTCATGACTTTCATGACTAGCAGGATTTCTTCTCTTATGCTGGAGTTTCTAATGGCTTTTGAAGTATATACATCTAGTAACTGAAGATCCTACTGGTGTGCTATGAATGCCTGTCCAGAATGCTGAAGCTCAGACTGCCAGTTATTAAGATCATACCATTATTTGTCACTTGATGGTCCGTTAATGCATTCTGCAATGGAAATATGAAATTCACTCCTCCTCCAGACAACTCCCACTGTGCAAATCTAAAATCTAAAATAAATAAAGCTAGAGATGCCTGGGTTTTATATTGTCTAGCATATAATTTCTTTGCAATTTTGGTAATAGCCAGCATGGCTATATTAATGACCTAAAGCTACATACTTATGTGGAGTGTTCTTTACAATTAGTATCATTACTGTTTTAGGCTATGATACATTCACTAATTTGGCTATGATTCCTACTATTTGTTTGAAGACAGTAATGAAACTGTATTGACAGCCTTTAAATGTATGTTTTTATATGCTCTAGATGATACTGGAACGTACTATAAATTATTAAGATGAAACTATGCTCAGCACAGATTTACTGCATTTATCAGACTGAATTTGATAATATCTGTGTCTTTTCCCCTCCAAAATATCAGCAGCAGCACTGAAGCCAGCACTTTGTCCTCTGAAAGAAGAATCACCAACAGCAGCCTGTTAGGTCACTGCCAATCTGTTCTCAGAGAGGTCCTGTGCTGTGAACTAACCTGAGCTGACACTAGAACAGCTGTGGGTCCTAACAAGTGGCTGGCATGCACAGACTGACCATCTCTGGCACAGGCACTACGCATTTCTAGTCAGACAATATGTGCAATCCTAGTGTACACTCTTGCAAGATTAAAGAAAACAGTGACAGTGCAGGTGCTCAGCCTATACTTATATTTCTGCACTTGGTATCTTGAGTGATTACTGTGCAACCCTCCCTTGCTCCCAACTCTGCATGAATTCCTTAAATGGTAAATAAGTCATGGGTGGCAAAGGAAAGTCCTGAGTGCTGTGAAATGAGGAGTGTTGCCAAAGAAACTACACTCTACAGGTTCAGTGAGTTCTATTTCATTTCTTATGCCCTGAAAAAGCTGGAATTCCTCTTTTGAATAATGAAAAATCTCTAAGCAGTTGAAAAGTAAGAAAGAGGAAATGACCTGGAGACCTGGCCACCCTTTGGTTAGGCACAGGTCTGTCTAATCCAATGGAGTATTGAGGCTGATATGGGGGGTGTTTCTGTTTTCACTGCACAAGTGAAACCGATTTTTTTTTCCATCAATTTTCCCTGTTCAGTAAAATTGTCATTAACTAGCCTTTTCCCAGATTTAATTCGAAAGCTGAACTCTCCTTCTAGTCCCAGTGATGCAGGAAAACAATCCTGTTAGCAAATCACTGCAGCCATGGGTCTTTCTAGAACCCACCACAGAGCTGTCACACCCACACAAGTAGCTCTGGAAACTTCATTGCTTTGTAATAATTCATTTAGAAAAAGCTTAGAATGACTCAAAGGAGATGCCATGCAAAAGACCACTTATTTCTCTGAAAGAAGATAGATGACAAACCAGAACCATGCTTTGATATCATAATTCATGGGAAATTAAGAGGGCATTTGATTCTAGTGAGAAAGAGGCAAAATCTGAAGTTTACATGTCCTCCCAAAAATGAGAATACCCAGGTTCATATAGATTTAGACTGCTACTTAGAGAAAGAGACCCAGGACACAAGAGAGAAAAAGCTGAATTGAATAGGGTAGATGCAGAAGAAAAAGATTAAATAAGGTGAGCATGATTTTTCTTTTTTCTGTGTCTCATATTTTATGTTCTTAAATTAAACTCATCTTATCAATTCTCTGCAAGACTCTGCAGAAGTTCTGCCCTGAAAAATATCCTGTAGAATCAGAGAATATTCAAGCTGAACATAGGATAGAGAAAATAACTAACAAAGTTATTAAATGATGCAAAAACCAAACTCCATTTTTCTTATGGCATAGCAATTCTTTCCACCTGTTATTTCTTAAGATGCTGGATTTTACTGTGATCATTACGCTTTAATGAAGGGGGAAAAATTTTTGCTATGTTAAATGCTAAAAACAGACAGGTAGATTTAATAAATGGCAAGTAACTTCATTAAAATTTATATCTTCTGTTGTCACACAAATTGTTGAGGTTTGCAAATTCTTTCATTACAGTGTGCTTATTTTGATCTTCCTGTTATTGCTCATGGGACACACAACACCTTCATATTGATCCTAGTTGATACTTTTGTTCTTAAACCACATTTTTAAGCAAAGATGACATTGTTCTATGTTTTCTGATTTATTATTTTGCCAATAAATATGCTAGGGAGGACTGGTATAGCAAGATCACATAATAATGGACTCTTTTTAAGTCTTCATGCTGGCAAAAATCTAGATTAAAACATTTACTTTTTGTGTGTGTGTGTGCAAAACTTGAACAAAACCATGAGTGGTCTTTGGTCTTCCTTGAGCCCCTGACATCACAGCCTGTGACAGGTCTAATACCAGGCAAGAAGCACTGATGTTTTTTGCATTGTCTTGTATCCAAATTACTCCTAAGTGACCGTGGAGATTAGACTCCAAATTGAGGGACCAAAACACTGGCCACAGCTTCACTATTGTGTCATAATTCCAGCCTGAGGTGAGAGCTGTGCTTAAACATGCTCCTTGTTACACCCATCAAGGAAGGAATGGTGTTGCCTGGGCCTGTCTGGGGGAGGTCTGGATTAACCAG
This sequence comes from Turnix velox, assembly GCA_013400935.1. Classification (NCBI taxonomy): domain Eukaryota; kingdom Metazoa; phylum Chordata; class Aves; order Charadriiformes; family Turnicidae; genus Turnix; species Turnix velox. Next base: position 187,162 of record VZTY01014784.1, read on the forward strand.
GGGACGAAGGACCCATGGAGTATGTAATAGTGTACATTTCCTTCCCAGTTTAGCCATCTGTCAACAGGACCCAAGAAAAGGATCAATTTGTAGATTTATACATATAATAAATGCAGGCACCATTTCCCCTCCCTTGCTCCCAACTGTGGGCTCTAAAAAGGATTTGACCATCACTCAAAACAGGATTTTGGCTAATTTTACACACATAACTTTCAGGCAGCCAATCAGATTATTTTTTTGCAGAACCTGAAAAATAATTGACTCCCTTTGATTAGAGGAAATGTCTATGAAACCCATGCATCCTATTGTAGTTAGCCTTCTACTACTGCTGTTGACATTACCATTTTATTAACGTTTAAAGAAAGTTAAGTAAGCTTTTAAAGAAAGTAAGTAGTAAGCCAAACACTGAATTTGTTAGACCTCTATACACCGCAGGACTCAATGTGCTTTCTGAAGAATTTATATTAGTTTCCCATGAAATACCCAAAACAGTAAAGGGAATCATCACTACAAAGCCCAAATGCCCATTTTAGATGATCCCCACCTTTCCTGAAATGTGAGACATAAACTATAGAAGGATATTAAAAAAAAAAATAAACAAATTTCAAGAAAATTATTAATCTCTTTTACTCCATCAATCTCTATACTAATACATACAATCAGTATGTATTATACTATTTAAATTTGATTGAAAATGGCCTGGATAGACATCTCATTTTTCATTCATTATGAATGATAATATATTCTAAATAAGGACCCATTTTTGCAGCAACATGTAAAACACCATGAAATAAGGAACAATTTTTCTGTCTATCCCCTTTCACAAAAAAATATTCTGTTTGCCCTAGGATGGTCAAAGGGAGGCAGCACTTTGCACTTATTAACCCTCTGCCATCTTGTCTCCTTTAGGGAGGGAATAAATGAAGAATGGGACACTTGAACTTTTTGAATCATTTTGTCATTACTCCTGAAGAAACAAAATTTGCTAATAAAGAGATTATTAACATCTGAGTATCCTTCTTCAATAAAGTGTCATGTTTCTCAGGGAGAGGAGGAGCATTCTAGCAGAAAAACAGAGATTTTCATGATTGTTTGTTGTTTTAAAATGGTCTTGCAAAAGAGCAGTCCTTCACCTTTGCAAAGAAAAGGGGACCAAATGAGATATAATTGATGTGCTCTCAGTTCGGTATTGATCTCCCAGTCATTTGTCTAGGCTGAGCCAATTGACATACATAAAAAGTGGGCGTGATCAAGGGATGAAGGGGGAAGTTTAACTTAAAGATTACTGTTAAAGGTGAATGATCTGAATCTTCTCATGAAGGTTCCTATCTTTTCACTGACACCACAGGGTCTTAAGGTCTTGACTCAATTGTATGATTGTATAGTTACAGGTAATCAAGGTCATGATTGAAGGACTTTAAGGTGCTTGAAGGAATCGAAGTTAAACAAGAGAAAGTGGAAGGGAAGATATTTAAGAGAATTTATTTTGCAAAACAAATAATTTTTAGTAGAAGTCAGGCCATACATATTCTGTTCTTGATGTAGGAAATGTATTTAAAATCCAGCAATTACACTAAGCAGCATAATTGGCTCAGCCATTAATTTTCTAAATCACAAAATGTAAAAATTATTAACGTAAAAATAATTTTTTAAGAATACTAGATTTGCTAGGCTAACAAGGATCAGATAACTCTCAATAAAAGACACATTTTTGAAGCCTTAAGTTGAGCAATGAAGGACAAACTTTAGCAACTGCAGTATCCAAAAAAACCCTGGAGACAGTGCGTTCACATATTTAGTCTGTCTACATTATTACAGAGCTCAGTTAGAGGTAAAGAAGAAAAATAATGATACCTTGAATTATTTTTAAATTCTAGCTTCTCTCAGTCACCTCTTCATTCTGCATCTCAGCAAGTGCTTTCAAGTCTGAGCTGCTATTTGTTATCTTGCATGTCTATACACGAGGATTAAAGCACCATCTGATTAGAAATACAGAAAGCCAGTGTTGCTGCCTGTGTTGGAGAAGGTCTATGCATGGCATCCACTTGTCCAGACCCCCAGCTGTTCTGGTGTCAGCTTAGGTTAGTTCACAGCACTGAACCTCTCTGCGAACAGATTGGTGGTGACCTAATGGACTCCTACTGGTGATCCTTCTTTCAGAGGATAAATCACAGACTGCACAGCACTGACTGTCTCACAAGAAGAAAAACACATTATCCAAATTCATTTGATTTTAATAAGATAGAAACCTGAGCTGACATTTTTCTGACTTGATTTTCTCTTATTTATTTATTTAAGACTCCTTCTTGCTGTATACATGGAAAACTACCATTTCCTTCAGGAGTTCAAAAAGTAGAACATCTCGCATGTTTGCTTTTAGTTCTAGCAAATCTAGAGGTTTTGCACTGAAGAGAAAATGTGCATTCTTTAGTGCTTGATATTACAATGCTGTATCTGACCCAACACTTAACTGTTTTACATGCATTTTCATGCTTTGCACAAGTGTTTATTTGCCAAATAAACTTTTATAAATGCTTGCTCTAAGACAAATATAAAATTTGATATCTACAATCTGAATTGATTTTTTCTTGTTACCATACTAATTAAATGATTCAAAGAGGTATGAATAACTTCAGCCTCATTGTTTTCATTTTAGCACTAATAATAATACTTTTTGCATTTGAAAGTGTAATTAGCATATTTTTCATATATATCTAAAAACATTTTAGGTCAACATGAAACAACTTGGAAAAGGTGGGTAAGTACAATTGACTTCCTCTCACACACAAGGAAACTGAAGTATATGAGGGGCACTGCTGTGCAAATCGGAGGGGGTGACATGCACACGGTGGGTTCAGACCAGAAAGGTAAAGGCTTGAGGAAAAGAGGACAGAGATCTGTCAAACTATGTGTGACAAGAAGAAAGTGAATCAATTTCAAAGTTACACTGTCATAGAATGGTTTAGGTGGAAAGAGACCTTAAAGGTCATCTTATTTCAATCCCCTGCCAAGGGCCAAGACATCTCTCACCAGAACAGATTGCCAAAGTCCCAGTCCACCCTGGCCTTGAGCATTTCCAGGGAAGGGGTAGCCATCCCTTCCATAGCAATGACCAAGGCCCATAACACAGAGCTGTAGAGGAGCTTAGTGCTGAAAAAGGAGAGCTCATGATGGTATGGACGCATATCTTGTAAGGGCTCTTCTAGAAATTGGACATGCACCTGGAGCATTGTTTTGTCTCCAGGTGTCGTCTCACAACCACTGTGATACTACTAGGTTGGATGACTCCTTGGTCAGAATCAACATAATTTTTCTCTTCTTTATGTCCAATACTTAATCAAACAGTAACATTTTACAGAGAAGAAAACAATTTCATTGCAAGACAATGGAAGTTTGAGTTCTGAGTAACTTATTACCCACAACTAAAATGAAATTCCATTTGTGTTGACAAATGTGTAGTGAAATAAAATTATTCAAGAGCAACAAAAATTAATATAACCAAGTTTTAGAGATCATGTATTTAAAATATGGAATTATTATTAAAAGTAATGTGAGGTTTTATAAAAACACTGAAGATAAGAACAGTCATTTGGTAATTATTTAAAAATGCATACACTGAAAACGAATAATACTTATAAGTTTATTAAACTAATTAGTTTACTAATCTAATAAGGTCTGTTCAAGTATTTAATTGGCCTTAGAGGAAACAGTTATGAGAAAATCCAGTAGGTATTAGTTATTTTTAAAAGTAATTGGCACTTGATAATTATTTGGATTGATATCTTTTTTGGCCTAGTTCAAATCCACTATTTCATCAGTGTTTTATTTACAGGATTACAGCTGTACTTTAGAATACAGCTGTTTCACTAATGAAGGTACATTGGTCTGCCATCCATGACCAGAAAAAAGAGGAACACAAGGGATTTTAAGATACAGAGATAAATGATGTTGTGAGAGAAGAAATTCCGTTTTAAGAGCTGAGCGTGACAACTGAACATGCTCCTCACAGGAGGGAAGGTCAGCATCAGGAGGGATGGCAGAATTCCTCAACCTAAAGGAAAGACTGAGCCTTCCATACACAGCCTTGCCATCCTGGTACTTTTCTGAGCATGTGCAGGATCATTAAATATCTGTGGAAGCAGGGACTAACAGATTTTGGGAGGGATTTTTGTGGTTTAAGCTCTAGGTCAGGTTGCAGCCATCCCCATTCTGCTGGGGTTCTGCCTTGTCATCCTTTGGAGAACTGGGTCTGTACAGTTTTCTTTGCCCAGAATAATTAGAAAAATTTCAAAAAATGTAACATCATATCAAAATTGTCTAGGGCAGCCATATATTTTGCAGAGTGACTTCAAAGTGCTTTTTAACAGCAGTGGTCTTCCAAAGCATTGTGCAAAACAATTGTATACAAAAATGGAAGAATTATCTAGTAAGTGCATCTGGTTAGTGTCTTCATTAATACCACATTAGAATTCCATAGGGAGGTATGCTGGGAATTAACATGTTGAATGCTCATGAAACACAATCAATCTTTAGCAGTCAAGTATTTTTTACTACAGTGCAAACAATGGAATTTGTTTTGAATGGTCTGCTAGTGTAATGCCTAACTAATTTAGACAATTAACCTAAAGTTCTACAATTATAAGATCAGTACAGTATTTAACATCTGATAAATGAAGAAATAAAGCATGTACGTATATATTAATTCCTTTTCAGTGGAATACTGTATTCCTAAGTATCTGATTAACAAGAGATAAACTACAGATAAAATAAAGATGGAAGGTAGAATAAGGTATCAAAGAAAAGTGGAAACTGGAGCAGAAGAAACTAGGAATATTTTGGGGTTAGTTAAGAAAGACTGCAACATGGAGGCCTGACAAATATTCACAGCAACTTGTGTGAGATAGGGATCAAATTTTCCTACTGCATAGGAGTTGAGATGAGAACACATTAAGAGAAAAGCCAGATGATCCTAAATGCTATAGTAAGTTATAGTGGAATAAAGATATCTAAAGACTTACCAGGAAGTCCCACATGTACACAAAGAATCCTTGCAACACAATGCAAAACAGACAGCAATGTCTTCTCCCCTGTCAATTGAAATACAGGTAGTGCAATTTTCAGTTCATCATGTTGTACTCTGAGAGCTATACTGACAGATCACTTACTGGCAAATAGTCTTTGGCCATATTGCCATTCAAAACCTAACATTACTGAATATTCTAAGTAACATCTGTAGGTAATAGATATTGCATTATATTGTTGCATAAATCTATATTGCATGGATTTATCCAAGGGGGGGGGGAGGGTGCCTTTGGTTCAGATTAATAAAATTACTATGATTCAAATACACAGACCCATAGATCCAGAGAGTGTATAGACAGGCTGATATTCAGAATGTCTCATTTAGAGAGGGCTGATTTAATTTTTAGTAGCTCTGATCTCTGACATAGGTGGTCGAACTTGAGCAATAAGAATAGTGCTGTCTTAGGACTACATGGGGAGGTTGCCCACATATCCCTTAAAAAAACCCATCTCCCTGAAGAACATGCTGGCCCCGTAAGTGTCACTGTTGGCATCCAGAGGCCAGATAGTTCAGATGACTGTGAATTACTGCCATCTCTGTGAATAATCTGGACCACTTGAATGCATGCAGCACCAACCTTTGCAAAACAGAGCATGTGGCAGCTAGGGTTAAAAAAATGTGTGCAACTGGTGAAGCAATGGCCTGCAAAACACCACAGGCACATTCGAATTGATGGATGTGGACTGGTGATATGTCTTAAAGGCATTCTTCTTTTTCCCTGTCTTCCCTTGTGGAAGAAGCTTATTTGAGCAATGATTCAAATAGGAAGTTGAGCCCTAATGATCGAACAAAAATACCTGTCTGAAGTTGTGTTGCTATTTATCATGAAAATATATTTTATTTTTACTAAGAAAAACTACAGAAAACAAACTTTTCATCTGTTGCTTCAATGCTTTTTACACTATACCAAGCAGGTTATTTGTGCTGCCTCAGGAATCTCAAGATGAAACATGACATAAGACTGATCTCCTATTTATTTGAATGTACCCTTTAAAGTCTGAAACTACATTAAAGATTTTTTTATGCCAGCAACACTGAATATTTCTATGCTGTTTACAGCCTGAACTGTAACAGGCAGGTTCAGCGTTAACAGCTATTAGCATGGGAAAAAGTAAAGAGCTTGAATCAAAGAGCAGATGTTGGCTGATGAAAGAGCTGCAGGCAATAAAAAGACATATACAGAAAAAGGCATTGTGTTTCAGGAAACACTGTTGCTCAAATTTTAAAACATTATTCATAGCAGCCAGTTATATTGTTCTCTCCAGGGAGCTGCTGAAATTGTTTGACAGTACACACCTGGTTAAAAAATTTTGAGCCATACAGGCTTTGAAGTGTGTAATAGACAGTTTCATATTTGCACCCGTTATTTTGGGAGAAATAAAAAACCACACAAACTATCAGTATCCCCAAATAACATTCCCTCCCCTGCTTCCCAGGCCAAATTATCCCTTTCCAGCTTTTAAGCAAGCAAAGGACATTGTGGGTCTATAAAACTGGTGGTACTCGAAGATCATGAAGAATAGGTGCATGATAGAGAAGCAGATTATATCCTTAGATATTCTTACAGTGTCAGGAAACAGATTAAGCCATCTTGATTTGCACTAGCTAGGGATCTATCTATGTTTGTATATATTTATACTTACATTTTAAATATATTTCTGGTGTTTATATAGACTTGCTCCCCTCTCTGCTCCATGGAGTTCTCTGTGTTTCTGTAGGAGACAAGGAGTCTCCACTGGACAATATACCACTTTTCCCCTTGAACTCCTGCTGACTCTGGGCTGCCTAACTACGACACTTGACAGCTGGTGTTTTATTTTTAAGAGGCTTTAAAGGGCATTTGAAAATTGCCACATGCAAAACAACACTTTATTTCACTAATGCCATCCTTCTAATGATAGCTATTTCGTATAATACAATATGGGATTATTTTGATCTTCGTGCATAATAGCAAAAAATGTGTCTTGTGTAGCTCCACAGTGTGTGGTAGATTCAGTCTAAATTAAACAGCAGTGGCCCCCAACCTATTGTGGTTTATAGGTACCATATTAACCTGTCTGATTTAGAAAATTCACATGGCAGCAGCCTCTTCCCATAGATGACTGTTTCTTTTCTACTTACTCATTTCCTGACAGAAATTTTCTTCTCCCTGGTACCTGCCTTGGTGTCCCATGAAAGAAACTTCCAACATGTTGAGCACATCCTTTATTCCAGCTGGGTAAATATGGAGCCTCTCTCCTACAAAGACAGTCAGAGAATTTGGGCTGTGCAGCCTGGAGAAGAAAAGGCCCTGGGGAGATCATATGGCAGCCTACCAGTACCTGAAGTGGGCCAACAAAAAAGCTGTGGAGAGACTGTTAGCAAGGGTATGTAGCAGTAGGACAAGGGGCAATGGGTAATGGTTTTAAACTAGAGCAGGGTAGTTTAGGTTTTGATTAGACATCAGAAAGAAGTTCGAAATGAGGATGGTGACGCACTGGAACAGGTTACCCAAAGAGATGATGTAGATCCCATCCCTGGAGACATTCAAGGCCAGGCTGCTTGATGAGGCTCTGAGCAACCTGATCTTGTCCAAGATGTCCCTGCTCACAGCAACTGTGTTGGACTAGATGACCTTTGAAGATCCCTTCCAACTCAGCACGTTCTATGATTCTATGAAACAAATTTGAGTCATGTTTTGTTTTGGCTTTGCTTTGTTTTGCTTTCTCATCATGACTGTAAATACCTTGCTTCTACCATGGAAGAGTCATAAAATTTCTACCCTGTAAATGAGAAAATTGTTACTGAGCTTGCAAATTACCTCTATTAGTAAGACTATACCCCTTTTTAATTCTATTGTGCTTTACAAGAAATATCTGCTGGTACATGTGATAATAAAAAGAACAAATTCTGGAGTTTTTGAGGAACTGCATCAGATTTTTACATGTCAATCTTGATAGTACATAGCATATCACTGGAGGTAAAACTCACCTACGTATAAAAAAAAGATCAACTTCAGGAAGTAGTTTTGATGTATTACAGACAAATTAATAGTTATCATACAGTCAAACCAAATAAGCTGTAGCATGCTTTTACTGAAAATGCAAGGTTTTAGTACATAAATTTCTCAAATACATTGAATTTTATAAATCAGCAATGTATCACATATATTCAGTATATTCTTTTTGTGTTCTAATTGAAGTATACATCTGAGAAATAGCAAACCAAATAGTGAATAGAAAGGTAGCATGATATGTTTGAAAGCTTTCAGTTATTCACACTAACACTCAGTTCTGAGTATATCACAAATACCAGAGTGCCAGAAAATGGCTATTAAGTAAGGATGGGAGAGGGAATCAGTTGTTTTTATACCAACTCTATAGTGTCAAAAATACCAGCTATGTTATAGCGCTTTTTCTGCATGTCACATAAGCGTCAAAACATTCCTTCAACCTATTTAAATTTTACTTACATCTATTTAAAAGAAGTGTTCACTCACACTAAAGTTAAGATTAGCAATCAGAATGCATAATCTTGACTATTTTTTAAAATTAGGGATCTACAAAGGCTTGGGTGACAGCCCTTTGCCACACTGTTTTTAAGTGGACCAACTCCATCAACACATACTCAGAAGGTGAGCTATTCATTCCCAGGATAATGCAACTGCCCCTAAGTGAGCAGCCTAGCAAATATTCCACTTCAATATTTTTACATGCTTTTTTTGAGTTCAATGCAACTCTCCATTTCTCTTCCGAAAAAGGGGAAAATCCAGAAAGTGGATTTTTTATGTATAAGAGTTTTGCAAAATTTTTTTTCCCTAAATCAGGTCTTAGATTTTTAAGGCTACAAAGTCTGGAAGTATCTTGAAGTAAAACACAATGGATGTATGAATCAGAGAATATGAATAAAGAAATACGAAAGGTTATGGATATAAAAGTCTGAGAGGCAAAGAATGGTTTTCATTCAGTGTGATCAACCAAGCACAAAGCCTTATCCAGTATGAATGGGCATGAGTGAAGCAGTGTAAATGGAAGTCAATATGACTATCAACAGAAGATTAGGACTGTGCAAGGCAGAGCTCGACAGGGCATTTATAAGCATGTCAGATTACAGATTACAGTGAGAAAGAAATTTAAACTTTTCTAATATTTAAAACAAGTTCTGCTTCCTCAGAATATAGAACTCCATTTTATGAACAAGGTCATTGTCCCAGGACAAAAACATTCAGGGAAAATTAAGAATTTTTGTAGGTATATGTCACTGCCCAACACATGCTTGCTGCAAAAAAATAAGATTTTTGTGAAACAGATTACTGTGAACAACAACCATATGCAAACAATATAGCCTACAAAATGGGAAGTAAATTACATGGATACAATTTTAATTTCTTTTGAGCAACAGTAAAAAAATAAGGGTAAAGAGGAACGTTACAAAAATGTAATTGTAGCTGCATTTTTACTCTGTTAGTTTACAACATTCAGCTTACTTAACTCAGGGGACTAAGGGGTACTTCTAAGCATTGTACAAATAGAATCATAGAATGTTTGGGTTAGAAGGGACCTTAAAGATCTAGTTCCAATCCACTTGCCTTGAGCAGGGACAGCTCCCACTAGATCAGATTGCTCAATGCCTCATCCAGCCAGGCCTTAAACTCTTCCAGGAAGGGGGTATCCACTGTCTCTCTGGGCAGACGTCTTGATAATGTATGTAGAATACATAATGAACATTGATGTGGTCTTCCGGGTTCTAAGGAGAAAAGATTGTTTTTAAATAAAAATTAGCCCAGTGTTTGAGAATATGCTTCTAGTATCATGCATGCATTTTTAGGATGTTTTTTATACATCAGTAAGTTAATTAAACAGGTTGTTTATTCACTCCTGGACTTTTGCAAACAAATAATAATTGAGATTATGTAGACCTAGAACCAGAAAAGATATCTGCAAAGGTATTATTATTGTTTTGTTACCAGTAACAGCAGGGAATTAAATTTCTCTTTGTCCCTATCTAAGTTAGGTACTTACAATGTCAGTCCTCTGCCGAGCGGTGACCATTATTAAATCCCTAATTCCTTTCAAGGAGGCAATCACCTCCCTCATTGATGACAAGTGATGCTCATCCATTGCTCTTTTTTTCACTCGAAGCCTGTTGAAAGGCCACTTTTATGCATGGGCAGGAAGAGGGGAGCAATTCAATCTGCCTCTGTGGGACCTGGCTCTGCCCTGGGCTCTCTAAGTTGCACTGCCCTGGAATCGCCGGCGCTGCCCCAGCCTCATAGTTTGCTGTGTACAACTCCAAGAAGACCAAAAATGAGCTTGATTGCTCTCTTTTGCAGAGATTCCTTTCTCAAGGGAAGACCTTCCTCCACTAGTTACTAGATAATTTATTTTAGCAATTAACAATTAAAGGATATGATTGATATTCTGTACTTATGTTTGCTTGGCTGTGGTAGGACTTTTTGTTTCTACCCATATACAATATAAATCAGCTCTGCATTTCTCCTTCTGTCTTTTCTGAATACTCAAAACTTTGTACAGAAGTTAGATTTAGGTGCACCCTCTGTTTGAAGAAGAAATCAAATTTAAGGGTAACATGATGTATTTTGGATTTGGATTATTATTCATTACTGCAGCTTCTACCAATGTTTGGGAAGCAGGAGCAAAATGAGGTTGCCTTTCTTTCCTCTAAATAGTTTGTACATCCACCTTCCTACATAATGTCCTTCTGAAGAACAGCCTGTCTGACTCACAAAGACAGAAAATCTAGAAAAACAAATTAAGATTCAGATTTTTAACTTGTGATCAATTTGGAAAAGTTGATGCCAGCTGAATTTCTATTTGATATTCACATTCCACTCAAGGTGCAAAGAAATAGAAGCCATAACATCAATAATGCAAAGCTAATGTACATGTCAACTCCAATATTATACCTGAATTGCTGGAATTCTTGGTTCAATAAAAAGCTCTATGTTTAACTATGATATAAGCCCTAATAAGAGAGCTAACTTTTCACACAATATCTGAAGACTGGTGCATCATTTGTCTAAACCTAGGTGGGCTCTGTGGCTATAGATTAAGTTTTTTAAGGCAACAGGAGCTGTTATTCTTTATCATGATATTCACTGCTTGTGTCCCAGATCCCCAAACTGACATAAAGACCTACTAGTTATGGAAGTCAACTTTCCCCTGTGACTCTGGCCTTTATTCCTTCTTTGTGACCTTTCAAACTTACTTTTATGCTTTTAATATTAAAGCGCATTGATGCTCAAGAAGAGAAAACCAAAACTTGTATTTAACTTACCAATGGTAACCTGTGAAAATGCACAGCTAAAGGTATTTAAAATTTTGCATTCACTCTTCCATGTTAAGTTTGTAAGTGGGTTCAGTGTTCTCTTGAAAATACTTGCTGTTTTCTAGTTCTCAGTGATTATTCCCTCTTCCCACAAAGGCAAACAGAGATCACTGTGGTTTCTTTTCTCTTTTCAGGTGTATCACTTGATGTATAGAAAAAAAACCCCCAGTGTTTTCAATAGTTTTTTGCAGGATTTTTGCCTCTCAGATTTTTCTCTATTGCTTGTGGGGGAAGGTGGGGCTCTTTGCCAGAGAGGCACCTTCCCATCCTGTTTCATCTCTCCAGTTCCAGGAAGAAGTACCTTTTCTGAAGCATGCCCTGCTGATGTCTTTTGCTGATTTCCTTGCAAAATAAATGTGATGATTTTTAAAAATAGAATTTCTTATTATGCCATCGTCAGATCCAGAACTGATCTCAGAATGATGGGGGGGTGCTTGGTAGACTTTGCTCTTACAACTACTTGACATTCTTTTTTATTAGTCTCTATAGGTGCACAAAGATTTCTGAACACAATACGAGGCATGATAATTAGATTCTTTAATAAAGTAACTAAGTTAAATAGTGAGTGTCAATCATAATGTCAATTACTTTTGATAAATAATTTTCTTGTTGAAGTACTTGTCTTGCTGAAGCTCTCTTAGAAAAGTGAAGAAGGTCTTTAACTAAAAATACAAGATAAACTTGCTTCCTTTCCAAACAGACCCCTCCCTCTGTGTTCAGGCGTGATAATCCTATTGTTTAGATAATTGTAATTCATCACAACAAAAAGTAAAACTCAGGTAGGTACAATGTCTTTAACATCAACAGACCCCCAACCTGGACACATATGTTAGCTCTGTGATTCATCTTTCACTGTCAAGGTTAAAAAGTTGAATCAAGGATATCCCTCAGGTCAGTGTCAAATAAACTGAGGATATTTGCAGTGGCTAGATAAGAGGAGGTGTAGGAATTAAGTAATTTGAAGTGCATTATTCTTTCTGTCAAACACTGATATATTAATTATTTCCAGATCAGAAATATTTGCTATTTAACTGACTGGTAATCACTTTTTTACAATGTAGAAATCCTTAAAGCAAAGTAACTTTGAATTTTGGGGGAAAAAATAAATATCATATATAAAGTGCCAAAAGTACAATATCACAAGTAGCCTGTTTGTTTTCTGGACTCATTTTTCAATCAAATTTAGACAGCATATTTTTTGATCTTATTTGTTTGAAGCTGTAAAATAAGTCACAATATGTATGTGCATGTGCATTTGTCTGTGCATTTGTATAAACCAGAAACTATCAATAATAATGTGCTTCCTTTTTCTTAATTTATGTGAGCATACTGTAATTCATGTCCTTCCCTTTTGACATTGGAAGACTTTCATAGCAATGTAATTCTTTTCTTTAATTCTTTTTTCCACTGTATTTTTTATTTAATTGCTATAATCAGTGCAAACACTTCCTCATTTACATGCACTTTCCTCTGTGTAAGTATATGCATAGTTCTTCAGAAAATAGTTTCTCCAAATGCATTTCAAGTCACTAGAGTGAAATATCTGACAGCAAGTGACACAACTGAAGTGAAAAAAAAAAAAAAACCAAAAAACCCAGAGTCTTACCTTGTCAAGACAGAGATAAATCAAGATGGAAAGCATTTCACAGTGAATTTTTGCATTTTCTGGAACAAAATAAGTGAAGGATTTCTAGATGCATGAATGTTTTTTCAGATTTATTTTATTATTATTGCTTACCTGATAGTGCTCAGCAAGGAAATAGCTGAGCACATTAGCAGCTTTCATATTCCTTCTCATTTCAGTTCACCTCTGAATTCATGTTAATTCTGTGGGTGGTGAATTGCCTCTATTTAAAAAACATCTATCATGTGTGAACCTAATTAGATTACATACTCATATAAAACATCCTATGTTAACATGGACTGTTTTTCATCAATATTTCCATTACAAAGCCTTTGATATATGAAGGCACAATTCCTATTGACACATTGGCCGCAGTGCCCAGTTACATGAGAAAAGAGCTTTTCCCGGTGTTACCTAATGTTGGTGCTTTTCTTTTTAGATTCAAAAGACAGTTACTTAGTTTAAGTAACCCTTCCAATGGTTGGCTCACACATCATGGCATGGCACAACCTTTTACCTACATAAAAAGTACCTGAGTAAGTCTTCATGTAAATAAATTTGTGCATTGATTAAGTGTAATCCATGGATTTCCATCTTGCCAAATCCTTTTGTGAATTAATATATATTAAAGCAAAATTCTCTCCAAAAGGGGAACTGAAGATCTGTCCTGATAAACATTACAGGATGTTTTCAACACGATATCTATTTACGAAAACATATTTATGATAAGATGCCCTTGTTGACATCTCTAATATCCCAACACTACAAAAATAATCTTAGGGGTTTTTTTTCCAAATTGGTTACTACAAATGCCAGTAGTAGAAGTGACACAATCATCTGGCCAAATGTGACATAAAAAAACATATGCTATTGCTACTGTATTTCAGCATTCAATACGGTGACTTTATTAATTTTTTTTTACATTTATCTGTGTTTTTGCAGAAAGAAGACTGTCTACAAATTGCCCATACATCCTCTATAAGTGTTTAAAATTTTGTAATTATTCACGTAGCATCTGGGCTTGTGGTTCTCCACCATTCAGAAATTCTCCTATATTATTTGAGGACTGTAATGCAGTTTGTATTTTTTATCACATTGATATATAATCTATGTCTCAGACAGTAAATTATGCAAATACCATGGAAAGTAACAAGTCTTTCAAATTCGGGAATTTGGATCACATTTTAAAATGCAGGTTAGTTCCAGATTTTAGAATAGAAAATACAAAAAGAACAATGAGATTTATTGCCGCCTTACAGTCAACTCTCATTTCATCCTTGTCAAAGAAGAAGTGTAAGAAAGAGATATGAGAATGAAAACATTTATGTACATACTTGGTTGTATATACGTGTTTGCATATAAAGACTTATGTTGCTATGTTAATACATCCATCCTAACATAAATACTTATTACATCAACACTTAGCATAACAAAAGGCAGCATCTCCCAAGTACACAGAAGAGCAAAGGAAGTCTGCTAGAAATATGGCTGATTCAATTTGCTGTATTCAGCAATCATGTTTGTGAATACATTATTCCACTTATTGCCCAGTGGTAACCAAAAGCGAGATAAAGCTTTTCTAAATGTACCTGACTTACAATTTTCCTGTAGAGAAATCTTCCTCTGGATTGGATTGCCATATAACATTGAAATCAGAAACAGGAAAAAAAAATGCATCACAACTCTTACTAAAAAAAAAAACAACAAACACACCAATTTTGCCAGACTCTTTTTTATATTTGTTTTGAATAGAAGTTCAAATAACAGCTACCAAATTACTCACAGAAATTTTATCCCTTAATTTGTCTTGAGATTACAGTCATGGTTTTCAGAACCATACAATTCCACGTTATGTCTCAAATTATTATTATTTTGACCAAGGGAAATAGCACTATTTTCCTGGAAAAAAATTACTGACTTGGACCTGGCTCTTACTGTGGAACTTAGCCATGCTAAGGAACTGAGGAAACTGGATCATTTAAAGGGACCCATTGACACAACTGGGAGAAATGCTGGTAGGGTAAATTCAGAGGTTTCAGCCAAGCTTTCTTTTATTTAGGGCTACATGTATGTACCGTCCCTAAAGCTTAATTATAAATATCTGGAAAAAAAATTGCAATAATCACTTCAATTAATTTTTCATATAAAATATCATCTAACAATTAGTCTCATGTAAAAATTTAACTGTAAAAGCTGGAAATTTTCACTGAAAATTTCAAGCTGAAATTTAAAAGGATTTCCTGAACACAGACTGATCATCATGAAGCAGAAAAAGTACTAAGTTTTAGAAGTGTACCAAATATGTACTGTGACATTACATCAGGTATCATCAGGTGGTACTGTTACAAATATTTGAATTATCTTAGCAGCTGATAGCACCTGGGTGGTGAGAGTTGTGCAGAGGGAAGACTAGCAGATGCATCAATGATCAGACTCCAGGAAAAGTTCTCATAAACACTTTAAAACTGAAAAAGCTATTGATCTGAAATTAATTAATCACACTGTCATACAAAATTCAGGCTGATACTTTTGTGGTGATGACCACCCAGCCTATATTTAAAGAAAAAAAAAACAAATCCATTGCTAATGAACTAATTTTGCTGATTTGGGAGGGGTTTTCATCCCCTATTTGCTGAGGTACTTGTATTGTCTTCCCAGCCTCAGATGTGGTATGTCAATTTTTCCTTTAATGATATCCTGCAGTACTAGAATAGCAAGAGAAAACCAACAGTAAGAAACCAAACACAATCTTACATGGTTATTTCACAGAAACATGCTTACATTTATTTATGGATTTTTCCTGCTTATGGAAATCCTGTTAACAGTAGAGCAAGGAAAAGTCCAGGTCTGTGTAACATCACTAGATGTAGATTTGCTCTAACAAATCATTCCTAATCTAAAGCAGGTTAATTTCCAGGAGGTGCTTATGTCTGCTTTAAGCATTAGAGTCATGCTATCCTTTGAGGTGTAGCCTGTAGGTCAAGGAGGATTAGCTTTTTATACTGATATGGTCTCTCTAGATGTACTTAGTTCTAATCCCTAGTAAGGATACTCTCCTGTGTCTGACTGCAGCTAAAGGGCTGAGAAGCTGGAGCCTCTGCAGGAGCCATTCTTATTACCCTAAAATAGTTTTAATTATGACTTTATATTAATGTTCACTGGTGCCCACACTGTTATAAAAAGTGACAAAGTGACCACAGGAAGGTCAGAGAGCATCTCTGTTTCATTTTTTCTGCGACAGTAAATGCACAAAAGCAAGCAAAAACCATTGCAGATAAACTAGAAAGCAGGACAGGAGTGATTTCCCTCTCTTACATGCTTGCTGAATGTGTGTTGATGAAGAACTGAAAGAAGCTGCACAAAATCCCAGGGAGCATATAAACAGGCTAGGATTTGAAAATAGCCATTTTTGCTGCACTCACTAGGTCAGAAGATTCTGGGATTAAGATCACATTATCAAAGCAACAAACTGAAAATACTCCCAGTCCAGAGAGCCCCTTAACAACACTTCAGAAATACAGTGATTCTTTAAAAACAAAAGTACAAACATCCAGAAAACACAAAAATGCTGAATTAAATCTGTTTTGGTCTCACCAATATCAATAGGAACAGCAGATGGAAAAGCAATCCACAGAGCTGAGGTAAATAAGCATGAAACTGGGAGTCAGGTAGTGCTGAGAATGACGTGATAAGAGATAAAACTGTGCTTGGTGTCACCGATAAATCACTTAGGTAGAGGAGTCTGAGGAAGACTGATTTGGGAGTGCAAAAAGAGATAATCTGTGGAGCTGAAGTGCCACCCAAGCAGAGAATCAGCACCAGTTTCGTTGTCCACCACCTTTAGAAACCATGTGGGAGACCAGCCACCAGCAGAAGACTCTCCACACCTCAGACCTGGGTAAGGACACTACCACCAGCCGGTGCAGATTTTCTGACACCAATGCAGCATGTTCAGCCACTGTTCTTGTTTGTCAAAACAGCAAACTTACCCCAGGAAAAAAAAGCCAAAAAAAGAAAAATCAGACACCATAACTCAAATGTCACTAATCTCCTCTTGTTAGTGCTGGAAAATAGGACAACACCTACAGCACATGCAGAATGTACTCCAAGAAATATTCTCAGGGGCTTCAAGTTAAGCTCAGGAGCAGAGGTTCACTTTTAAAAATGGGCAAGGTATCCTGGTCAAGATAAAGAAGTTGAAAGAAATACCTGTAATGTAGCCCCAGGTTACCTTAACAGGGTAATGGCTGAAGAAAGGCTGGTCTTTGAATTTGGCATGCAAGTATGATGAAGGCCAGTGTACTCAAAGACAATTAAAGACTTAATGCCAAGCAGACATCTCAATGCATGAAGCATTGCTGAGTAAAGATCACAAACATCCATAAGTCTTCAAGCAGTTAGCAGAATCCCTTAAGAAGTACACATATATATCTGGATTCATTGATCATCCCCGTCATGCACAGCTGTAAAATTTACAGTTGCAGTGACAGAAGGCAGCAAAGGAAACAAGCAGCAGCTGAGGAAACAAGGGAATATAGGCAGAACAAATATATTCAGTCTGTGTGCTAAGAACATCACATCAGCCAAAAAGAGAAATGGTGGAATTCTGTTACATCCAAACTCCAGCAACTTCAGAAAGGCTAAGCTGTCATAGCAAACAGTCAAAGGCACGTGGCCTGCTAAAAGTAATCTTGGTAGGAAGAACGGATCCTGACAAGTCAGATTAAATGAAGAATGGTATAAACTGTGCACTTGTGGTTCACCCTGGGGCAGAAACAAGTTTCATTGCCTACCTTCTGGAATAAGGTCAGCTAGTGAAGTGTTGCAATAAAAGGACAAAGACCACTTGGAAACCTCACTGGCAGCCAGGAAATAATGATGGCATAGTAATAACAGCATCAGTTACGGTGAAACACTTATCAGTGCTGAAGACAGGGCTCATGAAGAAAATACTGAGTTCAGGACAGTTAAGATCCAGCTCATGATAAAAAAATCAATTACAATGAATAAAAAATATAATTAGGTAAACAAACAAGAAGACAGTGAAGCTTTAACCATATCATACAGGAAATCTCCATAGGACAAAACAAAGCTCTGCATAATGTCCTTCCTGAAGTATATCACACTACAGAAGCATTTCTGGATGATTTCTCCTTGCAGATGATAAACTTCTGATAGCTCCCTTGCAGCAAGTGGTAATGGATATGGGATCAGTGAGATGCTACAATACAGTTCTCTCTACTACTCTGTGTTGAACTCCAGCATCCCAGCAAGTAAGGGATTACTCACACAGGTGCAAACACAGTAAAATGGTTTCTCCACAAAAAAATTCCTATGTCACATGGAGAAAGCAACCCTGCAATGTAACACAGGAGCAGCAGATGATCAGCACAAAGCCTAACTTCAAGTGGCAGTTTGCTCAACACCCTGAAAGAAAAATATCTGTTAATATGTTGTCAGTTGGAGCTGATGAACCAAAGACATTAAATTAATTTCAGATTGAAAGGTCACAATTTAACCTAATTGTTTCTGTGATGCTTTTGATCCTTCCTCTGCACTAGGAGCATGGGCAGATCTCTACAGCTCTTCCTTCTCTTGTGACACCTCCACAAGGATTTTATATGGAAATAGACCTAGAGACTTCAACACAGAAACAGATGAGCTCAGTCTTAAGGATTAATCAGTAATATGCCAGATTTACTCTCCTTATACTGCAGCAAGGTCATTTAGGTGAAGAGAGGACAATGCCATATTGTGACAGAATGTTTTCTTCCCTGCTTCTGACATCTTTTAAAATACTTAAGCTTGCCCATTCCAAGGTCCTAAGGAAAAAGTCTAGGAAGTAGTTAAGGAAAGACAACAGAAATACCAGAAATTTTCAGCCACCCCCTGTGCCTTAAATTGTTAACAAAGAGAAACTGCTGGGAGAAATGACAAAGATGCTTTGCTGCAGCAGCTCTGTGACATGAGTTCTGGCATCTGAGGCAGATGTCACAAACATTTAAACAGCTGTCAGAACCTGCTTAGGCTGTCATCAGGTCTGACCTTAAGCCCAGTTTAGTTTTTAAATGTTAAAGGGGGGAAAAAAGAGGGGGGAAAAAAAAGTCTGAATATGGCAAAGTTACACAGCTGCCTGAAATATTAAATGAAAGGACTGAACATCTGTTCACCTGCTTTTCAGACTTTAATAGTTTGGAGAGATATTCTGTTGTCTTAGATCTTTAAGAACATCTGAGACCCACGCAGCTTCAGCACCTGTGAAAAATCCCCTCTCAAAACATGCATACGCTTCAAAGCTTATTACTCCTGTTTTTTGCCAAACATATGTTGCCCAACACCACAACAAAATATTAATAACATTTAGGTCGTACTTGACTTTTGTGTAGAGAATTTTCCTCAGTGAGCACCAAAACACTACTTAGGCATCCACAAGCCTCTGATCCACCAAGCCAGAAGTGACCATGCACTGAGAAATCCCTTAGAATTGTTTACCAGGAAATAAGCAAAGTTTTAAGTTGAGTTATTTTTGGTGTTTTTTTGGAATTTTTATTTTAGTTACTCCTTCCTTTTAATTTCAAAATTTAAATGGATTATCATTTTCCAGGACCAGGCCTACTGCATAATGAACTTGTAAGCTTCCTGCCACAGGCTACCATTGACATAGTTAAGGGAATTACAAGTGGGTACAGAAGGGAAGTATTAGGAGTTTATATGAAAAAGAATAGCTTCTGCAGTTAAACTATATGGTTTATATTTATATTGGCCATCAAGCCCTGTGTTCCAGGACATAGGATGTAAAACAGAGAGCAGATAGTACAAACATCATTGTAATTTTAGGACTAGATGTTCACAGTGTGCTTCTCAGACCAAATATATAGCACAAAGTTACACTTTGCCTATTTTTGCAATACCAGACTCATAGAAGAGACAGAAAGAGAAAAGAAAAAAAAAAAGGTCAGCAAGATTTCTGGGTTTATTTCTGTTTAATTTCTAATGGGTTTCCACTGGAGGCAGAGGCATTTATTACCACTCCTCAGGGATAACTTCCTTTTGTTACACAACTTAGAGCTTCAACTGTCTGAAACTTAAGCATGCAACATGAGGTTACAAACTTAAATTTGCATTTGGAACATTAGCTTTCATTTGAGGATCTAGATGGAGGTGATATTTCTTTCTACATGTAACTTTAAAAAGAGAAAGCGTAAGACCCTAGAGATGCATTTGACAGCAAAACTACTCAAATTTTCTTGCTACTCATACATTGTAACATGGTTTTATAAGTTGGTGATTCAAATTACAAAATGTATACCAGTGGAAGTAAACAGGTAAAATTAAGAATAATTATAACAGCATTAATAATGCAAATCCCATATAAGTTTCTTCAAATTCCATTAAAAGATAAACTAAATTTCTAAAATCACTAAACTATTAGTAAATCTTCATTAAAAATTGAAACAATGGAATCAAAGCAAAAGAGTAGAGGAATAAAATAATATGGTACTCAATAGAAGTAATTAATCATACCAAAGGGGAAGTATTTTCAAAACAAACAATGAAGAAATTCAGGATTTGTGGTCAAGAGGCTGTTAAAGATGAAAGGAATTACATGGAAGAAAAGCAGAGTAGGAAATATCTCATGTTACTAGAAATTGGGTTGCTGTTGAAGGAAATAAATGTATTTACTTAAACAAAGAACATGCCACCATTGGTTACTGTTTTACAACATAAAAACTAACTAGTGAATAGAAAGCAGATTCTGCCACCATGCTCTATTTTTTAATCATGGTGCCATTTTGTTGTGCATACATTTATCATTTTCAGAAGACTTAGAATTTTTTTTTTAAACTCTCATTTCCTACCTGAAATTAATTCAAAATCAAAAATCAGGGAGTATGGTTTAATAACAGAGTACTAGATACAGAGCATGAAAATAATCCAGCATAGATAAGAAGAAAATTGATTTAGGAAGACATCCTGTTTGAAAGTAATCCATTGTTGTCTCAAAGCCAAGGCTTAGGTGTGCTAAATTTCAGATATTAGAACTATTTGGCCTCATACATGTACACAATCATAAGGCTACAGATAGGGTGCCCTGATTTCAGATACGGGCTATCTAATGGTCATTTATTGAGCTGTGCAGTTTTAGATGCCATTCTACATTTAACAGCTGTGATGGAAGACCTTGGTAATATTCATTCCAACACTGACACCCTTAAGTCATATTTCTTCCCATGTCACAAAGTATTTATTTTTATCAGCAGCTTGTCATTCAAGTGTGTTAAAAAAAAATGGAGAAGCGGGCAGTTGTGGAGCCTCTGTGTCAACCATGAAGATAACGTCTCTCAATTTAGTGCCACTATTTGGTTATTATACATTCATAAATAATCAAGTATCAGTTCAAAGCCTCCAGGCATCAAAACTGAGAGATGGGACTGAAAGCATAGGTGGTATTGAATTTTTCACTTCCTCTCCCAAAACAAGTCATCCTGTTAATAATCTGGCTCTTATCCCAGCCAGATATAACACATTTTGAAGTTGTCTCTCTCCATGGTTGTTTCAGAATTGGCAGCTATATTCATGACTAGGAAGTTTCTGAGTAGACAGACAGGTCAGGTTTGTTTTGTTTTCTTGCCCTCCTGCTAACAACGTTTGCAGTGGTGGTGAACGGAAGAGACCAAAATCAACAGACATATCTGCAGTTGCACATTAGCTTGGCATCACATGGATATGAACTCAGAAAAAAGTATGTTGCAATGAGGTGGACATACTTAATGAATAATAAAGTGAAAACTGTATCAAATTTTTTCTCCTCAGATCTGTATAAATACTGTAGCAGGAAACAGAAGATAATAAGCTGTTCATAAGACAGGAAAAAGAATGTTTGTCTTTCCATGTTATACCAAGAAACATTAAAAATAGTACTTAAATATATATATATACAAAGGGCAGCTCAGTTCTGCTTTTCTAAAGGAAAAAAACCAATAATTCTCAGCACTCAGCACCTGCTTAATAAGTTATTCAGAGGCTCTGAGGTCATGAAACTTGGACTTTGTCATGTTTGTAAAAATTCCTAACATACAAGTAGACAGTTCCATTTCTTATACAAACAGGTGTAGATGGGAATTCAAGATAGAAGAGCCTTAGAATGATCACAAAGAAGATCCATGAAGAAGCCTCTCAGTAGCTGATGGCCTTCAAAGTAGAGAATGGGATGAGCTGGATTTCTCCTACCCCTAGAGCTGGAGCTGTTTTGGGAGGAAGCATTTGCACATAGAATCATAGAATGGTTTGGTTTGGAAGGGACCTTAAAGATCATCTGGTTCCAATCCCCCTGCCATGGACATGGAAACCTCCCACTAGACCAGCTTGCTCAATGCCTCGTCCAGCCTGGCCTGAAACACTTCCAGAGAGGGAACATCCACAACGTCTCTGGCAACCTGTTCCAGCATCTCACCATCCTCACAGTAAATAACTTCTTTCTTATATCTAGCACACTTCCATATTCCACCTCAATAGTTGTCCCACTCTGTAGAATAGAGCTCCAGAGGAGAGAATGGTAACAGTAAAAAATTCACTTCTCCCTTGCAGTTTCTTGTAATGCACATTTGAAATGTCTTGATACTTCAAGGTGTTGTGTAGGAGCTGGACTGGGACCGCAGGGCAGT
>VZTY01014787.1:0-13404 GCA_013400935.1 Turnix velox
CCTGGAGTTTTTCTGAATAGTGGAAAACGGTATTTAATGGGCCTGCTGGTCTTTTCTGAGACACATAAATTCCACCTTTATTCTAATGCATGGCTAAGAGCAGGAAAAACAAAGACAGTTTCTTCTTCCTGTATCTAGTTCTTTGGATTTTTTTTAAAATATGTAACATCATGAAAGAGAGCACATGCTCTAAAACAAAATGTAGGGAAAGCCTATTTCCACACTCAGAAAATCACATTGCTCACATAGAATATCATCAGCTGGTCCAGGGTAACAAAGCTAAGCTAAAAAATAATCTTAACAAAAGGGAAATAGTGGAAATAGGAAGTAATCTTTGTATTCAGCAGTTACTTTTCTTTTGAAGTGATTTACCTCCTTGTTATCTCTGTGAGAATATTTTGCCAAAGCAATCAGATCTTGTTTCCAAAGGAAGAATTTAACACATTCAGTGTAAAACTTGCACTAACATGTAGCACAATATATGAAATATTTTTGGAAATTATTAATCTGTCAGATTTGTAGTAGGCATCCTACAGAAGTGAATTATCAGTGGGAAATTTGTTCTCGAGCTCTATCCAATGAGTGATTGTCAGCATGACATGAAAGAACTGTGTTCTGGCTATTCAAGGGTGGAATTTTTCCTGCCCAAGCACAATAAATAGTTTTTGCAAGCAATAAGGACATTGCCAAATCAACCTATCTGAATAAAAAGTATGTTGTGCTTTACACATGGGGAAAGAGCTCCAGAACAGTTAATCCCTCTGAAAAACATTATCCTTGCATTATCACCACTTGTGCTTGCTTTTCAGACCGTTTTCAGTTACTTGTTTCCATGTTCTATACGTGTACCCAGTGTTCTTTATTTCTGTGTGATTCTCCATCTCAATCATTTTCTTTGCTCTCATCTATTCTGGGCTCTTGCACAGGCGTTTTACATATTGCCAAAATATTTTGAGCTACACTTCTGTTCCCAGATTCATAGAAACTTTTTTCAACACATAGTGCTGTGAAATCAAGTCCTAGGAGGTCCACTGATTTCTGTGCAATGGCCCATGTGGCTGTGAAGTACATCAGTGGATAAGAACATTTTTTACCTTTCCTACTTTGCTTTTATAGAATCCACAACCTCTCTGGTCAACCTCTTCCAGTGTTTCACTACCCTCACCCTAAAGAATTTCTTTCTTGTATCTAGCCTGAATCTACCTTCTTCCAGTTTACATCCATTATTTCTAGTCCTCCCATCACATATATTATTAAAAAATCCTTCCCCTGCCTTTCTGTAGGCCCCCTCAGGTATTGATAAGCTACTATGAGGTCCACCCTGAGCCTTCTCTTCTCCAGGCTGAACAACCCCAAATCCTTCATCCTGTCTTCATATGGCAGTTGCTTCAGCCCTTTGATCATCTTCATGGCCCTCCTCTGGACCCACTCCAACAGTTCAGTGTCCTTCTTATGTTGAGGGCTCCAGAACTGGACACAATACTCCAGGTGGGGCCTCACCAGAGCTGAGTAGAGGGGCAAGTACATCTCTCTTGACCTGCTGGTCACACTCCTCTTGATGCAGCCCAGGATTTGGTTGGCCTTCTTGGCTGCAAGTGCACACTGCTGGCTCATGTTGAGTTTGTCATCAACTGACACTCCCAAGTCTTTCTGAAAAGAGCTGCACTCAAACCACTCTCCACCCAGCCTATATTTATGCTTGGGATTGCTCCAACCCAGGTGCAGGACCTTGCACTTGGCCTTGTTGAACTTGCTGAGGTTGGCTTGGGCCCACCTCTCAAGCCTGTCAAGGTCCCTCTGGATGGCATCCCTTCCTTCTGGCATATCAACTGCACCACACAGCTTGGTGTCATCTGCAAACTTGCTGAGGGTGCACTCAATCCTACTGTCCGTATCTCCTACAAAGATGTTACATAGCACTGGTCGCAGTTTATGTAGAGTACAAGCCTGGAATGGTATAAAAATTCCATGGAAATCAACTTTTGTATATGCCTGATACAACTTAGTTCACTTGCTTTTTGGAATCTCTCCCAGATTTTGCTGCCAGCATGTTGGTTTATGAGATGGTGCTACTTGCACCTAAAGGATGCCAGCGAGCTATTAATTAGATGGCTAAAATTGGGAAGAATCCATACACTAGTGGGAGGTATTTGAGAGAACAAAACAATTTTACATAATAAATTCAAAGTTATTCCTAAATTCAAGGATCATGTAAGACTGGCTTATAATAACATCTGATACTAGTTTCTTAGCAAATAGTAAAGATCACAAACGTTAACTCACTCCACACATTTATTGCTAAAATCAAGGACACACTGTGGGAATTGGCAATATCTTCTTCCCTTTTGGTGGAAGCAAGATCAAATTTTACTCAGAAGGACAAAAGGAAACTAGAACCTGAGATACAAGAAGCATGCATTTAGGCATCTGTAAAATCTTTCTTAGCTTAGAGCACATTCATACTGAAAACAGAGGTTGTTTCTGACCTTTTATCATTTTTATGATGATTATAATTACTTTAAAAGGCACAAGCCAGGAAATTCTAAAGGAAACCACATAATTATAATATATAACCATAATAATACTTCCTTCCACTCCTCACTTGGGTATTGTGTGACTTAATTTGTTAATGTTTGTACAGCAGTAAAATACAAAATAGCATCAAAGTATTAAGCTTTTTTTCTGCTTCAGTTCTGCAGATCTTTCACAAGAGTCTTAGAGAGGGACAATATTAAAAAAAGTCTATATAAAACCAAACTGTGTTTTATATCTGTCTTGCTGGTAGTTGGAGTAGCAAACCAGTGTTTAATTGCATTGGTATTTCTCACAAGCAAGCTGACACTGTGACAATGGATTTGACCTAGAAATATTTGTTGATTATCATATTTCTGAGCTTTGCAACAAAATTGAAATGTTCTCATGGGAACCAGAGTTACAGTTGATGGAAATGAACAGAGAATGAGTTACACAAGCTGACAAACCATCATATTTAGAAGGGAGTAAAAATCACAAATAAAAGGTGTTAAGTTGGAATGAGTAAAACTGCCTGTCATGAATAGAACAAGATAATCTGTTGGTTCTTCCTTTCAGTTGAACAGAGTTTAATGGGGAAAAAATTCTCAAGCAATGTGTAAATCTGCAATGTATAAACAACAAATGGTGTTACAGCTCAGGGAATGTGGCAATGCAGACTAAAATACAATGTTTTAAATCCTCTTAAGGTTGAAGGAGTCTCAAACAAGATGTGGGTATCAAAAGAACTCCTTTACAGACTGTAATATGCATTCTGGCTTTGAGGTGGAAACAGGTTTAAGTTAATTTTCAGGGGATTATTCGCACCTTCAGGGATAGTGCTCAGAGCTTTTGAGTTGAAATCCAGGACATTGTCCACCACGTTGTTGCTTATTTTGACCCCATAATCCCTGCCATTGAGTTTCAGCACAGAAGTAAGGGTTAGGATTAATTTTATCATAGAATCATAGAATGGTTTGGAAGGGACCTTAAAGATCATCTAGTTCCAACCCCCCTGCCATATGTAACGCTCTGCAGAGTCTTCTAAGTTGAATCTACATCAGGTGAAGCAAGAAACCAGCAAAACTTTGTGGCTGTTCTAACAGCTTTCACTCCAGGGGCACCTAAACATGAAGCCAATACAGTTTTAGACAGTCTTATTGAGTGTCATCAGAGTCTAAAGACATCTAATGTCACCTGATTCAAGTTCTTCCCTGTGAGGGTGGTGAGACACTGGAAGAGGTTGCCCAGAGAAGACATTTGGATGAGAGCTTTTAAAAATAAGTTTTAATGAAAAAATGGAGATAATATGAAATCTATGGACAGAAAACGTTTCCCATTTGACTTCCATGAAGCTGTTATTTCCACCATTAAATGAAATAGAGTGTGGTCTGTTACACTGATGATTACTGGCTAAAATACTACAATGATCCATATAGAAAATTCAATCATAATTAGATATTGACTCCTGGCTTTTTTTTGACCTCAATCTCTCTGTTATTAAAGTTGTGTCAGGCTGATTGGCTTTGTGTTCAAGGCTGTAGTTTTGGTTTTGTTTTTTTTTTGGAAAAAATTTTTCTAATCTGATACTGCCACTTACTCTGCTTCCAGCCCATTTATAAACATCCGCTTTTAGCAGGCAAGAGCTTTCCACTTTTGTAACCACGAGAATTTCCATTATTGCATTTACATGTGTCTCAGCTGCTGCTTAGCAACAGGGCTAAGGTACCTGCCAAAGCTTGGATTTAAATCCCAGATCTGTAAAAAGGATGGGTAGAAATATAGATGTGTAATATACTTAAAATAACAAGTGAGGAATGCAGTTTTTGGAAACCAGGTAGAAATGTAAGAGGAATTCGATTCTATTCTAGGAATGTGGGAATAAAGGTATTACCATGTGTGAGTGAAAATTTAGACTCAGTCAATTTCTTCTATTTATGTCATTTGTTCCTGAAAATAAGCTGCTGTCAGATTTTTTTTTTGCTTCGAAAAATCTCACCATGAAGCATTAGTTCTACATGTTAGGTAAGGGGAACAAGGATTAGGGAGAAAAATTAAGGGCTGGATCAACTGCCCTATGAAGACAGGCTGAAGGAGTTGGGGTTGTTCAGCCTGGTGAAGAGAAGGCTCAGGGGGNNGTATCCCTGCCTATGGCAGGGGGGTTGGAGGTTGGAACTTGATGATCTTTAAGGTCCCTTCCAACCCAAACTATTCTATGATTCTAACACAAAGCAGAAGAGTTAATTAAATGCATATATTATTTCTAAATAGACCATAGAACACCCAAGGAGATGTTTTTAGATGAAGGACAGTAAACAGTTTCATAGACTGTACTCAGTGGATTATGCTCATAAGTTTATAAATTGTCCCAAAAGAGGTGAAAAAGAATGGATTAGAAATGCTGGCTTTTCACTAATACAGAAAGGCAACAATACACCCAGGAGCAACCTGACGTAGTGAGAGGTGTCCCTGCCTATGGCAGGGGATTTGGAACTAGATGATCTTTAAGGTCTCTTCCATCCTAAAACATTTTATGGTTATGTGTTCAATTCATAGTATTTTGTGTAGTGGTTTTGCTGCTTCTTTTCAGGACATTTCTTATTTGGATAAGAAATGAGTCTGTCTTACATACTTTCCAAAGACTTGGTTGACTTTCATTTCTGTTGGTCGTTTTGGTCTTGTGCCTTTGGTTTGGCAGGGTGGGAATGTTTCCAACAAAGTGTTTGGATGTTCGGAGTGCTGCTGCATCAATGTTGAAGTGCAAGGTCCTGCACCTAGGTTGGAGCAATCCCAAGCACAGATACAGGCTGGGTGGAGATTGGCTTGAGTGCAGCTCTGAAGAGAAAGACTTGGGAGTGTCAGTTGATGACAAACTAAACATGAGCCAGCAGTGTGCATGGGCAGCCAAGAAGGGCAAACAAATCCTGGGTTGCATNAGTTCTGGAGTCCCCAACGTAAGAAGGACATTGTGCTGTTGGAGCAGGTCCAGAGGAGGGCCACGAAGATGGTCAAAGGGCTGGAGAAACTGCCTTATGAAGACAGGCTGAAGGAGTTGGGGTTGTTCAGCTTGGTGAAGAGAAGGTTCAGGGGGGACCTCAGAGTAACTTATTGATACCTGAGGGGGCCTAACGGAAAGGCAGGGGTAGGACTTTTTAATAAGATATGTGATGGGATGACTAGAAATAATGGATGTAAATTGGAAGGGGGGAGATTCAGGCTAGATATAAGAAAGAAATTCTTTAGGGTGAGGGTGGTGAGAGACTGGAAGAGGTTTCCCAGAGAGGTTGTGGATGCTCCCTCTCTGGAGGTGTTTAAGGCCAGGGTAAACAAGGCACTGAGCAGCCTGATGTAGTGGGAGGTGTCCCTGCCTATGGCAGGGGGTTTGGAACTTGATGATCTTTAAGGTCCCTTCCAAACCAAACTATTCTATGATTGTATGAAGCCTGAGGGTGCAAAGGGATGGTGGTGTACCAACACAAGGCAAAGTGATGGTCTTCAACCTTAGAAGCTGGGGGCAGATGGACCATGAGAATAAATGTGAATAATGAAGCAAGTCCAAGAGCCCTAGAAAACACAACCCAAGTTCCAGCTGACCATTCTTGAGCTTTGGGTAGCCATAGACAAATTTCAGAAAGTAGTTTTGAACCAAAGGAAATGGCTTACAGAAGGTTTGCACTGGAAAAATATGAAGTGCTGCTTGCTCCAAAGCTAAAGATAGTTACAAGCAGCATCACTGCTTGAAGTGAAGGGATGGTTTTTATTTGTGCCTTAGGACAGTGAAGAGGTACCATGAAGGCTGCATGTTTCAGTGACAGGACAGGTAAATGAATTTTGTAGGAGTTTGGGGTATGATGTTAACATTGGAAAGTTAACAGTAGGGCAGAAAACAGTATCAACAAGCAAGTTCAAACTGTTTGGAAAAAGAAAATGTCAGAACTTCATCGTGTACAACAGAAGCAAAAGTTCTTTGTTCTTCCCTGAAATTTGTTCATATTTTTCCTTGGTTTTGAAGGTATTTTGTAATTCTTTATGGTATTCCTTTCCTTTAGAATAAAACTGCAAGCCAAGTAAAGCATTTAACTGTCTTCATTAAAACATTGAAGTTTCCTATAAAGTGATTACTCTTTCATGCACTTCAAAATACAGTCTGATGAGAACTAACACCATAAAATGTCATTTTAGTCAGGTAGTTATGCAGTAAATTCCTAATACTTCCTTTATTTCCCTTGGTTTGCTTGGAAATGATGTGTGTACTTGTAATCCCTTAACCTTAGAGCTGTAAGAAACAAAGCATTTTCACGTGCATTGCTTGTACTTTGGTACACACTGTTTTGCAAACAAAACAGTTGAGATTAGGCAACAAATATGTTTTGACATTTAGGGAGAAATATTTAGACTGTGAAAAACAATGAAACAAAATGCCATGCAGAAAAAAAAACGCTACCACATTTATGGATGTGGAAAACAAGAATAGAACAACTGATTTTATAACACAATTTTTTAAAATCTTGGACTGGTATATCTTTCTGTAATAAAATTGCACTCTGAAGTTCAGGTAATGAAGGTAATTTAGCTGATAACATTTACTTGAACACAGGATGGAGTTTCTGTACATAAGGAAAAACTCCTTTAGTTAGAGGATGCAGAGAACTCAAAGAGGCTGCCCAGAGAAGTGGTGGAGTTTCTGCCTCTGGAGACATTCAAAACCCACTTGAAGGAGTTCCTCTTCACCCTACTGTGGGTGAGCCTACTCTGACAAGGACATTGGACTTCTTTAGAGGTCCCTTCTAGCCCCTACAATTTCATGATTCTATGATTCCAAAGAATTTGACAAAGCTCTTCACCAAATGAGAGACTGGTTTCTCCTGGATTTCTTTATAGTTACAAAAAAGAGACAGACGCCTCCTCAGGACCACCCAGAACAAGGATCTTATTTGAGCTCTGATTTGACCCCATGTGAAACCTGTCTCTGTTGACTACAGAGGACCTCTGGGAAACAGTTATCCCCCAGATAACCCCAGCCTTTGCAACTGCTGTCTTTAATATCCATGTCAGGTCTTTCAACTGGATTTTCTGGATTCCACTGTCTCACGATGCTTTATTATTTTTGTTGAATATTGTAGGCTAGCGGTAGTTTAAAGGGCAATGTATTCTCAGCCTGAACTGTCTTTTCTTCTGGGGATATATTTAAAGCTGTAAGGAGAGGCAATGGTTATCTCATTTGAAAGTCTTACTTCTATTCTCAGGGCAGTAATTGATACCTCAAAGAGTATGGCTACCTTTTCCTTTCCTCATGTGTATTATGATTCATAAAGGGGAATCTTGTTACTCCTTAAATAGCAGGGCCTGAAGATGCCAACCTGAAGTGCTTGGAATAGAGAGATTGTGTCACCAGCAGAGAAAGGCCATAGGAAGAAAAATAAGCCTCTAAATAATTTGATTATCTCCCATGCCAGCATTTCCATTAAAGCTGTCACCTGTGCTCATGTGTTTGAACTCAACTGAGCTAGTGTACCCAGGGAGAATTTGAGATGCAAGATAAGACTGGAGACTAAGTAGCATCACAGAGAACAAATAAAACACTTAAAAGTAAAACAAAACAAACAAAAAAGACATGCAGATGCAGTGCTTAGAGATGTGGCTCAGTGGTGGGTTTGGCAGCATTAGGTATACAGTTGGACTAATTGATTTTAGGAGTCTGTTCCAACCTAAACGATTCTATGATTCCATAAGAACCACATCTGGAAGCCATCAATCAAGGCAACCACTTAATTGCTCATTTCTGTTGAAATAGAGGAGGGAAGAAGTGTGTCCTTAGGCTAACTAGCCATGAACCTCTTTGTATCACTGACTTTGAATGAGAGCGAGATTGTGTTTGCTGATGGTTGAGCTGGCAGCTGCACTGGCAGTGACCCCAGCTGGGACTCCCTGGGGGACAGGGATTAAGTTATCACACCTGAACCAGCAGCTTTTGAAGCTGGGACTGCAGAGCAAGTCCAGGAAAAGCGAGCAGTCTTCACTCAAGCTCTCTTCAAATCATCCAACGTTTCCTTGCAAATTGCTGTAGTAAGGAAGAGTTCTGTGAAACCAGCAATGCTTAGAGGTCAGATAGGAGCAGCTTGCTGTAAAAGAGTCTATTGATAAAATAGAAACAGTCCACCAGCAGAGAGAGAAATCATAGTCAGATGGACAGTTCTGGTAATGGACAGATAAAAGGAAAAAAAAAATCCAGAAACTGTGATGGATTCAGTCAGCTGTCAAAACCATCTTTAGTTCTTCTGCACACCCATTAATACTATCCCAGAGGAAAGCCACCAACATGCATGAGATTTTTTTGCTGTGAGGGCGTTGAGACAATGGAACAGGTTCCCCAGAGAGGTTGTGGATTCCCCCTCAATTCCTGGAGGCGTTTAAGGCCACTCTGGATGAGGCATTGAGCAACCTGGTGTAGTGGGAGGTGTCCCTGCCTAGGGCAGGGGGGTTGGAACTCGATGATCTTTAATTTCTCTTCAAACCCAAACCATTCTATAATTCTATGATTTGAATTCACACTGGCACTTGATTGTGAGATGCCATGATGAGTTTCTCTGAGTCTGCTGCTCAGGAGGTTATCTGACCCCTGTTTAACAAGTTTAATAGCTTGTTCAATATAGTACTTAATAATGTAATTCAATTTTTAAGCGTTAACAAAGTGTTTGATATTAACTCATTAAGATTAGGAAGCCGATGGAAGCAATCATGTTCTTGTTTCTCTCCCATTCTCTCAATCATTTAAAACAAGATAAAAATGCATGAAATTATCTTATCATACGGATTTTACAATTATTGCTCAAATTACAGTAAACTGTAATTAATTAATTAGCATACAGATTTTGCTGAATCCCCCTGTTGTCAGTTTGGAGATCAAGGCTTCAGGTAAATTGTTCTTAGAGATTTTAATTGTGATTTATCTTTTAACACTCCAGTAATGTGATATGATGAGCGTGCATGCATGTAATAGGGCTTCACTTATAAAGGTAAAAGGTCTTCTTAATAATTGAATTTTCCCAAATGCTGCCATATTTTAGAAGCATCGTTAGCTTGGCATTTATCTCTGATTTTCAAGGAATGCACAGTTCAGTGCCTCAGACAGTACTGGATGTGTTCATTCTGTCCAGTTAAGAATCAATAGATGGAATCAAGTGATTTCAACCCCAAGTGCTCCGCAAGAGCAGCATCACCCAGCTCACCACCTGATGAACCATATAGCCTGTACTGGGAAAAAAACTATTTGTAAAAGCAATATAACTGTGACTAAAATAGAAATAATATTTTCAGGCATTATCATATAATCATGACCTTGCCAAATGACTTCTGTTTGCACTATGGCTGAGTTTAATAGGAGCTTCCCCACAACAGAGCAGTCTTTAGTAAGGAGTGATCCCCATCCCTTGCGTTGCGTAGCATCAAGTCTGTGAGTCCCTATAGAAATTCAAGTGATTAAAAGACACACCAAAGGAGACCAGGCTGTGTTTTTTGCATCACTTGTCCATCAGCGTCATCTCATAAATTCTCTCCTCTCTATGTAGAAGAACACAAATGATCTTTTCTCAGGTTAGATCATTAAAATAATCTTCTTTCTTTCTAATCTGGGATGATCAGCTTTAAATGAGGTTTGGGGGTAGGGCTTTCCATTTGCCTGCTGTTATCAGTGTTTGTACTGAAATTAAAAGTCTCCAGAGCTAAGCTGGTGATGCTGTAAATGATTGATTTGTTATCACTCTCTGGAAATTAGTTTGTCGTGGAAGGGAGCTCAAGAAATCTGAAGGCTCTGCATTGCAGACCAAAGGCAGCAGGTTCTCAGTTTAAAATAGGGACTAATAATGAAGAAGAGGGTAAGTGCGGGTGTCACAGGCAGACTGCTAATTTTCAGGAGCACTCAGAAGGGCTGGCACTCTTTTGCAGCAGGAGGATGCTCAGGGTGCTCACTTTGTGCTGTAGCTATGTCTTGGCTGTTTGGATGCAGTGGTTCCCAGTGAGGATGATTCACTAAAGAGTCCCCCATTATGTCTTTGTCTGGATAGAAACCCCAAATGTGAGGGAAGAAATACACCAGGACTTGGTGCAGTGGGAAGGGCTGCTCTTTGTGGGGGACAACTGCAGCTTATTCAAGTGGTCACCCAAGAGCAGAGGTCCCAGCTGCTCCCAGTGGGAATGTGTTCCTCCTTCCCTATTCTCTCAGCATGCCTCTGTCTGACTGTTCAGTACAGATATAAATATTCATTTAACATCTAAAACACCATGTTGTTGTTGTTGGCCCTCAAGTAATCTCTGGTGGCTCCTTTACTCGGCTCTGGTGAAACCCCACCTGGAGTACTGTATCCAGTTCTGGAGCCCTCACCATAAGAAGGACATTGAGCTGTTGGAGCAGGTCCAGAGGAGAGCCACGAAGATGGTCGAAGGGCTGGAGCAACTGCCCTATGAAGACAGGCTGAAGGAGTTGGGATTGTTCAGCCTGGAGAAGAGAAGGCTCAGGGGGGACCTCAGAGTAACTTATCAATACCTGCAGGGGGCCTACAGAAAGGCAGGAGTAGGACTTTTTAATAAGATATGTGATGGGAGGACTAGAAATAAGGTTGGAACTCGATGATCTTTAAGGTCCCTTCCACCCCTAACTATTCTATGATTCTATAAGGTGAGGATGTGGACTTTTTAAGGCAAATAAGTTGATTGAAGCAAAAACTTGTCCACATGGAAGAGCTCTTGATTACACAGCCTCCCTCTGCTCAGAGGCTGCATATCCTGGAGGAATGTGGTTTTCAGAATGAGCTTTATCATATAAGTCTGCAACAGCAGTCTGCTCAGAACAGTGCTGCCAATCGTAGCACCTTTCAAAATGAAGAGCTTTTAAAATACAAAATGCAAGACATTGATGTGCAGGAGACTCTAGATTACAGCGTGGGGGAAGAAGGAGCTTCACTTAATGCTGAAAAAGCCTTTGGGATGCATTCCCATTTCATCTGACTGATTTGCAAATTAATTATGCTAAGCAGGTTCCTTTAATTACATTGCTTGAAGGTAGAGCAGCAGAAAGTGTAAATTCCATGAGAGAGAGAGCAAAGGTTTCCACTGCCAGTTATTGAGCTAAATTCAAGAAGGGCATCTGTAGAGTTATGGGGCAGAATGTAATTATTTTAAATTAAGTCCAGAGAAACTCCTGAATTCCTTGGTTTGCTTTTGTCCCTGTGCTGCTGCGCCCAGTTGTTTGCAGGACATTTTTCCAAAGCATGAAGACTTTCCATTACTCAGCTTCTGTGATGGGGCAGCCTGCGGTAAGCTCAGAGTATCTGGCTGTTCTTAGGAAGGATCAAGGGTATTGTTTGACTTAAACCACAATAGAGGGAGGTCTGTTCCGTGCATCCAAGTGTTTCTCCTGCCTTGCGGTTTCTGAGAAAGGCGAGCCTAAGTGTCTAGTACTCCATGTGTGGTATACACCACCACCATCTAGTGGTTACCTTCCAACTTGATGGATTGCTGGTACTCGGCAGAATTATCCTGGAAACTGGGAAAACTCACCCGAGGCTCTTCCATCTCAGTACTTTTCTGCATCATTTTATTGTTCACTTTGGGAAAATAGTCAAAGAAGAAAGAATGAAAATTCTGTTGTCCCTTTTTAAAAACTGGAGAAGCTATCTGAGTGATCAATATAGAACTCACATATTTCCAAGATGCAGTATGGAAGAGACACTGTTCTTGGCATGTACTGAAACTGAGCACATAATATGACTGGTTTGCATATTACTTATGCTGAGCAGTTCCCTTTAATTACATTGCTTGAAGGTAGAGCAACAGAATATGTAAATTTCATGAGAGAAAGCAAAGGTTTCCACTGGTAGTTATGAGGAAGATAATCTTAAAACCATGCTCTTAACTCTAAAATATTCTGATGTTGTGTTAGTCATTTTTGCTAACAAATATCTTCAGATAATTTGACTATTGCATGTAAAAATAATTGGACTTTATGGAATCATGGAATGGTTTGGGTTAGAAGGGACCTTCAAGATCATCTAGTTCCACCTCCCTTGCCATGGACAGGGACACCTCCCACTACACCAGGTTGCTCAGTGCCTCATTCAGCCTGGCCTTAAATAGCTCCAGGGATTGAGGGGGCATCCACAGCCTCTTTGGGCAACCTGTTCCGGTGTCTCACCACCCTCACAGGAAAGAACTTCTAAGAGTGCATTGAAGCACAACCCAAAATATTCATTATGTCCAGGAAAAGTTTGTGCTCAATTCACTTAAATTTTGCCATACTGGAGTCTGACGTTATACATTGGGCATCTCTGACAGCCAATTCTAGAGAGGTGAATTCATCCTGCCTATTTCAAGCATCCTCCTATTTTAGGACAGACCAATCTCTTGTTGGAGGTGGTAGATTCTCTCCAGTGACTGTCAAAAGAACCTTGATGACTAACTTAGATGGGCTACTCGTTTTATAGATTAAGTGAAATAAATATAACTCCAAAAAAATTTAAGGTACAGTTAGTAGGAAATTTTCTTTTTAAATCACTGTTTGCTTTTAAGAATCAAAGTTGAAATTTTATACTTGTCCTTAACCATAAGATTTTTTTTAATGGTTTTTTTTTTAGTTAAACATAGATATTGGTACACTCTGTTCTGATCTGCATTTGCAAGCTGTAAATGAATCTCAGTCCCTAATGCAAATGTTACATATTTGACATGGGCTTTGGAAATTCAGGCCTTTCTCTTATTGTAAAGAAAAGGTTTTGCAAATGCAACAGTAACGAGTTCTGTTTCTTAGCCATCCTTTGTGAGTGGATCCTTTTTATTCCAATTATGAGTTACAAGTTCATCCTCTCCCACGTGTTACTTTTTGGTTAATCATAGAATAGT
>VZTY01014788.1:0-46366 GCA_013400935.1 Turnix velox
TTCTATGATTCTATGAGGAGGTGAGTGGCTGCAGTAGGCTTCATTGCTGGCTAGGGTTAAACCCCCCAGCATTTGTCTATGGTAGATATTGGGATCACTCCCACCTCTCCCGTGCAGATGGGTCTGCTCTTTTGTTTATAGCCAGGAATTTCATCTGTTCTTGGTGCATCATTAGCAGATGATGTTTGGATTGCAGGCACTATCACAATGTGGAATTTTTTTGCTTAGAATAAATACGGCTTCCATCAGGTGAGTTCCCAGCCAGTCTGAAGCAATGTGGGTCTGAGCTTTGTGGTTTTGCCTGGTTCTTCAGCTCTTGCTTCCTAAGACTTTTGGGCTGCTACTTCCCTGTTTTCTTTGTGGAGATACAGAATCATAGAATGGTTTTGGTTGGAAGGGACCTTCAAGATCATCCTCTTCTAACCCCCCTGCCATGGGCAGGGACACCTCCCACTAGACCAGGTTGCTCAGTGCCTCATCCAGCCTGGACTTAAACAAATCCAGAGATTGAGGGGGCATCCACAGCCCCTCTGGGCAGCCTCTTCGGTGCCTCACCACCCTCACAGCAAAGTATTTCTTTCTTATCTCCAGCCTGAATCTCCCCTCTTGCAATTTATAGCTATTATTCCTAGTCCTGCCATCACATACCCTATTAATACTTGATGGTGCAGTACTGATTCTTAGAGCTTTGAGGTCATTGTGGGAAGTACCTTGGAGAAAACATGTGCATCATATCTTTTAATTTGCCTGCAAATTCCATCACTAGTTAATCTAGCTTTCTCTGTTGTGAGAAGATATTGCAGATTATATCAGCAGTTTGTGAAGTTACAGGTTGTTAATGGGTTGGCTGCAGGGCTTCTACTACCCAGATAATAGTTAAATCTGTGCATTCCTTTTTGTTGAATTAATCTTATTTAGTGGTACTGATATTTGGGAGGTTCATCCAGGTTCCTGCAGGTGACGGGAATGGCTTTTAATCATAAAATACGTCTGTGAAGAATGATAAAGCAAGGCTTTAGAACAGCATTTTTATCTTCTCTGATTTTTGACATGTGTGTAGTTGTTTTTCTTCTTGTGTTGCCTTTATCCAGCCACTTGATCATGTGAATAGTTTTAGGTAATGAACCTGATTTTACAATTTGTAGTTTTTTAACCATTCGCAGTTTATGCCTGTTTCAGCCTTTATTTTTCTTCAGATTCTTGCTATGTTGATTTTATTAGCTGTTTTAAATCTGATTCAAGGACCTCTTGCAGGATTAATTTGCTTATGTACTGTATTGTCATACAGCAATCAAGCTTCAGTACAGTTTTATATACATTAGACTGTTGAATGTCTAGCTAGAAGAGTCATAAAGATGAATAAAAAGCAAGTAAATTAGTTTTGTGTTTAATTAATTGAGATGTATAGCTTCGTGTATGTCTTAAACATGTGAACTTATTTTGTTCTCTTGGACATTTCCTTCAGTCTTTAATGTGTGTGCACACATTTGGATAATTTGTAATCTTAATTAAAAAAAAAGTGACTTAAATTATTAAGGAGAAGGAATCAATAAATGTATGTGCCAGTGGTAGATCTGGTTAGCTGATGTTGATTATAAAAAATAGATGAACAGCTGTGGTGTCAGCGGCAAAGATGAGTTATATTTTACTATTCCAACAGCAGCAAGCAAAAAAAGGTCTGCTCTTTGTCCTCCATTTAAAATGCACCATAATCCATGTGAAAATTTAAGTGGAATTCAGGGAAGCAAGTGTCTCATATATCAATGCTTTTGTTTGATTGATTTTTTTTTTTCTTCTCTTAGCACTATGGATACCATGGAATATGCACAACTTATAAGGCAGGCTGGGAACCAGGATTTTAAAAATGGAAATTACTCTTTGGCCATCAGAAAGTATGATCAAGCTCTTTATCTGCTCAACTGTTTAATGCAGTGGGTCCCGTAAGTATTATTGAACAGCAAGTTGTAAACAATGAGACAAGTCAGGAATTTATTAACTCACAACTATATTTCTTGCCCTGACAGCTGATTTCCTTGTATCTTTTTTCACATTTTTTAGTGTACCAGTTTTATAATTAAAGAGGGATGTGTATGTGGGAGACTGGTTAGTGCTTGTAATCACAGTATTTTTAAATAAGCACTTTGATAATTAAAGAGGGATTGCTGTTCTTGACATGTATGTGGGAGATTGGTGAGTGTCTGTAATCTCAGTGTTTTGAATAGCTAGAAAATCAACTAGAAATTAGTGTTAATAAAGCTAAAATAGTTTTTTTCTTCTAGACTGTGTTGGTTTCTGTTCACTTCTGTTTTTTAGCTGACATGCTGTGATTTAATCTTGCTGTGGTTCTGCCACATATTGGTGAGGTCTATAGACTGATGTTGCATGGATCATCCACTTAAAAATGATTCATGCATGTTACTTTGTTCTTGCTATTTGGTCTCAGATTTGTTAAAAATATTTTTTGAGAGGAAGACTTCCTTGGGTATTTCTTTACAAATGTTAAGTGTTTGTTCTCCTCAATTAACATCAGTTGCAGCTGTTGCTAATGTTGAAATAACTGGTGGTAACTGTTAAGTTAACAGAATATCAGGGATTGGAAGGGACCTCAAGAGATCATCTAGTCCCATTCCCCTGACAGAGGAGGAACACCCAGATCAGGTCACACAGGAAGGAGTCCAGATGGGTTTTGAATGTCTCCAGAAAAGGAGACCCCACACCCTCTCTGGGCAGCCTGTGCCACTATTCTCTCACCCTCACCCTGACAAAGTTTTTTCTCCTGTTTCTGTTCTAGCTTGAACCCATTACTCTGAGTCCTATCAATGGAGGTCACTGAGAAGTGCCTAGCAATGTCCTCCTGACACTCACCCTTTACATATTTATAAACATGAATGAGGTCACCCCTCAGTCTCTTCTCCAAGCTAAAGAGACCCAGGTTCCTCAGCCTTTCCTCATAAGGGAGATGCTCCAATCCCTTCATCATCTCTGCATCTCTGTGCTGTACCCTCTCAAGCAGATCCCTGTCTTTCTTCAACTGAGGGCCCCAGATCTGGACATAATACTCCACTTGGGCAGAGCAGAGAGGGAGAAGAACCTACTGACCACATCCCTTCTAATACACCCCAGGATGCCATTGGCCTTCTTGGCCGCAAGGACACATTGCTGGCTCGTGGTCATCCTGCTGTACACCAGGAACCTCATATCTCTTCCTCTACCTAATTGAACACTGTCCATTCATTTATTTAGACTCTTTGCCTCTTTGACTAAGTAGGAAAATAAATCTGGGGTATGGCAGTAGAACTGAGTGCAGACAGAGCTGAGCAGGCTGCTCCCTTTCCTCTTGCTGTAGGTTTCCTCAGCAGGATTTGCTTGCATGTCGGAGTGTCATCTGGGCACATCAGTGTAATTGAAAGAACTTTGTTGAGTGTAAATTAGTAGAGAGGGAGAATATGAAAGATGCAGTTCCGTGGCACAT
This sequence comes from Turnix velox, assembly GCA_013400935.1. NCBI lineage: Eukaryota > Metazoa > Chordata > Aves > Charadriiformes > Turnicidae > Turnix > Turnix velox. The sequence continues at coordinate 3,473 of VZTY01014788.1, forward strand.
GCTGTTTGTTCAAGCACAGACAAGACAGGCTTTACACCTCCCTGGGACCCTGTGGACTGTAGCTCTGTAATTTGTGTGCAGCTCTTTCTAGAAACTCTCTTAAATACAGTAGATAGTTTAAATGCTTTAATATATTCTGTTCTCTAAAACACATTTAGCTGATATAAAATTGGATGCTTCCCTTGACTTTGTCAACTGGTGAAACAGTAAAATGCATTTAGATGAGATTTTGGTAACCAAAATGTGTTTAACATTCTTTTAACTAGTAGCTTCTATTCTTCTGTCTGATTTTGTCCTGTTAGTGGCCACTGGATTTCGCTGAGCCATATCTAGATGTGTTTAGGTGGTCTAAAGTCTTTTTCTAAATCCTCACACAGCATTATTTCCAGTGGTTTGGCTTTCTGCTTCAGGAGACCAAGATAGCATTTAGGCTGTCACTGAGAGTTTTTATAACTGGTATTCAAATTATCTTTATTTTCTACAACTCAATTTTTCTATCTCTGATTTTGTTAGATGGGAGAGATGTAGGCTTCTTTTCTTTTTTTCTTGCTGATAGCTATGATGATTGATGCATCGTTTTTGAAGTGACTAAACAGTTACGTTAAAAATGTATTTCTAGGTGTTCCAGGGACATAGCTGTGTTGCAATGCAATAAATCTACTGCCTTGTACAACCTTGGCAAATGGACAGAAGCCGTATTTTCAGCCTACCTGAGCTTACACTGGGATCCAGAATATGTTAAGGTACTCGGAGATGTTTAAGCTGGCAGTTTTTGCGTGCCTTCCTTTTTAAAATAAGTATCAGTATCTGTTTGTATTTTGGTTTTGATGTATGATAAGCATATACAACATAAAATTCCAAAACTGATGTCTGACTGTAAGTGAGCTTCTAATAAAATGAAGCAGCTGCCTTTTGCACCACAAGATCCTGGTTCTTTCTGGGATCCCAACAAGAGAGGTGCCAATGCTTTCAAGAAAGATAACTATTAATATCCTACTCGAGGTGATAGAAAATAATAAAATCTTACTTGCCTTTGTGATGCTGGAGACCCAGGGATGACACAGCACTGCCCAGGTCTGGGGTCAAGCCATAATGTATGCAGTGCAGGTCCTGTCTGTGGTGAGATTCACCAGTTCTCCCTTCACCTGTGGCCTTACAAAGCCTGGCTCTTGGTAGAGATTCATCAGCCAGTGAGAGCAGTGAGGTCCAGCTTGGGCATTTGACTCTGAAGGCTCCCTCAGGCCTCAGGAACTTTCTTGAGTGTAAATTAGTAGGAAAAAGATCAAAGATGCAGCTCTGTGGCACGTGCTATTTGTTCAAGAGCAGACAAGGCAGGTTTTACACCTCCCTGGGACCCTGTGGACTGTAGTTCTGTAATTTTTGTGCAGCTCTGTCTTAATATTCTTTGCGCATTAATAAACCTGCAGTTCCTGGGAAGAGTAGGTGGTGATTAAAGGCATATCAAACATCCAGTGGAAAATTTAGTGTGTCTGTCCAGTGGACAGAACAATGTCCTCCAGTTGCACTTGTGATTATGTACATAGTAACTTAAATACTTGCCTGTTAGGATGAAGTAGGGGCTACACAAAGTTTATGATAGAAGTACAAGTTTGAATTCATTCCTCTGTACAATAAACTGTCTTCTGCACCAACTGCTGCAACCTCCCACATGCTTTAGTAAGTAATTTTAGTAAAAATTTAGTAAAATTTTAATCAAATTTTAGTGAATTTTATTTAGAAATGGTAAAACTGTATGGAAATATGGTAGAAATTAGATTAAATTGCAGTATGCCAGTTCCCTAATTTGAATAAATTGACCCTGCTGTGGATCTGACACAGTAAAGCCTGAATCGGTGGTGAATATAAGCACGTTTCAGGTGTTTTAGGCTGAAAAATGTATGTATTGTGGTCAATACTGTAAAATGTGATATGGGAAGATAAACGTATATTGTGGACCTTTTGATAAGAAACAAATGCTAAAAAATAGTTTTAACCAGAGAAGGTTAGATTATAGTTGCTGACCGTATATGTTTCATCTTGTAATAATTTTCCAGGGCTTTTTTTTCAGGAGTATCATCCCTAGTATCTGTGATGGACTTGGTAGCATATTGTGAATTTCAAGGAATGTTTATTGTGCTTTTATTTTTGATCTGTGTGTAAGAAGCAGGAAAAAAGCACATGTCATTCTTATGTAGGTAGTGATAGGAAAAAATTGCTAATGTTTTATTTTGAAGTAAAGATGTCTGAATGTTTTTTGTTCTCCTTTTTTTCCTCAGGCTTACTACAGAGCTGGCCACTCATTGATTATGTTGTCAAACTCTTATGAGGCAATTTCTATGTTTCATAAAGGTTTGATTCTCCTGAATGCTTCTGGCGATCGAACTCAAATTGCTGATTTTATAGCAGGAATCTTCACCAGTGTCAATGGTAAATCAAATTAAGAACTGAATTTTACCGAGGAACCTTTCAGGAGTGATGTGTTAACAGTTTGAGAGAACCCATAACAATGTACTACCATTTAGGTGATTTTTCTATCACCCAGTGTCCCCTTCCCACCCAGAAAGAGGAATTGGGAGGAGCAAGGAAATGCAAGGGTTGAAATTTAAGTAGATTTTAAATCAATTTAAGTAGATTTAATAGGATCAGACTAAATGGTTCACAGTAACACAAAAGAACTCATATTAATCTCGTATAAACTCATATAATAAGCTCATATATAAACTCACATAATGGAGTGCAACAGCCTGGGGAAGAAGGGAACGTCTCAGGAGTCTGGCACCAGGATAAGGAGTTTCTCTGGATCTCAGCCATCCAGGGAGGGAGACAAAGAGACAGTGAGCAAGAGAAATTAGTCAGCAAGCTTTCTAATTTGTAGAAAATGTGACCTTCAAGGTATGAAATAATCCTGTTGGCCCATCAAATGTTTGGGTCAAATGTCCATACCTTGTTCCTCCTCAGTATCCCTGTACCAGGCAATGCTTGAAAACAATGAGACCTTAAATCCCACATAGCCTAGTTGGCTATAAAGTAAGTATTTTTATTAATTCAGAGACTAGATTCTTCCAAAAAGTGTGGTTTTCCCCAGCGTTAAAAGATTATTTAGGTCTGTGTCTCTCAGAAGAGGACATTGATGACAACATAAACTCTTATTAGGAGNAGGATAAGGAGTTTCTCTGGATCTCAGCCATCCAGGGAGGGAGACAAAGAGACAGTGAGCAAGAGAAATTAGTCAGCAAACTTTCTAATTTGTAGAAAATGTGACCTTCAAGGTATGAAATAATCCTGTTGGCCCATCAGTCAGCAAACTTTCTAATTTGTAGAAAATGTGACCTTCAAGGTATGAAATAATCCTGTTGGCCCATCAAATGTTTGGGTCAAATGTCCATACCTTGTTCCTCCTCAGTATCCCTGTACCAGGCAATGCTTGAAAACAATGAGACCTTAAATCCCACATAGCCTAGTTGGCTATAAAGTAAGTATTTTTATTAATTCAGACACTAGATTCTTCCAAAAAGTGTGGTTTTCCCCAGCGTTAAAAGATTATTTAGGTCTGTGTCTCTCAGAAGAGGACATTGATGACAACATAAACTCTTATTAGGAGGTCCTTTGTGGGATCATTCATATGATCTTTAGTGCCACAGGTAGTGTATGGTTAATTATTATACTGAATGGCCTCATCAATGGCATATAGTGAACCTAGTCCTTTTGGTATACACCAAACACTAACAGTCCCAAAACACTGTGCAGGAGAGTGTGTTGTCTCCCTGGAACATGCAAATGGTGGAACAGTTTCAAAGTCAGGGAGATAAGGTTGGAGATCTGGAACTCCAGACTCTGAAGAGTTTAGTGGGCTTTGTACAAATCACTATGCTTTTCCTTTAGCTGGGTAGATCTGGAAGTAATTAGAAGGTAATCTGCTTAATCTTGAGTTTCCAGTGCAGTGTGTTCCAGTGTGGAGGACTTTGCTTCAGCTAGTAATGGATAGCAATGACAAGAGAGAATCTGGCCTTTCTGTAGCACTGTTGGAGGATTTTTTTTGAGCAGTGCCCAACCTGTGTCTCCTTGCTCTTTCCTCACTCTCTCCTCTTTTACTTGCTTTTTTTGTCTACCTCACAGACTCATGGAGCCAGGAGATTTCAGGTTGTGCCACTGATGCATTTACTTGAACCCATGTAAAAGGGGCTGATGTCATAGAATCACAAAATGGTTTGGGTTGGAAGGAACCTTAAAGATCATCTAATTCAAACCCCTCCCAATAGACCAGGTTGCTCAGTGCCTTGTCCATCCTGGCCTTAAACATCTCCAGAGAGGGGCCATCCACAACCTCTCTGGGCAGCCTCTTCCAGTATCTCACTGGTGCTTAGAGATGTGAGATAGGGATTCTTGAGGGTAGGGATTCATATTTTATTTTCTCCCCCCTTTTTTAAGGAAGTCTGGCTGCTGATAACAAGGTGCCGCATCACTTAGGTGGCCAGGGATTTTTTTTAGCCTTCACTTGCCATTCTGGGAATTAGCCAGTGCTGAAGTCACCGTGGATTGAAATGATTTAAATGGAGACCTCAACTTGAAAAGTGCTGCATACACTGAATTGTTTTTTTTCAATTGCTTATTCTTGCAGATGAACGAGTCTTTCCACCAACATTCCCCCCCGCCTATGATTATATTTTCAGTGCCAGGTTTGATGCCCTGATCTGGCAAGCAGTGATAGAAAGGCTGGCCCAGAAAGGAAAGTGGAGGGTGAGTCCGCAGCTGCCATGTGGTGGGCACTCCTCTCCTACCTCTGTACCTTCACAGACCAAACCAGGAGGTGTTACTCTCTGATTCAAAATCTGGATTTTTTTTTTCACAGATTTGAGAAATAAATCTGCTGATAAATTTAATTCTGGGGTTTGTTCCTTGAAGGTTTGCAATGAACTTGAAATCATGCCTTGTATCTTAACTGTTGTCTCTGTTATAATTATGGTGCCCTCTAGAGTAATTTTTCTTGAAAGAAATCAGAGGTGGAAAAATATGTTTTTATGTGTTTTCCTATACAAGGGAGACCTTATATCAGCTTTTCAGTAACTAAAGGGGACTTAAAGATGGAGGAGGTGGTCTATCAGGGAATGTAGCTGGGATAATGATTTTACATTGAAGGAGTATAGATTTATATTAGATATTAGGAAGAAATTCCTTTTTCTGAGTCCCCCTCAATTACTGAAAGTCTGCAGTAAGATCTCTCTGGAGCTTTCTCTTCTCTGGGGTGAATAATGGCAACTCTCTCAGCTTTTTTTATAGGAGAGGTGCTCCATTCATAAAGTCATAGAATTGGGATTGGAAGGGATCTTCAAGATCATCTAGTTCCAGCTCCCCTGCCATGGGCAGGGACACCTCCCACTAGGCTAGGTTTCTCAGTGCCTCATCCATTGTGACCTTAAACACCTCCAGGGAGAGAGGGGGTATCCACAATTTCTCTGGGGAACCTCTTCCAGTGTCTCACCACCCTCATTCCTTGATCATCATCTTTGTGTCCCTTCTCTGGACTGGCTTCAACGAGTCCATATCTTTTCTTTGCTGAGGACCCCAAAACTGGATACAGTACTCCAGATTGGGTCTCACGAGAGTAGAGTCCAGGGTGGGAACTACCTCCCTGTAACTGCTGACCACTTTTCTTCATAGGCAGCCCAGGGAATGCTTGGCTTTCTGGGGTAGAAGCTTACATTGCCAGCTTGTATCCAATTTTTTATTCACTGGTACCATGGGTATACTCCTCCGGTGGGCTGCTCACAAGCCATTTCATCCCCCAAAGCTGTCCTGATACTGGGGATTGTGCTGACCCAGGTGCCTGACCTTGCTTTTGGCACTGTGGAACTTCATAAGGTTCACATGGTCACACTGCTAGAGCCTGTCAGGGTCTCTTTGGATGGCATCCTGTGTATCAACTGCCATTTGCAGTCTTGCTGAATTTGCACCACACAATCCCACTATGTAATTGATGAAGATATTAAATAGTATTGTTCGCAGAACAGACCTCATTACAGACATACATTACTGGTTTCCACTTGCACACTATGACATTGACTATAACTATTTGTGCAAAGCCATCAAGTCAACTTCTTGTCCATCCAACATTTCTCTCTCCAATTTAGAGCTGAGAATGTTGTGAGGGACTGCATCATAGTATCGTGGTCCTTACAGAAATCTAGGTAGGTGATATCTGTAGTTCTTCCCTTGTCTTCTGCTGAATCAAGGCGGGTTTTCAAGAAGTAAGGTAAAGTTTTGGGGAAAACTGAGAAACTGGGAAAAGATACAGTAAGCATTTCTTTCTTTCTCTTTAGAATATTGTAGCTCATGAGTGTCATCCTCATGATTGTCCTAAAGCAAAGGGACAATTCCAAGGTGTATTGGAAAAACTCTTAGGGCCTTCCTGGCCTTTCTATATTGTTTTTATTTCTGTGGAAAACTTAATGTAAGAATTCAGTTGATGAATGAAAGGGAAGATTCAGTAGCCTGTTACAATCTTAAAAAAAGATCTGAAATATTGTCAGCTGCTGTTTGCTGACAAACAAGATCTTTCTTACAAGATCTGACAAGACAGTGAAAACAAAAGATTTCCAAGTGTGCTTGTAAGTTCACTAATATGTTTTCTTTTCCAGTCTTGTCTGTTGTTGTTGTCTGACAAGAAATCATTGCCCTCCAATCTCAGAGTCAACCAGTTATCACTGAAGAATCTCTTTGAGGTAAAGCAGCACCTGGTTTTGTCTTTTTTTTTTTTCCTCTTGTATCTATTTCTTTTCTTCCTCTCTACTTTGCTGAGAGATTTTCCATCCCGTGTCCAAGGGTAAAACAGCTCGAAGAAAAATAAAATGGGAAATAATACATAGAATTTTAATCAGACCACAGTAAATCATCTATTTTGTTCCTTTTCATTTGACTATTACAAAAACCCTTAATTTGAGTGACTTCTGCATGTAATTTAACATTTCCTTTGATTTTGTCAGAAGAAACTGTCTTCCTGTCAAGTTCAGCAAGTTAATGGTGTCGTGCTTGCAATGTCTGAATTCAGTGCAAAATAATATCTGACACCACTTAAATTGGAAATGTTTCCCAACAGGGACAATTTATGATATTCCTAGTATTATTATGCTCTGCTAGCTTGTTTTAGGACTGCTTCATTGTCTTGAGTATGACATTATAGGGAGTGGAGCTGGGTGCAGTGCTGGGATTTTCCTTAATGCCCCAATTTTTTGGCAGGTTGCTTTATACCTTCACAGCAGTTGCTAAGCTTTATTCCTAAAGACTCTGATGCTTTTTATATGACTTGGAGGCAAGGTGGGTACGTGTAGCCATAGACCCAAGTAGCCACAATTTCTAATGCCATTGTCTGAGAGGATGGCATCTGCAGGCAGCAGAATTTGTTCTTCATGTTGCATGAAACTTGTTCTTTTCTTTATCTTGTTCTCATGTTCTGCAGTGTTCTGTACTGGCAGGATGAAATAATTTTTTCCATCTGTCAGAAACTGCTGCTCTCATGTGTACTTTGCTACTGGCTGCCTGGTATGTGTGCCATGCACAGTGCTACATCCCAGAAGTTCTGCCCACGTGTGAGGTTGGTGGCTTTTTAGGGCTTTCTGCTGCTTCCCCCTGCCTTTATCCACCAAAACACTTTGAGTATCTGAAGGTGTGTGCAACCAGTGTTTCTGCCAGGCTGCCCCGGGAGGACGTGGAATCTCCTTCTCTGGAATTATTCAAAACCCACCTGGAGATGTTCTTGTGTGACCTGATCTGGGTGTTCCTGCTCTGGCAGGGGGATTGGACTAGATGATATCTCAAGGTCCCTTCTAATCTCTGACGTTGTGTGGTTCTGGTCCCCTTAGCAGCCAGGGTGTAGCTGGACACCAGCTGTGAGCCAGGTGCTGCTGGTAGCTCCATGGGCTTTGCCATTCAGGAATAACCCTGCCCATGGCAAAGGGTTTGGAACTAGATGGTCTTGAAGGTCCCTTCCAGCCCAAACCATTCTCTGATTCTGTCTCTGATTCTCCAAGAGCAACCAGTGTGTAGTAGCAGCACACCAGCTTTCTAAAGGCATGTTACAGTTTACATGTGTTGTTATGCAGTGGATGCTTAGTAGTTGCAAGTTGGTTTTTTTCCATAAACTCATTTCCGTTAGGAAGCTAACAGAGTGAGCAGGAGTAATTCTAAAAAGGAAGAGAAAGGCAAAGGAAATACACTAGCATCATTTATAGGCTTGCTTATAGCCACAGCAGAAGAATCAGTGGGTGAATGTAGGCCTACAGGCTTTGGTAGCTGTCATCAGGCAGGTATGCTCTGTTCATGCCAGGCAAGTAGCCCTTACAGGACCTTATGCTACCCTCCATCATCCCTTCTATGTTTGGGTTTCTTGCAGGAAGGGAGAATGCATCAGGGTTTGGTCCTGGATCAGCCAAGGCTGTGGCACTAGAGGAGCACAGCTGTCCCACCACAGCATGAGGACAAAGCATAAGAGCCTCAGCTTAAAGCAACTCCCAAGAAAAGTATGTCCTTTGACCCCACCAGTCCTAGTTGCTCACATAGCTTTGTTGCACATGTGGAAGACTGGAAGAATCAAGGTGAAGGAGTTTTTAAGCCTGGAGAAGAGAAGGCTCAGGGGGGACCTCACAGAAGTTTCTCAATACCTGAAGGGGGCTACAGAAAGGCTGGGGTAGGACTTTTTAATAGAATTTGTGATGGAAAGACTAGGAATGATAGATGTAAATTGGAAGAGGGGAGATTCAGGCTGGAGAGAAGAAATAAATTCTTTCTTGTGAGGGTGGTGAGACACTGGAAGAAGAGGTTGTTCAGAGAGGTTGTGGATGCCCCCTCAGTCCCTGGAGGTGGTTAAGGTCAGGCTGGATGAGGCATTGAGCAGCCTGGTCTGGTGGGAGGTGTCCCTGTCCATGGCATGGGGGTTGGAACGAAATGATCTTGCAAGTCTCTTCCAACCCAAACCATTTTATGATTCTATTAAAGTTCCCCAACCACTGCTTCTCTTTTGCAAAAGATTAGAAAATCTGTCTTTCTGACAGCTCAGACTTCCCCTGCTGCCACTACATACTCCCTGTAATTTGTTGTGTTTTAAAAAAGCTTTATTTGTGGATCAGTAATTCCTACCAGTCAAAATTTGGCATGTGGTGTTAGGGAAAAAAAAAAAAAAAAAGCTTTATTTGTGGATGCTGGAAGCATGTGTGAAAACTGCTGTTTAAAAAGCTGATTGGTGCAAATGGAGTAATTTTGTCTGAATGTTGTTTCTGAGCACCCCTCGTGACCTGCTCCTTCTGGCTTATTATCTTGATTCTTGTCTTAAGCTGCTTCTGCCCACCCCCAGACTCTACATAATGCTTTATCCCCTTGTAGGCTTGTGCTTCATGATAAGAAAATCCTTGCTGGAACATCCTTTCTCATTTCAGCCACCTTCTGCACAGGCGGTGTGATTGTAAATTCACTATTTTTAAAATATCGCCATTTATTAGTCTATCTGGGAAAAATCTGTCTCCTGAGGGTTTTCCACCTTTTCTTTGCAAGAGCAGCTTTATTATCCTTGTTGTCTTAATATTGCCATATGCTTCCTGTGGTGGATAAGAGTAGGGTTTTGCTCAGGTTCCTGACCTCTAAAAGGACTGGTTACCTGAGTTGCCTAAACCTCTTCCCCCCAGCCTTTAATTTTCTTTTCAGGATTTCAAGTATTTCTCCAGCCTTTTCTTCCTTTGGGATAACTGCCTACATAAGATGCTTCATCCAAGCTGAAAAGGCACAATACAGAATCATAGAATCACAGAATGGCTTGGGTTGGAAGATCTTAAAAGATCATCTAGTTCCAATCCCCCTGTCACTGAGGGGATTGATCAACCAGACCAAGTTGTTCAATGCCTCATCCAGCCTGGCCTTAAACACATCCAGGGATTGAGGGGGCATCCACAGCATCTCTGGGCAACCTCTTCCAGTGTCTCACCACCCTCACAAAAAAGAATTTATTTCTTCTTTCCAGCCTGAATCTCCCCTCTTCCAGTTTACATCCATTATTCCTAGTCCTGACATCACATATCCTATTAAACAGTCCTACTCCCATCCTTTCTGTAGTCCTCTTCAGGTATTGAGAAACTTCTGTGAGGTCCTCCCTGAGCCTTCTCTTCTCCAGGCTGACCAACCCCAACTGCTTCAGTCTTGTCTTAGAAGGGAGTTGTTCCAGTTCTCTGATCATCTTTATGGCCTCCTCTGAACCTGCTCCAACAGCTCAATGTCCTTCTTATGTTGAGGGCTCCAGAACTGGACACAATACCTGGTCATAGCAATATTTGCACTGTGATACAGTGAAGTTGAGTGTACAGTTATAAGGCATGAAGTGACAGTCAATTACAGGAAATAAATGTAGAAATATTACAAAATAGACTTCAGGATGAGATTCTTGTAAGATTCATGAATACCTCTAGGAGAAAAGTGTTTGAGTTTGTACTGGTTTTGTTCCATGTAAAATGAACCATTGATTCTAGTTTGGCCATGGCATGATTGTTGCTGTTCCACTGGAAGCAGGATTAAAAAAGAAATACCTTTTGTCCTCGGTAAATGAATGTGCTGCAATTATTCTCTTTTATTATCAGACTTCCGAGTTGTATGGGCATGGTGAGAAGATGCAAGAAGTGGCAGAGTTAGTCAAGTGGCTGATTTCCATTGGGGCAAAAGTGGAGACCATTGGAACCTGCCTGCTTCATGCTGTTATCAGACTGTGCATCAAATCAAGTGAGTGACACCTGCAGCTAAAATAAAACAAAGGGGGTTTTTTTTATAAAACTTCATCAGAGAAGTGACAGCTAGAGCTTTTTTAGTATATTTTTTTTTAGTTGAGATCAGATCTGAGTATAACCTTGTGTATACCAAAAGGCACTTTTATTTTAAAAAAAGGTGCTGTTAACACCCTTGTATCATCTGTGGCTGATAGTAGTTGAAACTTAATATGGTTGCTCTCTTCCATGGTTTGAAGCAAATGTGTGATTGATGTGGGTCTTTCAGAATCTAAATATATCAGCTTTGTTATAAAAACAGTATTTTGTCCTGTAATTTCAGTGCAGGGCAACAATTTCTGTATGTGCTGAAGAGTCTTGAGTGAACCTCAGGGTTGTGTAATGTCCCTCATGGTGGATCTGGTTCTTACTGTGGTTTAGTTTACTTATTTCTTACCTCTCCTTTAAGAAGAGGTTTTACACAGATGCATCTTGCCACTCCATGGGGTTAAAAAATGAGAATCTGTTTCTTCTGTTTCTCTGGTGAACAAATGGTGGGGTTTTTTATCATTTCAGGAAAGAATGATCTTTTCAGGTGGTTACTGACTCAGAGGCCAGAGTTGAAAGATAGGATCAACCAGCAAGACAGAGATGGATGCACCCTCCTGCACATTGTGGCATCATCCAGGGAATATTCCCAGAAACGCAGTAAATATAATTTTTGTGTTCGTTTGTGGGGGGTTTTGAAGTAATGCGACGATTGGTGTAAGAAGGGGCTGACCTCCACGATCAATATGATCTGCCAGAATCTGTTTATTGTGAGCATGAGACAAGCTTATATACAGTGATGGCTACTTATCAATGCTACTAGCATGCTAATTGGTTACAAGTTACATTCTTGCATTAATGTCAGACCCTCCTCTTAGAGTTCTTCTGCCAACACACAAGGTCGTTGTTATCTTGCTCATCCTTGACTCCTTATTCTTTCCCAAAACAATGGAACGTACAAACAAGCTCCAAGGCCTTTGCCTCAGGCCCTGAGCTGAGCAGCTGTTAACCCTTTATGGCCTGTGCCCATACTGCAACAGGGTTTTATTTTAAAATGAAAAAAAAGCCTCATGATGGAAAAAAATTTAAGCCCCTGGTGTTTACGATTTGGTGCTAAGGAAAGAAATGAAGAAGTCCTTAGTGAAGTGGACTTTGTCGTATTTAAACATTTCAGCAACTCCTTTTTAAAATCACACACCTGATCTGTAGCCAGTTTCCTTGCTCTTTGGTATGACAGGCTGTGGATTTCATACAAGTAGGCTGCAATTTTTTAGAATCATAGAAGTTTCCTTTTGAAGGCTGATGTGCCCTTAAAGTCTGTTCATTCAAGTACGTGAAGATATAAAACCTAGAGTACCTTGGCAGAGAATGAAAACTAAAAGTTTTCCTTTGTTTCCTGCGTTACTTCTTCGACATTAATTTAGCCTAGCTTTTTTCCCACCGTATTTCTTACTCTACCCACTAGGTGGCAACCAGAAATAAGCCTGGTGAGGGGTTTTTTTGCTTTTTTGTTAGGATTTTTTATTTTGTTTTGCTTTTTTGTTGGTGTTTTTTTTGTTGGCATTTTTATGGGATTCTAAATTTTTCTTTCTTGTTGCTTTTTTGTTGGTGAGTTGGGTTTTTTTTTGTCTTTTTTTTTGTGTCCAGTGCAGTTTGCCTAGAGCTTGAAGACAAGGGTTGGGGCATGAAGGAGGAGGTGAATCCCACATAGTCTTTCTGACCTCTGGGACGCTCATGAGGCACACAATTACTTTGTGTTGTTGTGCCCTCATTTCCCAACGAATAATAATGAAAGTGGACTTTTAACTTTTTGGAAAGAATTAAAAAAAAAAACATAACAATACCTCATTCTTATGGCACTGGAAAAAAAATGTAATTTTTTTCAATTAAACTTATGCTAGAAATTGTACCAGGAAATGAAAAATACAAAGTTAAACAGATCAAAAACCCCTGAACGATGAGAGTGATTCTTCCCCTAATGTTTATTTATGTCATATTTTAGACCAAACAGAAGATGTGATCATGCTCCTGAATTTTGGGGTGGACCCCACTGTTCCAGATGCACGTTCACGATATGTCATAGATATCTTGAAAAAGAACAAGAACTTTGATGCTGTAAGAGCAGTCAGCAATCATATGGAGAAAAAAACTTCCTCTGGGAGACAGAAAGGTACTGCATGGACTGTGTGCTTTTTCCCTTTTTAGTTATACCCTTTAGATGCAAAATTGTTGTTGGTAAGGAGTTGGCTTTTGTATAACTTTTCCTACGAGTTGTGACTCTGACCAGTCAATGATGAATGTTTTGTCCTTGCCTGAACGTAAGTGATGTCCAACTGATCTTGGGGTGTCATGCAATAAGCAACAAGCTGCTCTAAGTTATTGAAATCCACTGAAGTTTTTTTCCCTCTTGACGTGAGACTCTTCCCACAGGGGAAACTCCTTTATGATACTTTTTTCAGTTTTAGTCTTTTACCTTCACTTTAGTTTTCAGAAAATAAAATTTTTTCTTAAAGTATTATTGGCATATATATAAAATGCTTTTGGTGACAAAAGATTACTGAAAATATGAGTGAGAAGTTGCTCATGTTTTTTGAAACAAAATAACATTTTATTACAAGCCCCTTCTTCACAAATTTTTTAGCCCCATCTTCATTCTGTATCAGTGATATGCAGCTAGTATTCCTGTGTTACTTGGGAAGTTTTAACCTCTTCACATATTAGGGCTTGACACCTGATGTGATTGTTTTCACTGGCACTAAGCAACTTGAAGATCAGAGATACAGGTAACTGTAGTATAGAATTATAGAATAGTTTGGATTGGAAGGACCTTAAAGAACATCTTCAAGATCATCTTTAAGAACTTCTTTCTTATATCTAGCCTGATATGGGTGATATGGGTGCTGTCAGTACTTTGGGCTATCAGCCCGAAGTAGAACTATTGAAACCAGACCTTGCTTGTGTAGTGCAAATCTCAAACCAGAAAAATACTGCACAGGCAGATCAAAGCTCGGCAAAAAAGTCAGTGTCTTTAGGTTGTATTTGTGTAACTGTGAGTATTGCACAGAAGCTTACTGCAAAACACTGGGTTTCATTGCACTTGTGTTTTATGGCTCCTGGCAAGCAGATTCTCAGTTTCTTTGATGCTAGAAGAATCTGCTTTAGAGAAGCTCTTACCCCCTTGTTCCTCGGTTAGGAGATTAACACTAATCCTCCTGTGGTTGTAATTGCTTCAGTTCGGGTTCCAGGTAGCTTGGCCTATCTTTTATGGTCAGTCATTTGTTTGTCTTCTTGGACAATGTACAGCTCCTAAGAGTTTTCCAGGCTTAGTGCAAAGTCAGAGGCTGCAGAATAAGCTGCTGCTTTACAGGTAACAGCCTGAATGTTAGACCTTGTTACTAAAAAGATGACCTGTCTTACCTGTCTCTCTGCCCTAAGGGATAAGGCTACTGTTTTGTTTGGGTTTTGATGCACCTGAATTCCTCAAAGCTTTTAGGATAGTCAGTCCAAGTTTCATTTGGTGGCATTTATTAGGACATAATTTATTACCTGCCACTGGCCATTACCCAAGTATCCCTCAAACTTATAGGGAGGATTTTGATATGGTAGTTTTTTGTGGGTTTTTTGTTGTGTGGTTTGGTTTTTATTTTTTAATTTGAAGGAGACACGTTATGGCTGTTTTTTTAATATGAGCCACTGAGGAATCAGACAAGCTCAGGACATGTATAAACACTACTGGTTTGGGTAAAACTATGCTGAAAACATTACTGATTTCAGTCTAAAAGACATCTCAGCAATCATATCACTCCAAGGGGCTGTGTGCATGCAGATCAACTTGCAAACTATCACAATTTTCAGCTTAGTGCATTATGGTAAGGGGTGTATTTGATGTATGTGTTGAATACCCTTTGGGATATGGAATCCGTCACAGGACTAGCTTTGGTAGTAAGAGTCTCAGCCATCTGATTTTTTTAACCTGCCACTATACTACACATTTCTCAGAGCCCTGAGATGTAATGCATTGCAGTGCTGCCCTGGACACAGGCCAGCAGGGAGCTGTAGTTTTCAGTTTCTCTATTGTTTTGCAGGAGAAAATGGAAGCCGAGATGTGGCTGACACAGATTCTCTCCTGAATGCTCTTGAACAATTTGTCCAGTTCTATAGCTTGGACAATGGAGCACATCATAAAAATGTATTGAAGGAAGATGCAGTTAAGCAATTTCTGAAACTACTGTCTTCTGTCAAAGGTACAGCAAGTTCCCATCTGTCCCCTTCCCGAATCACAAAATATCAGGGATTGGAAGGGACCTCAAGAAGTCATCTAGTCCAATCCCCCTGCCAGAGGAGGAACACCTAGACTAAGTCATTCAGGAAAGAATCCAGATGCATTTTGAATGTCTCCAGAGAAGGAGACTCCACAACTATCTGGGCAGCCCCTTCTGTCAACTTCACACTGACAAAGTTTTTTTCCTGTTTCTATGGAACCTCCTGTGTTCCAACTTGCACCCATTACCCCGAGTCCTATCATTGGGTGTCACTGAGAAAAAAAAGCCTGGTTCAGTCCTCCTGATACTTACCCTTTACACATTTATAAGCATTACTGAGGTCACCCCTCAGTCTCCTCCAGCTCTCTGAACTGTTCCTTGTAAGGGAGATGTTCCAATGAAAATGTGGTTGATGCTGACAGACAGGTTTTACTCACTTGCTTGCCCTTCTTTCCTTTCCCTGTTTGCGCAGGGATGTACTTTCACTTATTTTTCCTGTTGTGTTTTGCACCTAGAACCACTAGAACATGCACCAAATTGCAGTGTGACAAATCCAAACATTCAAACCAATTTGTCTGTCAGCAGCATCAGGATGGAAATATGCAAGTGTTGCATTTTGCTCTTCTGTAATGACTTAGCCTTCAATCAGTTTAGAGTGAGATGGATTTTTATTATGTTGTTCAAGTGAGTTATGTTGTCTTGACTGTCTTGCAGAAATCCCTGAAGGTGTGGTTTGCGACATCCCCCCTGCTTGTGCTAACAGCTTTGTGAAGCAGTTGCTGGAGAAGCAAATGTGGCAAAAAGTTTTGCTGCTGCTAACAGGAAAAGCCAGTGGAGAGGAGCCTTCACGGGGAGGACTCTTCAAGAGCTGCTGCCTTTCAGATGTGGACATTGGCAGCATTATCCAACTGTGTGACAAATGGGATAAGCAAGTGAACCTCATAAGATGCTTGATTGAACAAGGAGGTGAAAAACTATTTAATGTTGTTGTAATGGGCCTGGAATTTTATTCGGCATGTTCAGAGCACCAGAGTCTCACAAACACCAGTGCATGTGGTTTGTGGAACTGTAGAAGTGCAGCAGCTTGCTGGAGTGTGGTCCATTGGCTGCATCCACTCTGTGCAGCGTGAGGAAGCTGGCAAGGCTACCTCAGGTGGAATACTTTTTCCAAAACTGGCTGCCTCAGGGATGTCAAATGCATGACTAAATGTCTGGTTTTTTAGCTAGTGTGGACACACTCTAGTCTTCTGTGTTTTGCATGAGATTCGCTTCTAGGATTGCTCTGGCATTTCTCAGTTCATCTTATAACTTGTTAAACTGTTAAACAGTCCTTCTGCAGCTTTGGGAGTGCTAGAGATGCAAGGAGGCTTACTGTTTCAGTCACTGACTGACTGACTTGAAGATGTATTCTGGCTTTTCTGTCATCCTATCCCAACAGGAGGATTAGTGGCTCAGCTTAATAGGAGATCAGAGGACTTTCTGAAGTTTTCCTTAGTCAGTAACACCTTAATAAATAAATGTCTCCTGCTCAGTAGTCAGCACATAGAATCATAGAATAGTTTGGGTTGGAAGAGACCTTAAAGGGGAGTTCCAATCCCCTTGCCATGGACAGGGACACCTACCACTAGGTCAGGTTGCTCAATGCCTCATCCAGCCTGGCCTTAAACACCTCCAGGGACTGAGGGGGCATCCACAACCTCTCTTCCAGTGTCTCACCGCCTTCATCGGAAAGAATTTCTTTCTCCATTCTAAATCTCCCCCCTTCAGATTTACATCTGTTATTCCTAGTCCTGCCATCACATATCCTATTAAAAATTCCTACCCCAACCTTTCTGTAGCCCCCTTCAGGTATTGAGAAGTCAGTATGAGGTCCCCCTGAGCCTTCTCTTCTCCAGGCTAAACAACCCCAGCTCCTTCAGCCTGTCCTCAGAAGGGTGGTGCTCCAGCCCTTTGATCATCTTCATGGCCTCCTCTGGACCTCCTCCAACAGGTCAATGTCCTTCTTATGTTGAGGGCTCCACTGTATCAGATTTAAACCCTGATATTTTATGTCCTTCACACCAGCTCTGCCTGATGGACTTGGATCCAGCTCTGAAATCCCCCTGCAAATTTGCCTGAAGAAGAATTACTTAGAGCTGGCATATTTGCTCCTGACCAAAGGTGCGGATCCCCAAAACGTCTCTGTAGCACCAGGAGATACTCCTTTGCATGCTGCAGTTTCCATCTGTTTAAATAACAGAGGTAAGGCTTTGCTGTAGTCCAGGCCTAGGAGATGTACACTCAGGCCTAGGAGATGTACAACATCAGGATGCTTGACTGTGTCTTATCCCTAAAATTTGCAGGCCAGAGGATATACACCATTAAGCTGATGTGATCGGGGACTAGGAGGAGAGTTAATGGCAGCTCAGGTGACCTGGGGAATTGTGCTGCTCTAATGTCTCCAGCTCTTACTGTTTTGTGAGCAGATCCCTGTTTATTCAAGCTCATTGAGAAAGGGAGGTTCCTCTCAGAAGCGCTACAAAATGTGCACTGGCTGGAAGTAAAGTAAGTGAGAAGGATCTAGGAAGATATGAAGGTAAAGGCAGAAAAATCATAGAATCATAGAACAGTTTGGTTGGAAAGGACTTTAAAGATCATCTAGTTCCAACCTCCTTGTCATGGGCAGGGACATCTTCCTCTAGACCAGGTTGCTCAGTGCCTCATCCAGATGGCAGCATCCTTTGCAGGAAATCCTACAGTCACACCTAAAATCCATTTTATTCAGTCATAAATCAACCAAAGTTTTGTTCAGAGGAGTGAGTGGGGCTGTGGGCTTACATGTAAGAAGTTAAGATAAATTACCAAATTAAGCTCCCAAGACAGGTTTGATTCTAAATTGAGAGAAAAAGTATTTTTTAGTTGAAGGATGAAATTAATTTAAAATTAATGTATTAATTTCTAAAGCACAAAAATGTATGTAATAGATTTAGAGAGATTAAAAGCATAGGTGCTGTTAATTGTGCATTTTAAATCAAAAGATTAAGAAGTGACATTATCTTAAACATTTTTCACTGTGTAAAGATTATGAGTTGGAACTTCTTTGCAGTTATTTTGGTGTATTGCTATTTACAGTTAGGAAATAAATATTACATGTATATTACGTGGTATAAATCACATTGTCTGGATTAAATACAGAAAACTGTACAACATTTTTTCTTTTTTGTTTCCTGGGGGAGGCATTGGACTGTTGTTGTTTTGTATTAAATTGCTTTGGGTACCCCAAACTGGGTCTTGCCACAGATGATTTTAGTACCATTTCAGGGTGGCATATTCAAGTGAGCCAAATAACCACAGAGCAGTAGCCAGGGCTGCTTCTTGTTCAGATGATGAGGTTTGCCAGCCTGCCCTCGGCAGGAATCAGGGCTCATGTTGGAAGATGAGTAAAAATGTCTGCAGCTGGAGGTTTAAAAAGGAATGAAATTAACTGATGCAACAGGAGTGATTGCAGCACTAGAGACTTCTAAATCTTTGTTGCTGTTGTATTGTTTTCCCTGGATGTTAGAAGAGCTCAGGTTTGAGACTTTTCAGAAAAGAATGTTTAGAATCATAGAATATTTTGGGTTGGAAGGCACCTTAAAGATCATCCATTTCCAACCTCCTTGCCATGGGCAGGTGCCCTCCCACTATACCAGGTTGCTCAGTGCCTCATCCATCCTGGTCTTAAACACCTCCAGGGACTGAGGGGGCATCCACAACCTCTCTGGGCAACCCCTTCCAGTGTTTCACCAACAACACTGTAAGGAATTTTTCTTATATCCAGTCTGAATCTGCCTTCTTCCAATTTACATTCATTATTTCTAGTCCTTCCATCNCATGGTCCTGTAGCCACTTTTTTTCTTTCAAAAGCAAATTTATTTTCATTTAATGATTGTGAGGAAAAAAGTATAAAAATTTATTTGCCACAAAGTATCTTTATGAAGCAAGTGATTTTTTTAAAAATTTTTTGTTCTCTTTGCTTTCAGATGGCACTGGCTTAAACATCCTGAACTACCTACTTGATCTCTTTGCTTCGAGACATTCTGACTTCCCATATCTCAATCCCAACATACAAGATGCAGATGGAAATACCGTGCTGCATATTGTTTTCCAGAGAGGATTTTCAAAACAGGCCAAGAGAATAATAGAGTCACTGGCAAGATTTGATATTAACTTCAACACAAAAAACAAACTGGGAAGAGATGTCAGGCATAGAGTTAAAAAAAATGACCCCTTGCTACTTGCCTGGAAAAATGCTGCACTGGAGAAAAAGAGGCACCGTCAGGATCTCACAGGGCAGTTGGTTAAAGCATCTAAGCCCATTCCAGCCTCTGAGATTTCCCAGCAAAAGAGCACAGGGCATTCTTCATCTGGGTCCTCATTAAAGGCACCATCTGGCAACTCAGCACATGACTTAAAAACTCCCTGTTCTGTAAAGACAAAGAAAGGTCTGTTGGCAAAGCAGGAAACAGAAAGGATAAGCAACCCCTTAACGCTGCAGGAATGTTTGGTGCAGACAATTACAGCTTTAATTCAGCAGTTGAAGCTGAGTGACACTAGAAAGGATCATCCTCTGCTGCAGAAACCGTCTTCAACCCAGACTAATTTGGAAAAGGGAAGGAGTGAGTCCTTGCAACCTTGTGGAAGCACAGCTTGTCCTGAAAGAAAAGGGGATGATTGGGAGAAAAAGAAGAGAGTGGTGGAATTTACCATCACCCTGCCTAATAGAGAGAAGGAAGAACCAGAGGAAGAGAAGGGGAAGATTGTGGATGTTGAGGAGTACGTGCAGGATTTTGACAACATGACTTGGGAAATAGAGTGCACTCCTGAAATGCTGAAGATGCTAAGCAGCAAAGCTGTGCCTCATTACCTGAAAATTAAAACTATCATGACAATTAAGCAGCTTGGTAATGGGGAATGGACTAAGTGCATTCGGAAGCCACTCAAGCACTTGAAAGCTGATATCCAGCTCTATGAAGCCAAACTGGACAAAGGGGCAAGGATGCTTTGGGAGCTGGCAATTGATTTTTCTCCCCGTTGCAGTGAGAGTGCAGAAAAGATTATGGAGACAGAGCAGACAAAAAGACTTCCGGAAAAATCAGGTAGAGTTTATACAGAAATAATCAGAATTTGGGCCATTGTTCTCGACCACTGCAAGCTGAATCGTGTCTTGGGTAATATTTGCACTTCTTACAACCGGGGTTTATCCTGCATCTTGAGGAAAAAGCTGAAGGGCATAAATGAAGGGCATCAGAACCAGAGTGTGACAACTCAGAGACGTGTTCCACGTTGTTACGTTGAAGATCCAGATGCAGAAAAGACAAAGGAACATACCATACCTGAATATTTCCCTCCGGCCAGTGCAGTGGAATTAGAATACAATATAATGAAATTTCACAGCTTCAGTACTAACATGGCACTTAACATTATAAACGATGTACAGTCTTCTGTTGAATACCCTTTCCGAGTTGGGGAGTTGGAGTATGCAGTGATTGATCTCAATCCAAAGCCCATGGAACCAATAATTTTAATTGGCCGAAGTGGGACAGGGAAGACGACCTGCTGCTTGTACAGGCTTTGGAAGAAATTCTATTCATACTGGGAAAAATCCACCTTAGCAAATGGTCCCCTGCTGGCAGGGCAAAGGCAGTGCAGTGAGGTCGAAGCAGGGTTAGAGGAGAAAGAGGGTGAACTGAAACAGGACAGTGATGATTCCAGTGAGGAGCAGATGAGCAATGAGCAAGAGCAAAACAGTGAGGATGTGAAGCTTCCTGCTGATGCAGGAATGAATTCATGCCATGCCCATGAAGATGACCAAACGTGTGGTGCAGAAGCATCAGACATGTTGGAGCACCTGCACCAAATCTTTGTGACCAAAAATCCTGTCTTGTGCCAAGAAGTTCAGAAAAATTTCATTGAACTTAGCAAGTCATCCAAGGTAACCAGCCACTTCAAGCCCCTGGAGCCAAGTGTTCACAAGCTACAAGACATTAAAGATGAAAATTTCCCCCTGTTTGTCACCTCCAAGAAGTTATTGCTATTACTGGATGCATCCATGCCTGGCCCATTTTTTCCAAGAAATGAAGATGGAAGCCTTAAAAGAGTCATTGTTGGCTGGAGTCCTCAGGAGGATGTGGTGGTACCGAACTGGCAAGATGAGGATGAAGATGGTGATGTTGAAGCAGAATGTGGTGATGATGAAGGAGCTGCAGATGGATACTCTAGGGAGAGTGATCCTCGGACTTTTGTGACTTACAATGTATTTGCAACTGAAATTTGGCCAAAAATGATAAAAGGTAGAAGCCTGTACAATCCCTCACTGGTTTGGAAGGAAATAAAATCATTTCTGAAAGGCTCTTTCGAGGCACTCAGTTGCCCTGGGGGTGTACTTACTCAGGAGCAGTACAAAACACTGGGCAGAAAGAGATCACCGAACTTCACTGAAGACAGGAGTGAAATCTATCACCTCTTTTGCCTTTATCAGCAGATACGATCACAGGGAGGTTACTTTGATGAAGAAGATTTGCTGTATAATTTATTCCAAAGGCTCTCAAAGCTCAGGGAGCTGCCGTGGTCCATCCATGAGTTTTATGGTGATGAGATACAGGATTTCACCCAAGCTGAGCTAGCACTGTTGATGAAATGCATCAATGACCCTAACAACATGTTTCTGACTGGTGACACTGCCCAGAGCATAATGAAAGGCGTTGCTTTTCGTTTTAGTGATCTGAGGTCACTGTTCCACTATGCAAGCAAGAACTCAATGAATAAAAAGCAATGTGTTAGAAAACCCAAAAGGATATATCAGTTGTACCAGAACTACAGGTCTCATTCAGGTAGAGTAACAGTTTTATTTATGATCTAAGCCTGTGCACTTTAGTTGTCACTAATGCTTCACATTTTCTACTGGCCAGTTCAAAGCATCTTTAAGCAGATTATTTTTTTTTAAGAGACCAGGTGGCCAGCTTTTTCTGACATGCAAATTCTGTATTATTTTGACATCTCAACTGAAAAACCAAGAATGAACATTTTCTAATTTTTTTTTGTAACACTCATGCTTACTGCATGTTTTGACTGCACTTGCTTGAATGCAAAACTTAACAAATAATCATAGAATAGTTTGGGTTGGAAGGGACCTTCAAGATCATCTAGTTCCAACCCCCCTGCCATAGGCAGGGACACCTCCTTCTACACCAGGTTTCTCAGTGCCAGTTTCTCTGGGGAACCTGTTTCAGTGTTTCACCACCCCCACAGTAAAGTATTTCTTATCTCCAGCCTGAATCTCCCCTCTTCCAATTTACATGTGTTATGCCTAGTCCTGTCATCACATATCCTATTAAAAAGTCCTACCCCTGCCTTTCTGTAGCCCCCTTCAGGTATTGAGAAGCTACTATGACCTATAGTCTCATCTCCAAATCATTAGACTTTGTAGCATTTTGATATGTTACTTCTGTTCTTCTTACATCTCATTTACAACCTTCGCTTTGTGAGGGCACTGCTGAACCTTTGTGAGTGAGGGCCACTCAGAATGTCCAAACCATGCAGCTTTTCTCTTAGCTGGCTGGTTTTTTTGGTCATGATATTTCTTGATTTCCAAATTCTGGCAAAAAAAAAAAAATTCTAAAAGTGCATTTGCAAAAGCAGATGATACATTCAAGAGTGATGATGTTCAGGATCTGCATTGTGGTTGTTCCAGGTATTCTCCATTTAGCATCCGGGGTGGTTGATTTGCTTCAGCATTATTTTCCTGAGTCTTTTGATCGGCTTCCTAAGGACCGTGGTCTCTTTGATGGGCCAAAGCCTACAGTCTTGGAGTCCTGCAGTGTCAGTGACCTTGCCATTCTGCTCAGGGGCAACAAAAGGAAAACTCAACCGATTGAATTTGGATCACATCAGGTTTGCATTTCTTAGGTACATGGCTTTTTGCAGATTCTTTCAGCTATGTTGCTAAATAATAATTTTTATATGAACTGCCCACACCTTTCTTTTTTTAAGCCTTTGTATCTTACTGATAAATTCTGGGTTTTAAACTTAGAAACCTTTATTGTATTGGTTTATTAACAACCTTTCTACCCTTTTCAGTTATTGCCTGTCCTGTTCCTTTCTAACACCAAATTTTCCTATACCAGATATACAAGTGCCTGCACATATCATGCATGTGTCAGTCTTGTAGTGGCCGCTTGGGGATCTTTTTTTGCAGAGTGTTGTGATGTCTGTGTTAAGTGTCTGGTTTTGAGAAAGCTCTTGCATTATCATGAAATGTTTGTGTGGCTTCTCTATTCAGTTGTTCCCTTTTTTTTTTTTTTTGCTTCCTAATTTATTCTTGTTATGAATGTATTTTATGGCAGGTGGTGTTAGTGGCAAATGAAACTGCAAAGGAGAAGATACCCGAGGAACTTAGTTTAGCACTTGTACTGACAGTTTATGAAGCAAAAGGCTTGGAATTTGATGATGTACTCCTTTACAACTTTTTCACAGACTCGGAGGTATTTAATTCTTACCCATTTTTCCTTTAATCTTGATTTTGGTTTTGCATCTAGGGAAGGATTCCCTGTTTCCTATAAAGATAGTAGGTAGTTTCCTCATAGTAGAAAACTGGGCTTGTAGGTTTGTGGTTTGTGAATTGAGACTGTGAGACTGTCTTCCCCAGTGATGCATTTTTGTGCCAGCTGGCCCTTGCAATTTAAAAGAGAGCCTTGCGGTTGACACAACAGTGTACATACACACACACACACTTCTGAACATCAAGATAATAATCATCTAGGTTAGAAAGGACCTTTCAGATCATCAAGTTCAACCATCAACCCAACTCTGACAAGCCTCATAATCTGGACAGGGACTTGAACCCTTGCCCCTCAGATTAGGAGTCTGATGCTCTCCCAACTGAGCTACTCATAGCACAACCCTCCTGGCTGCTCCTTATTGAAGTCAGAGCAGGGATACTCTGTCACCTGCCATCCTCATTGCCTTACAAATGGTGTTCTAGGTCCCAAAAAAACCATCATAGACCATCCCTGCAAAACTAAAATTGAGAGTCAGATAGTGTGTAGTTGGGAGGAAGGAAGGAGCATCCTCTGTAACCATCCAAAGCTTAGCTACAGAAACTCATTCTGGCCCATAAACTAGCAAACAAAAATATTGCTCTAGCCTTGAAATAAATTCTCAGCCCCAAATACTATGAAATAGAAGGATTTTTTTTATATTTTTAAATGAAAAGCTTACAAAACAATTGTGTTTAGAATCATACTAGTGTGTGTCTGTGTTTGGGGTAGTGTAGGGAGAAGTGTGCTCTGTAGCTTACTTCCAGAAAACTCATTTTGATTGAGCTCAGGAGCTGTTGAGAAACCTGTGAAGGTGTTACTGACAATGTACATCTGTTATTCCTAGTCCTGCCATCACATATCCTATTAAAAATCCTACCCCAGCCTTTCTGTAGCCCCCTTCAGGTATTGAGAAGCTACTCTGAGGTCCCCCCGAGCCTTCTTTTCTCCTGGCTGAACAACCCAACTCCTTAGAAGGGAGGTGCTCCAGCCCTCTCATCATCTTCATGGCCCTCCTCTGGACCTGCTTCAACAGCTCAATGTCCTTCTTATGTTGAGGGCTTCACAACTGGACACAATACTCCAGGTGGGGCCTCACCAGAGCCGAGTAGAGTGGCATGAAATTCAGCTTTATTCATGAAAGTGGCAGTCATTCTTTCCACTTTTCTCTGAGATAATTTAAATTTTTTCCACCCATCTTCTCTGAGCCTTCTTCAGTTGTGGGGAAGTGTCCATCAGTGACAATGTGTATTACATATGGGGGCAGTAGTGGTTGCTGCATACAGATAAACCTCATTCTCTTAACTTTTTAGGCTAGCAAAGAATGGAAGATCATTTCTTCTTATACTCCTGACTCGGATGTGCAAGAAGGAAGCAAATTATTAATCGAAGTGCCTTTAGATGACACTGATGGTACACTGAAAAGAACTCCTTTTAATGTAGAAATGTACAAGGTGAGTTTTTCATACCATTGGAAATAGGAAGAATAAATTAAATTCTTCAATCTTAGTACCATGGAGGTTTATTCAAGACATATTTTCATCATGTACTCCCACATTTCTCAAGTTTGCTTCATCTTTTTGATAGCTGTTCATGTTTGTATAACATAATCTTGATTTTTGAAAGATAAGAGGTTTTTTGTAAAGGTAATGTGATATGAGAACAAACCTACATGTAATAGTCTCAAGTATATTTACAAAACTCCTGTGATTAAAACAAACAGCAAATCAGCTTGTCCGTATTTACTCATACTTTTGTCTGGTTTCAGTTTTTTGTCACTACCTTAAAATTCAGGAGATGTCTTATCTAGGGAGTGGGATATTGTCAAGATTGTTTGGTAAATACATAATTATTTGTGCAAGTGATTAGAAGGAAAATGGACTTTCACACCTGCAGCTACTGGATTTGCTGGCACAGTAGTTGCATACAGATTAGCTGGGCAAAGTCTTATGTGATTGAAAAATCATATGCTTGATATTTAGTGCTTTCTTACAGATATTTTCTTATTTGCTGTTAGTTCTGGATGCATTCACTACTTGCTTATGAATGTAAAATATATTTCTTTCAAACAATTGGTCTCATATTTCTGTTGTTGTTTCTGCTCCAGATGCTGAATGGAGAGCTAAAGAAACTGTATACTGCCATTACAAGAGCTAGGGTCAATCTGTGGATTTTTGATGAAGACAGTGATAAAAGGGCTCCAGCTTTTAAGTATTTCATCAAAAGAGAATTTGTTCAGGTTGTCAAAGCAGATGAAAAGAAAGGTAAAGTTACCTTAGTGCTTTCTTAAAAAGCTGTCAAGCAGGACAGCCTAGTCATGCTTTCTTGCTTTAGGCTGTGGAATAAATGTTCAATTCTTCAGTCCTTCTGACAGCATGCATTTTCAGTACTGCCCTTGCATTGATTTTCGTGGGTCTTAGTTCTTTGGGATGTAAAATTCAGTCATATATGTTAATACGTATCTTTTTTGCTAATTTATGAGTGTTATTTCCCTGCATGGTAATGAAAACTGTTCATGGAAAACCATCCCAGCTAAAAGGGATTTAGAAAATGAAATAATTTAATTTCCACAAAGACAATGGACTTACTCAGAGTTTTGTCCAAAAAAAAAAGCATGGTTTTAAAAGCTTTTTTGAAGGTAAACTCAGTTTGCTGGTTTTGGGTGACAAAATTTAAATTAATCATAGTCACCGTTACTGATGGGATATCAAATCATCTGAGTTTTGAACATTATGAGATCTTAATGCTTAGTTGTGATACCTGGTGAGTTACTTCCATGCTTTACCCATTCTAACATAAAATGATTACCCCTACATAACCTTTTAGACTTAGATGACAGCATGTTTGCCAAAACTTCTACTCCTGAGGAATGGATTGCACAGGGAGACTACTATGCCAAACATCAGTTCTGGGAGGTAGGAGCATTTGTTTGTCTGAAGTAAGGGTTGTTGTCTGTTCTGAGAGCTTTTTTTTTTTTGCTTCTCTCTTTGCATCTATATAATTACCTGTCAAACTTTAGTTGCTCTGTAGAGCTGTGTATCATAGTTTGTGGTTTGTGGTTGTGTGTCTCCAGACTACTTGTAAAAGGCATGCAAGAAGTAAGTAGGTAGAGCAAGCCTGTTGTCTGTAACCTTAAATTTGGTACTCAGAAATTTGCAGTCTAATAAGGGAAAAAAACTTTTAAAGCTCACAAATAAAATGTGGTTGGAAAAGAAAAAATTTCTAGCAATTACAAGAATTTGTGAATCCAAATCATGTGTTTGAAAATATTGCATGTTACTGTAGAAAACTGAAAACAGTTCTTGGAAGTGTATTCGTCTGAGTGATGATCTCAGAGCAATTTCATGGTTTTTTAGGACAGTAATTAGGGATGGATATGAGACACTATTTGAAAACCACATGTAAGAACTAAGGGAGCACTAATAAAACTGCAGAAAGAGTAGTAAACTAGGTTCTTGTTCCCTTAATATTTAAAGAGCATGGAGATGTTACAGTCTTACATTTCTTAAACTGATAGCTCATGTTTCAGATATGGAATGACATTGAATGGAATGGAAGCAAAACCCAGCCAGGATTGATGTCATCAATGAATTACTCTACAAGAAATTTAGGAAGCCTCAGGAGGAACCTCATAGTAGGTTCTCAGTACCTGAAGGGGGCTACAGAAAGGCAAGGGTAGGACTTTTTAATAGGGTCCAGGATGGCAGGACTAGGAGGAATGGATTTAAATTGGAAGAGAGGAGATTTAGGCTGGAGAGATGAAAGAAATTCTTTGCTGTGAGGGTGGTGAGACACTGGAAGAGGTTGCCCAGAGAGGTTGTGGATGCCCCCTCAGTCCCTGGAGGTGTTTAAGGCCAGGCTGGATGAGGAATTGAACAACCTAGTCTAGTGGGAGGTGTCCCTGCTCATGGCAGGGGGGTTGGAACTAGATGATCTTGAAAGTCCCTTCCAATCCAAACTATTTTATGATTATGTGATTGATCATAGCCAGTAGGGAGGAGAAAGTCCTACTTAACCAGATGTCCTACTATGACAAGGTCATCCATCTAGTTGACAAAGGGATGCCAGCAGGTGTGGGTGGTTTGGATTTTAGCGAGATGTTTGATCCTTCTGGACAAAATATTCAGCACAGAGCTAGACAAATCCATAATATGTTGGATGAGCAATTGGCTGATGGGTCAGACTCAGAGAGCTACAGTAAATGAGGTTATATCAGGCTGGCAGCCAGTCACCAGTGGGGTTCCCCTGGGCTCATATGTAGTGACAGTGCTCTGTGGTGTTTTTATAAATTATCTGGATGCAAGAATTGATTTTACATTAAGCGTGTTTGCTGATGGTGTTAAACTTGGAGCAGCTGTTGAAAGCAGAGTGGCCTTAATAGATATATGAATAGACTGGAGAGCTAAGCAGTCACTATATATATGAAATTTAATTTTGGATACTTTTTTTGATCATCAGAGAATGAAAGCTTCAGGTTTTTTGCTGATAGAAAGCTGTAATTTATTTCTCTGAAAAAGCACACAGCTGCAAATATTTGATCTGGTGATATGGAATCCATTAGCTATATTATCTGCTGCTTCACTTTCTTTGTGACCCTGATGTTTGCCTATCATTTTTACATCAAGAAGAAATTACGTGGTGAATTTGGCAGACCTTAGAATGGCTTGCAATGTGCAGTTTTCAAACAGAAGCAAATACTAAATTAATGGGTAGGAGAAAATACTGAATTAATGAGTAGAATAGAGAAATAATGCTTATGCAGAATGAGTGAGAGGTGATAATGAAGCAAACCTTGCTGAGAGCAGTGTAACTCCTACTGTTCAGCTTATCAGAGAAAAGGACTGGTATGGCATAAGCATGAATCAATCACAGAAGGTCAGAGATTGGAAGGGCCCTCCAGAAACCATCTAACCCAGTCGTCCTGCCAGAGCAGGACCACCCAGATCAGGTCACACAGGAAGGCATCCAGGTGAGGTTTGAATGTGTCCAGAGAAGGAGACTCCACAACCTCTCTGGCCAGCCTGTGTCACAGTTCTCTCACCTTCACTGTGACAAAATTTTTTTCCATATTTCTGTGGAACCTCCTGTGTTCCAGCTTTCACCCACTGTCCCTTGTCCTATCATTGGAGGTCACTGAGAAGAGCCTGGCTCCATCCTCCTGACACTCACCCTTTACATATTTATAAACATGAATGAGGTCCCCCTTCAGTCTCCTCCAAGCTAAAGAGAACCCAGCTCCCTCAGCCTTTCCTCATAAGAGAGATTCTCCAATTCCTTCTTCATCTTTGTACCTCTGGTTTTGTGCTTTTTTATTTAACTTCATATTGCTTTTTCTAACTTTGATTGGTTGAATTTATGTGGTAGATGCCTGTTGACTTACCAATTAAAGGTTTAAGCCATCATTCAAATTTTGCACGTGCTATTAGTTCTCTCAGCCTACCAGGAGTTTTACTTTCACCACTTCCATGCAAACATTGTAATTAAAATTCTAATTGTAATAACCCTATGTGGAGTGACTTTAAAGGTTTTCTTTTAATCCTAAAATATACTGCAATGTTTCAACATTTATGGAAGGTGTCCCTGCCTATGGCAGGGGGGTTGGAACTAGATGATCTTTAAGGTCCCTTCCAACCCAATCTATTCTATGATGTTATGATTTCCTTCTTTCCAAAACCCTGCTAGGTTTTTTTTTCTGTTTTCCATTACAGTGACTGTAAAATTAAGCATTGCCTTTATGTGATAAGCCATGTGCACGTGTGAATGCTGTGTGTGATTTCACCCCAGGTGGCAGCCAAGTGTTACCAGAAAGGAGGAGCAGCTGAGAAATCGAAACTTGCTCTGGCACATGATGCTGTTCTCAAAGTACACTCAAAGAAATGCAGCCCCAGGTAAACAAGACAAAGCAAAAGTTTTGTGGGGTGTGTGCAGGAGGAGCTGCACTGGACTGGAGATGTTGGAGAACTGCACGGGGCAAGATGTCTTCACATTTTTGTGACTGGCAAAAGGAATTTAAGAAATTGGGAAGTCTAGCAGAGCTCCAGCACTGCTTCCTTTGGTGAATAATGAAAGCAGATGCATGCCATGGGCTATCCAAACTTAACGTGGCCCTTGAAGGAACTTCCTGGTTGCATGAGCAAGAATATTTGCATTGCCTCAAGAGGCTTAGATATGGTGAATACAGTATAAAATGATAGTTAAGGAAATATCCTAATGATTAATTTTACTTAATGGATGGTTCATAGTAACTCAAGTTTTCAAAGTATTTCTAGTGTACTTAATTTCCTCAATGCTGGGCACCTCATGAATCAATTCAGATAACAGCACTATTTCTTAGGAATGATTTTAATGACCCATATCTTAAAAAATTCTTCTTAAACTTTGGTTTAAGCCCATGATAATGCTTTCAAAGGTTTTAAAATGCCTAGCTATACTAGCTTTTGGAAAATACGCCCCCAATAACTGCTCTATATGTTTAAAATAAATAGTTACTATAACCAAGAATTAATTTAACTTCAGGATTGCAATTTTAAGAACTGCTTCTTGAGTTCTGAAAGTACCCAAGAAGCAGCAAATACACTGAAAAGCCTTAAGGTCTTCTAGGTCAGAGGTTTCCTTGCTTGAAAGATAAACTTCTAAATTAAGATTCTTAGACTGAAACTGTCATAAGCTGCACAAGGGTGTAATCTCATTGTTGTTTAAATAATGATGTGATAGTTTTACATTGTTACATACCCCCTATATGTCTGTGATTTAAATACTGATCATCTAATGTGATTTTAAAATGGTGGCATTTGGAGTGTATTTTGCAAATTTCTTCAGAGTATGGCTTAACCAGCTCAACACTTGAATCATAGAATTACCTGGGTGTTCACACCAGATATAATAAAGAAATTCTTTGCTGTGAGAGTGGTGAGACACTGGAAGAGGTTGCCAAGAGAGGTTGTGGATGCCCCCTTAATCTCTGGAGGTGTTTAAAGCTGGGCTGGATGAGGCACTGAGCAACCTAGTCTAGTGGGAGGTGTCCCTGCCCATGGCAGGGGGTTGGAACTAGATGATCTTTAGGGTCCCTTCCAACCCAAACTATTCTATGTGCCATCAGCAGTGGTCATCTCCAGCTAATCCCAGAAATAAGGAATAGTGCTATACATTAGGGAAGAAAAGCTGCTGAAAAAAGGGAGTTTTGAGGTTAAAGTGATTTTAGAGTCAATCTAAAGTAGTCTAACTAGGTCTTTTTCAAAGGGACAGATTTTGAGATGGATCATTTTTAGTTCATTTTGTCAGCTGGGCAAAATAGCTCAAGGGTTTGACAGAGGAGAGAGAGCTTGCAGTTTCCTGAAGAAGCTGAAAAACTGTTTGGAACCAGTCTGAAATAAGACAGGAGAAAACTTCACAGGGATAACTCTAGACTTAAGTGAATTAATTCCTGTTCATGCTGGGGAGGCTGAAAACTTGTGGTGATAGCAGAGTGGGTAAGGAATGACTAGAAAGGGAAGTAACTCTTTCCCAGCTGAAAGCAGGACACCTGGCTAAGAAGTGGAAAGATACTTGTAAAATTTCATGATCATAGATAATTTGTTGACTGAGAAACCTGTAAGCTGGGGTGCTTGCCAACTGAGAAAAATTTAAGGAGAAGAGTTTGATATATTAGGATATCTTAAGTTGACAGAACATATGTAATAACGAAGCTGTGAAAATGGCCTTTTTTTGGGTGGAGATATTAATACTGATGTACAAAGCATAAATAAGATTCCTGTGAGCTCTCTTATATGAAATATTCTGCACCAAACTGATCCATCAGGCTCAATTCAGAGTAGCTCTAGGAAGAATAACTAGACGTGCTGTGATGGCACCAGAAAGGATGGACCTTTTTTTAATTTATATAGAACAAAGGCTGAGAACACAACTTTTGTTTTTAATGGCATTAGGCCTAAACAGCAGGAGGGAAGAAGGAGCAAGTTAAGTTAGATAGGAGAAGCAGCACAAACCCACATGAGTATACTTTAGTCTTAGAATTTGTTAAAAATGAGCTTTTTACTGCCAGCGCAGTGAGACTCTGGAACAGACTTCTGGCTTTCTGCCCAAAATACAATTTAATTGTAAGGTGATAGATAACCTCATCAGGTTATGTATGAAAAGCACAGGATGTTGGTTTGGTTGCAAGTGGTAATTTTTTTCTTACTTTCTCCAGGGAAAAACAGATGGAGTATATGACACTGGCTAAAACTTACTTGGAATGTGGGGAGCCAAAACTCTCACTGAAATGTCTGTTTCAATCAAAGGAGTTCCAGCTTTGTGCAGAACTATGTAAGAAGCTAGGAAAGGTATTAAACCCTTTAAACTATCCTCTCCTTATCACTTTTTCTTCCCCTCCAGCTTTTTTCCCCCCTTATATTACTCATAAGGTAATAATATTTTCCTGTGAAATGGCAGTAGCTGAACTAATAGGTCTTTCTAAGCTCAGCTATTCAAGGCAAAGCACTGGTCTCAGAATATCCAGAACAGGAATGAAAAGGATAATGATGCATTTAGGCAGTCTAGGTTTATTTCTTTGGCTTCCCAAATGTTACCATCAGTCTTCTGTTTTGCAGTCAATAGCTAATTAATGATGGATTTCCTGAAACATAAGTGGTTACTTCACTCAATACTCTGGTAATACTGAGCATTCATTAATTACAGCCATCTATATAGAATCCTGAAACCTGCAAGATTTAAGCAATAATGTGCTAACAATAATTTTCTAAGTTCATGAGAATATTTAACATTTTTTAAAATTTTCTGAGCATTTGCACTAAAAGGATATAAGGTGATTGTTCCCAAAGATTTAAAGTTTGAAGGCTGGGATTTGGGGTGCAAGGTTGCAAAATTGATTCTGAGAGATTAGGGTTAGGGGTTAGAATTAGAGGTTAGGGTAAGGGGCTAGGGGTTGGGGTTAGGCAAGGTTAGGGGTTGGGGTTGGGTTTGGGGTTAGGGGTTGGGGTTAGGGTTAGGGTTAGATTTAGGGTTAGGGTTGACAGAAGTGTGTGTGGTGTTTTGTAAAACAATAGACAGAACTGGGCAAATCAAAAGTACTTTGGAAATCCTGTATAATTTTACATTCTGGTTTCTTAATTAATATTAAAACATGTTTTTAATGAGAATTAATTTAATATGTGTTTTTGTGATTCTGTAATGCATGTTTGATTACATTCGGATACCCAGATTTTATTAAATTATGCTTCTCTGTGAGACACCCATATGATGGGATTACTAAATATATTCTATTCAGGTAGTTTTGACTGCTTAGAGCCCTTCAGTTTCATTACTGACTTCTGCATTGCAGATGAAAGATGCTGCAGTTTACTATCAGAAATGCCAGTGCTACAAAGAAGCATCTGAATGTTATGAGCAAATTGAGGAGTTTGATCTGGCAATTAAAATGTATTGTCAGGAAGAACTCTATGAAGAAGCTGCAAAAGCAGTTGAAAGGTATGTTTTCCAAGAGGGTATGGGAATATAATTTTCTTTTCCATTTCCAAATCCAGCATGAGACAGCTGGTTCACCATAAAATTTTCACAAGAGTTTTGGCTGGTGAAATTGTTATGCATGAAGTTAAATTAACCTTGTCAGAATTCTCTCTTGAATGATGGTAACGTGGTGGAAGCGATCTATGGCATTCACAGCTGGAGCAACGACTGGATTCATTTCACTCGGAATTTTTTACAGTCTGTATTAGTAGTCATGCAAGTTCTCCTTCAGCTAACCTTCTCAACTAGGTTCCTGGGTTAAATATGCTAAAAACATTTAGTACAAATATTAAATTATTCTGTTTTGAAACTGAAATAGTAATAGATTTTGCTGCTTAGTTAGTCACTGAGTTCTGTAGGAGTGTAACCATTAGACATATAGTATATAATGCAGCAGTAACTGTGTAGAACG
Source organism: Turnix velox (assembly GCA_013400935.1). Lineage (NCBI taxonomy): Eukaryota > Metazoa > Chordata > Aves > Charadriiformes > Turnicidae > Turnix > Turnix velox. The sequence goes on from VZTY01014788.1 coordinate 36,987, forward strand.
AAGAATCATAATCTGAATTAGCAGCTTGTGCTGCCTTAAAAACATTGTTGGTTCCAGCCTCTGAGGTGAACTTTTCCATGCCATCTCCCCTCTGCTGGCTCAGAGCAGGTAAGAAGAGCCTCTCACTGTGTTTGATGAATCTTTTTAACACAAGTTTCCATGTACCACCATCCCTTTGACCTCAATAGTATGTTTTGCATAAACATTTATTACCCACCCCTTTCATTAAACCCAAATTGATTGATTGACATTCAAAGAATATATACATCAATTAGAGTTCTGGGAAGGCCTGCTATGAAGGCAACTGTTTTTTTGAAAGATTGAAGCTTGTTTAACATGGAGAGCTATTTTGGTCAAAAAGTTCAAGCATTAAAGTCACCTTACCAACTAACAATTGTTTTAATCAGCCTCTCCAAATCATTCATGAAGGTTGATCAGCAAAGGTACAAAAATCTACTCCCACCTTTATTGTGGAAAGCAGAAAATAAAAGGCTAATGATAATTTACTCACCCATCAGGAAAAAATCAGTCATTCTCAGCATTCAGGAGATAATATTCTTGCAAGACTGCTTTTGGGGATATCTTAATGATTTTACATCAGCCAACAATAATTAATAACAGGGTGTTTTAAAGTGCATGTTTTGAAAGTTGCAACTGAGTACTTTGCTCATTAAGCAGAAAAATGTATGTGGAAACATGGCAGAATTAAGAGCTCTCTAATCTGTCTGGGTTGTAAATTGTACAGAATATTAACTGTAAAAGAGAATTCATTGAAATTTGCATTTATTTTATTCTGGCTTCTGTTCATATAAACAACCATTCTTTATTGAGGTTTACTTTAATAAGCAGCAGATTATCACTGGCCAAATATGAACAAATAATTTGTATGATTTGACAGCAGCGAGAAAGATATTACTAGTGCTGTAAACTTCGATCTTGTTTGTACTGGAAGTTGTAAATGGTCCCAATTCAGACAGCCTTATGTTGTAACCCATTTTTTCCCCTAGATTTTTAAAAATTATGCAATTTGTTCATGCATAACAGAAATAGCCGCCTTTTTAAAGGAAGGGCTTCCAGAGGCTGCTATTTATTTAATGTTTTAGAGGCTTTTTAAAAAATGCAGTGGTGTTTTTGTCTAGCTTAGTCATCTGTGATAGTAAAATGATGTATCTATTATTTCAGATATGAAGAGTTGTTAAAGGCAAAAGGAGAAATGGTTTCCAAACTCTCCTGCACAGCAAGTCAGTTTTATTTGGAAGCAGCTGCAAAATACCTGAGTATGAGCAGGACTGAGGAAGTGATGCGAGTCCTCTCCAAGCTTGATACAGAGGATCAGCTCGAGTTTCTGAAGTCCCGGGGGTGCTTGCACCAAGCAGCAGACTTACTGAAAAGGGAAGGTCGAGAGGAAGAAGCTGCAAAGTTAATGAAACAGCATGGATTTGCTCTGGAAGCAGCCAACCTCACGGGCAACAAAGAGTTCCGTGCGTCGTGTTTGCTGGCTGCAGCTCGTGCTGGTGTGACTCACTCCTCAGAATCAGACCTGCTGGACTTGGAGGCCATCCTGAGGGAAGCCCTTGAGCTTTGTGAGCAAACTGGGCAGAAATCTGGCATGGCTGATGCTCTGTTTCTGCAGGGAGTTCTGAAGGGAGATTTCACAAAGCTGAGGAGTGCATACTGCCAGTTCCTATCTCTTAATCATTCTGCTGGTGCCATTGAAGCTCTCTTTGCATTATCTCACTGCGATGCTCCCATTCAGGACATTCTTTTTATGGCACCACGTGGCTTGATGGCTCTTTTGAGCCTGGTCAGGGGTTTGAAGAAAGCAGCTACCAATGCAGAGAAAGATATGGTGAAGTCATGCTTTGCCTATTTTGGGATCGTCCCAACGGGTGACAACTGCCAGGTATCTCAAAATGAAGCTGAACCCATTCTCAAGTTTTTGTCAGACAAGCCAAGTCTAAAAGAGAAGAAGACAAAAGGTGATTTCTCTGTAAGCACGGAGGAGATAAAATCAGCTCTGAGTCGGCACTTGTTAAGCAGGTTGTGCTCTATCACCCGTGAGCTACTAAACAGGCATTACCCTGGTATTTGTATGAAGTTCATTGTTGGCTTGAAATGTGAAGATGAAACCTGTGAGGATTATCACAAGCCCTTGCTCCGCCAGGAAGCAAAGACAATATTCCAATGTAAAATGCATCTGGTGGCAGTAAATGGATTGCTGCTGGAAGCCAAGCGCACTTTCCCTAAAGAGCTGTTGAATCAGTGGAGAAGCTTCGATGACATTCTGACCACTGACGAATACTTGTCGTGTGAAGCCCTCTTAGGAATGTATTTTCCTAACCATTTTCATTTGAGAATACTCTCTGAGAACCCAAAGGCTTGCAAAGAAATACTGGAATTCAGTAGCATTGTTTCCAAACCCTGCAGAGCGATGTTGAAGGAGTACATCACGTTTAAGTTTAAAAATGAAGACACTGCAGCCAGAAGAGAATCGACTGACTTGTGGCTAAGTGCCATGCAAGGTTTCCTCTTGTCTTCAGGATATCCTGAAGAATTTGAGAAACTTGTTTTTAAAGAAGAAGAAGATTATAACAAAGAGATAAGTTTTGCTTTGGCGAAGGTGAAAAACTCCCAAATTGTTAAACTCCAAGGAGGAAGGGCCAGAGGAATAGAAGGTAGACATGGTATGTTGCTGCCTGACAAAAATGCTGAAAACATAGGGAGAACACACTTGTGCTTCATTCGACTTCTTGAAAATTCATTTGAGCAGTTCTATGTTCATAAGAACCCAGAGAACTGTAAGAGGTTTTTTTACCGCTTCATGAATGTGCTGGTCAAGAAATGCACAAGGTACCTGGTTCCAAGCATAGGAAAAACAGTGATGCTCTTGGAATTCCAGTATATTCTCTGTTGTGCTGTCCTGATGCGTCTCTGCAAGAATATTACTCTCTGCTTCCCAAAGAGTTACATTGCTCTCATTCATTACTGGGAGTTCTTGTTCAAAAGCAAGGAGCACAGCAGAGAAGTTAAGGATACATTTTCCATTATACAGGAGTATAGACCCAAGGATGCCTATGTAACTGTACAGAATTTCAGATTTCATCTCTGTTACCTAACAGAGGTACTGTGTGGAGTTTATGAGAAGTTCAACGTCCTCCTGGATGCTTTTGAGGACCCTGATTGCATAACTTCAGGGGAGGCTGAGCGGACTGTGGTGCTGTGCTTAGTAATGTTACTGAATGCTGACCAGGTGCAGAATTCTAAATATAGATCCCTCTTATGCCAACACTTTCCTGAAATCAAGGCAATGCTGCTATCAGTGAGGAAAGACTTTCCCTCTAAAGTGCCCAAGAGATTGCTGAGGATTGTGGAACAAGTGAATGAGGCCACACATGTAAGAGAAATTGCTGCAGGGCTGCATGAGCTGCTGAGAGAACGAGATGCAGAGCACTTGGTTGACTGCAGATGGAAGTGGGACTCTGCACACACTCAGGGGCATCCACCCATACGGGGCATCCTGTACGAACCCATAAACCTTGGCAGGTTTATGATCTCTTTGGATAGGACAGAATATGCCGATGAGCTAGAGAATGAACTTGAAAGGGTTCATTGCTTTGAAGATCAGAAGGATCCCCTGGAAGTCATTGCACTTAGCAAGCAGCAGAAGCAAGAGCAGAAAGCATCTGCTCAGCGCCAGCTGCAGCGTGTCTTCCATTTAATCTCTTTGTGCATGAAGTGGAAAAGGAAGGTCTTCTCGAAAGCCCAGCCTGTTACAATGCAAGGAGAGGAGTTTTTATCAGAGATCTTCAAAAAGGCAGATATTGACCAAACCCAGTGTGACCTATGTGGAGTCAGATTTATTCAGAGCTCGGAAAACTATTTCAGCCGATCAGAAAGCCTGGAGTCAGATCCATCAGAAGCTGTGATGCCAACAGGGACCAGTGGTGAAGATAAGTTGCATGCAGAAGAACATGCCATTTCCATGGCCAGTGAGGCTTACATGGAACACAGAAACACAGATGAACACAGAAATAACAATGCTGCCTACAAACACTATGCTGACTTTTTCAGAAGAAAGATGGATCCGATAATACATGATGGACTTGAGGTAGTGGAGGCTATTACAGAAAATTCTTACACCCAAGACCATTTAGCATATAAAGAAGGTTCCAACTTATGCCAGAGGAAAATCAAAGAAAATATTAAGAAGATTTCAGATGCAGTAGAGGAAATCTATGAGAGAAAAGCCTGGGCTAAAGGTAGAACTTTTCCGTATTTCTTTATAATACATCATTTGTGAGCAAGCTTCTAGACCTGACAAAGCTCCATTTGAAAAACAACAAAGTACTTGGGGAAAGGCATTTCCAGAAAACTTGGAAATGTAGTGAGACAGTTGAAAATATTAAAAAATATATTCTCACCTCTTCTGAACACAAAGTAATATATCAGATAGTACAAGTACAGTGAGTAATGGTGAGTTTTAGTGACTTATTTTAACTGCATGATCAGATGTGTTGTCTTCTCTGCATGTATAGTCTTACAGCTTCCTGTTACCCTGCTGTTTTTTCTGCTGTTACCAACCATGATCATTTGGATACGCGGGGGCAGTGCCTTTGGTTTACGGTTTCTCTGACTAGTCTAACCTTGAACCTGTAATTCTGCTAGAGCTGGACACTAGTGGGATGTCAGGTATTCAAAAGGCAGCCCTGATATTATAGAGCCCAGTCAAATATAATACTTAGGGGATACATATTTTGATTTCTTTTTCCTGCCCTCATATGCTTAAAGCATCGTTCTGTGCTGATATTTTGCTAGCAAAATTGAATGACTGAATGAGTAGCCTAGGAGTAGAGTTGTTTGGAGTACTTGCTGTGGGAAAGTGATGTTTTAAATCAAAACATTGTTACTGGCTCCAGATGTAGGAATCCACCAACCCTGTCAAGTTGTCAATTTGCTTGTTATGTATGACAGTAATGAAAAACTGTAATATTTGGTATGTTCATCAACTCTGATAAGTGAAGTACATTTAATCTGTGATTGAATGCTGGGTTGTGGTCTTTGTGTCTAAGATTCATCTTACCCGTAGTGGAAATTTTTATATATGGATAAGTTTTGCTTATTACTTAGTTTGCTTTCTGCTCAGTGAGCAATGGTAATGATAAATATGATAGAGGTGGCAGGCATAATTAAGTAATAGTTGATGTAATTTACTCTTTTTAGAGGTGTCTTTTCAGCCATTGATTGGTATCTCTGGAGGTCTTTAAGGCCAGGCTGGACAAGGCACTGAGCAACCTGGTGTAGTGGGAGGTGTCCCTGCCCATGGCAGGGGGGTTGGAACTTCCAACCCAAACTATTGTGTGATTCTCTGATTTTATTATGACAATTGCTTGATGAATGTTCTTCCACTCAATGAAAATATATTTACAGAAATTACATGGAATTGGGATCGTTTTTCCCTCACTTTGTAATAATAATTTTTCAAGCCCTTGGTGGTGCAGTTAAGCAAGAGTTGCACCTGCATGTGAGATGCAGGGAAGGACCACCTCTCTTCTGAGGACAGGCTGAAGGAGTTGGGGTTGAACAGCCTGGAGAAGAGAAGACTTAGGGGGGACCTCAGAATACCTTCTCAATACCTGAAGGTGGCCTTCAGAAAGGCTAGGATAGGGTCCAGGATGGAAGGACTAGGAGTAATGAATGCAAATTGGAAGAGGGGAGATTTAGGCTGGATAGAGGAAAGAAGTCCTTTACTGTGGTGGTGAGACACTGGAACAGGTTTCCCAAAGAGGTTGTGGATGCCCCCTCCCCGGAAACGTGGAAATGTTTAAGGCCAGGCTGGATGAGGCATTGAGCAATCGGGTGTAGTGGGAAGTGTCCCTGCTGTGTATGTTTCTGTGATCTCAGGTGACTTGCATAATTTTAGAAGGATAATGAAAGCCAGGAACTTTTAATACACAAAAAAATAGATAAACCAGAATATTTTCAGTAATTGCAGGCATATGTCAAAAGGGACAGCATAAGGGTCGAGAGCTTCTGGTTTGGTAGTGCTAGTATTGGAATGAGGAGTACTTCATTATAGCATCCTCATTCCCAGTAGTTAGCTTGACTGCACGCAGTGTCACTGGTGACTGAGACCTCTGGTTTTGTAGTGTCATCATACAAATATAATACCATACAACTTCTTTTTGTGCTTGGTGTTTAGCTGGTGCTTGTCTCTCAGCCAGACTTCTCACAGAATTCTACTTGTGCTCCATTTCAGCTGAAGAAATAATAACCAAACATGCCAGCAAATTGGTTACCACCATTAATGAGGCTCGTGAGTGGCTGAAGAAAATGGAATCTCATAAGATAAAAGAAGGTATGTTTTCAGTTGACATGTGTTTGGTCCCTGGAGCACTCTGTGGTTTTGTAGCATCACTTCAGCCTCTAAGCCAGCAGTGTTGGTTGTGGATATTCACTTAACCCACTAGGCAACAAGCTAGGGGCACTATGGAAAACAGACGACGTGCTTAAAAACTTGAAAAAACAGGAGAAGTCTATGATTAAATATGACAGAGGGGCAGGGTCTCTAGTTTGAAAAGAGAGGAAAATTTTGGAATATTTAATACCAGTTAGTCATGAAACAACCCCAGAAGAACTAGAACTTAGATTCTCTGGCTGTGAGGTAGGAATCAAACAACATCTTTACAAGGCATGAAAGTATTCCTCCTCAACTGATTTTGAAAAAGCTTCCAGGGAACATACAGGGTCTTCTCTTTAGAAGACCTCAGATCTAGTAAATCCTCTTTAAGTAGATCTTTCTTATTAAAGTCTGCTCTTCAAATCAGAGCATTGACCTCACAGCAGGTTATAGGGTGGCCAGAATTGAGCCCTGGTCCAAGCCTACATAAAATATCCCTTTGTTTTGTGCACACAGAGACCCACAGATGCACATGTAGCTAAGATTCAAGTATAATCTTCAGGATAGAAACTTGGGCAGGGGTGACAGAAGAGAATCTTCATTTTCACCATTAGGGTAGTGCTGTTTTTACAGCTCTGCTGCAGGAGTGGGATTATGGGCAGTGTGGATCCTAGTTCTTTGAAACCATGTCCCTAAAAAAACTAATCCTTAGTTTGCTTTCAAGAGTTTAGTGAAAAAAAGAGATGCAGCTGGCTTTTGTGAAAATTTGGTTGTGGCAAGCCCTTGTGTTACACCTTTCTATTCCAAGAAGGATGGAGTTAATAAGACCACAAGGGGGTGCTCTATCCCAAAAGCAACATTATAATCTGCCTTTAAAGTCAATAAGCAAATACACTGTTTGCAGAAACTGAGGCTTGAGGGAGGAGAGACATACTTCTTAAAGTCTAAAGCAATAAAAAGAACAGTAACAGATTTTCAGTGTAAAAAATTAATTGCTAGTGCAACAAGTGGCCTGGCAGGCATTGCTCTTAAGCATGTTGGCATGTTAAGCCAAATACTTCTTAAACATGGTTATACATATATGAAGGTGCATCACTGACATATAAAATGGCAGTGCTGTTGCTTGTCATCCCACAAAGAAGAAAAGGTTTTTTGGGGTTTCTGGTTCTGCATTAATTTCTTGTTTTTAATACAGGCTTTGTGCACAATAGAGACCTGGAAAATGAAGTGGAAGATGGAAGCATGGATTTTGAAGAACTTTTCTATAAAAAACCTTCAAGGAAAAAAGGAAGATTTGGGAAGTAGCAATTAAAACCTTGTGTGGCTAGTCTGCCCTCTTACCAATCTAACTTTAGAATTTAAAAAATGGTTAAAATGAAACAAAGAGAGGGATGGGGTTAGAAATGGGAAGAATCTGCAGAAAAAGAGCAGCTGATCTTAATGTTTTTTATCACTTACATTCCTCTGTGGTGATAATATAACTGTCAAAACCTGTAACAGGACAAATTTCTTTTGGAACTGATGTGGTAGCTTGAAAGTAACAAAAATGCCAAAGAAACTAATTTGGGGGAGGAAAAATTCGTATTTCTGCCATATCTCAGGGGTGTTTTTCCACTTGGTGGTCTTATTCTTCTTCCCTATTACATTATTATTCTTCTGAGCTGGAATACTCAAAAAAATAGAAGGATATTTTTACTGATTTTAATATGTATTAATGTTTTTAGGTTACCATTGTATACCTGCTGTGTTCTAATTCTTGATGTTTGGTAATTTTTGAATCTTCTGTTGAGGTGTATCTGTTATTTCTCTTTTCTATTTTAATAGACCAAAACAGTAATTTCTATACACATCCATATTTTTGCCAGTGTATGTCCTTCTAAGTAGATAGCTATAGAAGTTGTGAATTATCTTCTTGTTGATCTAGTTTTGATATCAACTGCTGGCTGTATATATGGAAAGATAGAGAACCTTTCTTTAAAAGTATATTGTACGTTTTAAGTGTTTTGTAAGTTTTAATCAATGAAAGGCTTTTTGTAATGTATAATAATGTTTTTATAAAATCTGAAGGGTTTTTTTCAAAGCATTCAATTGTGTCTTATTTTTAAAATGTTTTCTGAAAGCTGTGTGTGAAAGTAAGATTTACAAGTTTGGTCCAGAACACCACTTCACACTGACACTGTTTTACTTCTGTGATTTCAATGTCTCCAACATACTGTAATCATCCTTGGCAACATTTAAAATTAGTTAATTTTCAGGTTGAACATAGTTAGAAGATTATTTAGCGCTTGAAAAGTTGTCTTGAAAAGGGAGTTAATTTGTATACCTAAAGAATTGCTTCAAAACTCACCTTTTGCTAAAATCTGATAAAATCACTGAATCACAGAATCACAAATTATCAGGGATTGGAAGGGACCTCCAGAGATCATCCAGTTCCATCCTCCTGCCAGAGGAGGAACACCCAGACCAGGTCACACAGGAAGGCGTCCAGGTGGGGTTTGAATGTCTCCAGAGAAGGAGACCCCACACCCTCTCTGGGCAGCCTGTGCCACTGTTCTGTCACCCTCACTTTGAAAAAAATTTTTCTTCTATTTCCATGGAACTTCCTGTGTTCTAGTTTGCACGCATTGCCTCTTGACTTATCATTGGAGGTCACTGAGAAGAGCCTGGCTTCATCCTCCTGACATGCACCATTTACATATTTATTTATGCTAATGAGGTCCCCCCTCAATCTCCTCTTCTCCAAGCTAATGAGACCCAGTTCCCTCAGCCTTTCCTCATAAGGGAGATGCTTCAATCCCTTCATCATCTCTGTGTCTCTGTGCTGTACCCTCTTCAGCAGTTCTCTGTGCTTCTTCATCTGAGGATACAAGATTCCAGATGCGGTCCCACCAGGGCAGAGCAGAGGAGAAGAACCTCTCTCCACCTACTGACTACACCCTTTCTAATACAGCCCACGATGCCATTGGCCTTCGTGGCCACAAGG